>OX387427.1:28483068-28816862 GCA_947563755.1 Lochmaea crataegi | reverse complement strand
TTTGGCATCATCGCGAACATGTATCTCAACATGCTGTTTGGTATCCGTGGATCGCAGAGGGCGGTGGCAGAGGTGTAAAAGAGTTGCGCAAGAGTTGTCTGTACCCCTCACAATTCTATTTTAAAACCATCCATCCCCGGTTCTGCGCGCTAGTGTAATTTAGTGACATACCAGAGGTAACAGCGACATATTACGCTCCGTATAACTAGAGAGTGATCATCGCTTTCGTGTAGTGACAGTAAGTGCAGTTATTTTTTTAAAATCACAATGGCAAACCGTAACATTCCCATCAAAATGGGCGACTTCAGTGTTATCGACACAGAATTTAGCAGTATCAGGGAAAGATTTGACGCCGAGATGAGGAAAATGGAAGATGAAATGAACAAATTCAGATCGGAATTGACGAGCAGAGAGGCAAATAACTTTTTCAGAAGTACTACCAGGTAAATATTTAAATAAACAAGTAGACACTAATAAATTTAGTTAAATCTAATCTTTCTCGAAGTATCTATAAATGTTTAACATGTGGATATCGATTTCAAGTTCTTTACAAACAAACAAGGCTTTTTTACGCCCTATAACAACTGAAAATTTTTTCACAGTAGCAAAACATATCGATAATAAATTGATCTTTGCAACAGTTAGGTATTTAAAATAAAAATTGAAGATGATAATTTGCTGTCAGTTTAAAGAAAAATGTAATCCAGACACAACTAAAATCTATTCTATTGTACAATGAACATTACTCATTTATTAATGTTTTTACTTTAAGACACTCCGTGTTAAGAAATATCGCCGTCATTTTAAATATAGATTTTAAAGGCCAGATGTATGTAAAGTTTGTCGGCAAGGGCGACGAACACGTGTTTTAGCTTCTGCAATTTCTGCAATTTACCTACAATCACTATAATTATATATTTTCACCTAAACAAATTTTTTAAAAACTATTCGGATGTGATTTTCAACTATCGCGTTTGCAAGTAAAATTTGAAAATACAGGGTGAATCGTCTGTTAGTGAATATTCCTTTTAAATAGAACTTATATATTTGCTACATTCTTACGTAAAACCATAGCTAATTTAGCCCAACCAGTATTAACAGCTTTAGTTACCTGATAAAGTGAAAAAAATATTTTTCCCGCCTACCTCTATCCAAAGTATACATTTCCTGGCCTCATTGTAGGGAGCAAAGTAGCACTTTCCTCTCTTGTTATACAAATAGCTATTTTTTATTTATTTCCGCATCAACCACATTGGTTATAAGCGATGGAACAGTGAATGATTACTTTGTACATAGTATTAGTTGAACATTGTATTTAATATAGAAGTTTAGAATCTTTTAAAAACTACAAAATTTTGGACATTGCAGTCCTTGAACACTGCACTTAAATTGTTCGGTAGGTGATGCTGTAACCTTGCGACACTATACATTGTGTCCCAAGATTTTTTTACAGGCTGTAACTCAGGAATTAACGAATAGGTTTATTTGAAAATTGGGTAATCTTTTTGGGACCTACAGAAATTTCATCCGAGGTATACAGGGTATCTGTGACGTCATCATAGAAGCAGGGACTTCATCGCAATGGAAAAAATTCAACGGAAGGGGGGATCAAATGAAAGGGCTTTTTATTTCAAATTCAACTGTGTCTCACAGTGAGGGTACTCAAGTGGATAATTATACCAAATTTTCAATTTATTGTTTATTTGCAACAATAAACGGTGATCGTTTAAATGCCGCAATTATCATCTCCAAATTCACTTCAGATAGGCCTATTTTTACTTTTTAACTAGTTTTCATAAAAGCTAAAGAAAACAGTTTGCGTTGGATTTCTACCTTAATCGCTTTTTGATTGATATTGGTAAAATCTAATGTGACATTGATTGTGGTCACTTTCAAATACTCACACCTAGTACCGTTTTAAAACAATACATAGTGTGAAAACTCCGAAGTTAAAATGCTATTCCTATTCACACCGAATGAATATGTAGAAATGTTGCTAATCTATGGTGAGTGCAGGAGCGTTTTCCCGAAAGAAGAACACCTTCTCGTGTGACTTTTGCTATGGTTGAAGAGAAGATGCGGCAAGGTTCATTTCCAAACTCAAAGCATAGTAATCATAACAAACCAATACAGACCGAACAGAATGTGGTGAATGTTTTAGCACATGTAGCGGTTAATCCCCATGTGTCCATCCGAACCATTGCTGCAGAAATAGGTGTTTCTTCAAGTTCAGTTCATAGAATTTTAAAAACCCACCATTAGCATCCATTTAAATTGCATTTGACTCATGAGTTGCGACCCACCGATCTGGATCGGAGATTAACCTTTATCGCCATCATGCAAGTTATGATGCAACACACTCCCAATGTGTTGAGTAAAATTTTGTGGAGTGATGAAGCGCGTTTTCATAATAATGGCGTCGTGCATCGCCATAACTCTCATTATTGGTCAGTGAAAAATCCGCGGTGGGTAAGGGAAACTCGCTTTCAAACCAGAGGGGGAGTTAATGTTTGGTGTGGATTATTCAATGGTCGGTTAGTAGGTCCATATTTTTTTGAAGGCTATCTCAATGGACAGAGATATTTAAATTTTCTGGAAAATTACCTACCTGCGTTACTGGAGTATATTCCTTTGAATGAAAGAAGAGATATGATTTGGCAGCAAGATGTCGCACCCCCACATAATAGCGGTATTGTAGTAAATTATCTTAAAGCTAGATTTCCAAACAAATGGATTGGAACTCATGGACCCTTTCAATGGCCTCCACGATCGCCGGTGCTGTCACCCCTAGATTTTTTTGTATGGGGATACTTAAAAGAGCTTGTTTATAATGAAAAACCTGTAGACACGAACGATTTAAAAAATAAAATTAGACAAGATTGTAATAACCTTACGCAAGAGATGAACTACTTAGACGGTTCGATGCTTGTGTTGTTGTAGACAGAGGCCATTTTGAACATATTTTATAAAATCACTGTAAAGTCGAAATGTTCTGGTTATTGTTGCAAATAAACAATAATTGAAAATTTGGTATAATTATCCACTTGAGTTCCCTCACTGTGCTCAATTTAAAATAAAAAGCTCTTTCATTTGAGCTAAGTTTGATCCCCCACTTCCATTGAATTTTTTTCATTGCGATGACGTCCCTGCTTCTATGATGACGTAACAGATACCCTGTATACCTCGGATGAAATTACTGTAGGTCCCAAAAAGATTACCCAATTTTCAAATAAACCTATTCGTTAATTCTTGAGTTACAGCCTGTAAAAAAAATCTTGGGACACCCTGTATAGCGGAAACTCAATCAAAATATGTTTTATTGTGATGGAGAATTCTCATACTTCATAATTAAATACGGTTGATACTCCTTTGACAGTAGGTATTGATGGCTGAGTTTGCTATGTCCTAGTCGTAATCTGGTCAGTCAACTTCCGTGAACCGATTGGGGGCATTATTTTGCCATGGTTCAAACAAAGATTTGATCTCTCGAGGTTGAGATTGCTTTAGACTGTCACTCCAATTTTTCAGATTTTTTTGTTTGTAGACGATTTTCAGGTCTATTGGTAATGGATTAAAAAGTGAAGTTAATCTATTATCATTTGCTGCTTCTCTAGCCAACTTATGGGCTTCTTCGTTACCTACCGGAACCCATAGCAATACAATATTTTTATTCTTTAATTCATATAATTCTGTGTTGATCATATTGACAAAAGAATGATGACTATTTAGTTTAGATACCATGTGTAATGAGTTTAGGGAATCAGTAATTACCAAAAATTTACTTTTAGACGAAGCCTTGATGAAACTTAGTACCCTATATATTGCATAAAGCTCTCCTGTCTGAACAGTTGATTCTGGTGGTAGGTAATTTATATTTTAAGGACATGTTAGGTGCAAAAATGGCAGATCCAACTCCACAGTCTGTTTTCGATGCGTCTGTGTAGATAGGAACGTGATCAGGATAGTGAGTAATAGTACTGTGATAGGCGTTAATAATAATTTTTGGATTGGTTTCCGTTTTCTAGTAGGTTAATAAATGGAGGTTAAGTTCTGGAAGTGGTATAAGCCATGGAGGAGTGAAGCTAAGTTGATTTTGTGACTGAGAGATGTATGGTATTGTAACGTTAATTTCGTTCACTTTACTTTCCTCCAGTTAATTAATAATAAATTATCGTATGGGCGGCGAATAGCCAGTCCTTTCTCATACCCAACACCGAGAAATGTTTCAAGGCTGAATATATTTACTGTCGACAAGAGTCGAAATCAACGTTTTAATACGGGCCGAACGAGTTCCGTCTGTGGTGAAAATATCCACTGCTATTTGTTAGTCCCACTTCGACATCGTTCTTAACTCTTCTTCTATCAATTATTAATTAAATGTGAATTAAGAATTCACTATTGAAATATAAATTCCTTTCCTGGTCTAAGCGTCTGAGCTTGACATGAACATGAGACGTAAGTCTATTATCTCTCATATGATTTCGTGTATTTAAACAGTGGCAAAGAGGTTTCACTTTTTCTTTCCTGTGAACATGTGCTATTAAAGCCATACGTATCTTATCTTTAAAAAGTGCATTCATGTGAATGAACTTTACCTGGGACAAGGCCTCCATCTGAAACCAGGACCGGATCCAGGATATCTTTACCTTTGTCTGGAACCATGACTGAATACACCACTCCAGGAAAGTAAAATATATATTTCACCGAGATGGCTTCTTCAACATAGAACAACTCAATAAAAAAACTAGTCATTTTTTTTCCTGTTTAATTTTTTTAAAAAAAAGTCAAAATACAACTTGTAAATTTAATAACGTTGTTCATAGAGTTTATTTTCCCTTCCAATATTCCAGGATTTGTCGCTATAATGCTGATGTGAGTAACAAATAGACTAGTATTATTCATGGTGGCGCCCACTTACCTTTCTTAACTTTCATAATTTTTAATTATTAATTTCAGTAACTTGATTAATAAAATAATTAACTTACTTCAGTACCTTAATTAAAATAAATTTCAAGTAGGATTACCAGAGAACCGGTAAGACTACTCTCTGAATTTTTACTAGTTTGGTCTCAGAATCTACACCTGAGGTGCTCTCTAAACTGAGTAGCCGTTGCAGTATGTTTATGGATCTTAAAATATGCTAAACTCTTGAATTGAAAGGTTGTTATGAATCAGTGGTAAGGAAATATCTGCTTATTGTGTTTGTTTTTGTAAGCGTACGCAAGACTCATGAATCGTTGTCTTTCATGAAGTGAAGGTTCGCCCAATTCCCATTGAATATATTGATTGCTCTATTTAAAAAAAATAATTAGGCTAGGAGCAGACCGCTTTTTTTGAGACATTCTTTGTATCTATAAAAACAATTCATTAGGTATTATAATATTATAAAGTGGTTAAGCCAGATTTCTTAAGAGCGATTTTAATGATGGATGATTAAAAACAAAATTAATTATCACCTACACCTTATTAGGCGATGATTATAGATTGCGTTGGCATGATTAAAGTGGAATTAATTTTTTTTCGGTGTATCTTATTAACGACATTCCGTTAATTGAGGTTAAAAAGCAGCGCTTCTCAAACTTTTGTGGTGTAACGCCCTCTTTAAAATTCGATTTGAACTGTATTTTTTATGTTTTTGAACAATTGATTCGAATTTAACTAATTATTAATATAACATCTTGAAAATGTCAGTTTATGCAACGTTAAGGTTTATTCACACGTGAGAAACGTTGGATAGTTATTTTAAGTCGTTTTATTATTTAGAAGATACTCTTAAAAAAATGGTAATAATAAACAGACGTTAGATTAGATTAGATTTGAAGAGGTGACTGATTAACCTATTCCACTGCGACGTTTTCAGATCTATTGTGGTACTCTGAATCTAGATTACATTCTCCAGCCCGACTCTATTTATGTAACCAATTAGCCTCGATACTGAACTTTTCATGTAGTTTCTTGCCGGTGACTTCTCATTGCCTAGTACAAGAAACCGCACATTCGCTAGGCAGTCGCGCTGACATTACATTATAAGGGGGTCGATTGGCCAGATCTAGGTTCTTGAAAAAGCCTATTATCCGTTTTGGAGAAAGGTCTGTAACCTGATCAGGCTCTAAATAGACCTGTTCCAGGAATTTAAGGCGTTGGTGGATGATTACCTTGCAATGTGTTCCGCTGGACCTCTACCACTGCTGCGCTGTAGCAAGATCTCATTGTACCCGTGATTCCCAAGCAGGCGAGTCATTACACTTTTCGTCGCTCTGTGTTCTACAATTTCTTCTTCTATTAGACAGGTAGCCCATGACATGATATGATATAACTTTTACATCATATTTGGAAAATTATTAACAAATGAAGTATCGCAGCAAAATGTATGCCACTAATGTTTTTAATCTAAATTCTCTTCGGTATCCACAAGATAATTGTTCTAGTTTCGTGAAAACTCTAAGATTTTCAATGTCCACTGTAGCGTCGATTATCCAGTTTGGGCCTTGGGGAATATCCTTATTCTACTCGTTTTTCACATGAAAATCGATGGTGAAAACGGCTTCCATTCGAAATAATGAAGCCTACATGTGTCATGAGCTACCGATCGATATCTATCTTTGCTTATTAGTTCTACCGTAAATTTTGGCGCTCGTCCTTTAATAAACTGTATCTTTCGCCTGTCTCTGTCCTGGTGAGAATTCCCACCATTCTAGATGTTTCAGTATCACCCACTTTCTTTTGGTAATGTTTATTGTCGATTTTGCGACGTCGCAGAAGGGTTCTGGTTCAGTGAATGGCATTGATGAGCATTTCATCTGCCTTTTCGTTGCCCTTATGACCCTCTTCCCCTGATACCCAGGATTCCGTGACCTTGCAATCCCATACTAGCTTAAAATTGACCTCTATGGAATCGAGTGCCTTCAGTTGCAGTTTGGATGTCCAAGAAGATCTGAACGGTATGTTTTTTCCTGCCTTTCAATTTTTTCAACGCAGTGGTGAATCGCAGTCACTTTCGTTTGGAAAAATAAACAGATGAAGGATTTGGAAAATACGCGTAAGGACTAGCGCATACATACAACTTTTAGTTGAACAACTGTTTTGTTGTGTATCATATGTTCAAAAGGATATATGAAAGCGCACATACTGTCAACTCGATAGTTGTCAAAAAGCTTTATCGATTTGCTTTTGATTTGAAAGTTGGACAACTATCGATCAAGCGCTCAATTTGTATTGCATTGTATTGATGTGCGCAGACCATCGACTAAACAGTCGATCCGCTGACCTTACTGCGACTGCCAGTCTCGTATAAGCATTATAAGAGGTGCTACGATTTGAGGAGATAAAAAAATCGATTGTATGCGCACCTCCGCAACTAAATTGTTTAGTTGAGTAGAAATCACGAATATATTCTGATACACAACAAAACAGTTGTTCAACTAAAAGTTGTATGTATGCGCTAGCCCTAAAGGTGTCAGGTCTGCTACGTCTCCGGCATAATATATTCGTTTTGTTGTGAATTAGACTTACGATGATTAGTACCAAATTTAGAAAATAATTAAGTGTAATAAACCTTATTAGGTACAGTAGAATCTCATCAATTCTTTCAAATAGCTTCTTTGTTTGTGTACAATTACCTATTTTGTTAGATAGTTGAAATTTTTTTTATATATAAAAGCTTTCCGTATTTTCAATGACATCATAAAAGTACCTTGATAGACGTAAAGATATTTCAAGAAACCGCTAGGATTGTCATTGAAATTAACGAGCTTCTTTTATAAATACATTTCTTTTTCGATTGCATATTTGTACTTATACCTACCTACATGTATTCAATTGAAAGTAAATTACCTTTCACGGCAAGCCCCAAAAGAAATTGCGATTTTAATAATAAACTATAGTCTTCATCCTTCCCTCCACTATGTATGGGAATTGATGCGAGTGGAACTCGTGTTTATTGAAATATGTCCGTGTTATTTTAAAACCACTGACTTTTTATAGATTTTTCTGTAATCTGTAAAAGGAAAGAACTAGTTTTGTATTTTTTTTTTCAAAATTTTTGGAGATAAAGGGGGATTGGTCAGTTTTTATCTATTTTGTTCAAATAACTTCGAAACTATTCATTTTAATAGTACGAAAAAAATACATTCGAGACCCTCGTAACAATCCCTTTCATTTGATATGTCACACGGCACAGTAAGTTAGCGAAACTTTTTTTATTTTCCCACGAATAAATGATTCCCCGAATCCATAATTCCTTCGGGACACAGAGATTAATGCCTGTACACCAAATTTCAACTTACAGGTCCAAGGTCCAGTAGAGTCGGAACGAATTAGCTGTGACAGACAAGCGGATTAGGGATGGAAAGATTTTTTAAAGAATCGATTCTTGATTACGATTTTATTTTTATATTTTTAGATTCTAAAATTAATCGACCGCAAGAATCGATTCCTTCGATTTTAATCGATTCTTAATTAAAAGATCAATAATTTGTATAGTTGATAAATTTATTTATTGAATCGCGCAATGCTATGAACGAATAATTTAAATATATTAAATAATAAAACACAAATATAGTTAAGAACAATTATATTACGTATCAAGCATATTACATTTAATTTTAAATTTTTTAAATAATACTCATTGTTCTAGTGCGATTTTGATTAGGAGCAGTGAATTCAATGTTTAATTGAACTGGTCGCTGTTATTATGTTTCAGCTGCTCTCCACATTGGTGACACAGGACATTAGATCCGTTGTATACTTTTTTTAAATAAATCCACACGGCGCTAGGCGCCATTTCAATAAATATATTCACAAGAAATAATATTTACTTAGCATAAATAAATAAATTTATATTTGTATGACTTTTTATCGCAAAGTTTGTTGTGATCGTATGTAGAACTTGAAACTAGTCACTTAACCGTAAAATCGAATGTCAAGAATCGATTCTTGATCGACTTCGGAAATTGAAGGTCGATTCCCAAAAATCGATTATTTTACGAGAAAGCTCGATTCCCTGGCAGCGGAGCAAAGTAAATACCGAAATATTTAACAGATGTGACACTAATTCAATTGGTATATTGATAATAATGAGAATGACAATATAAATATTATAATAAAGAATTGCAACCAAGAATTTCGGTCCTCATTGATCGAAATGGATAAAACGATGCCCTAATTTTAATAACGACGAAAATTTATATTTGATGCAGTAGGTTTGTTCCCGAAGCAAGTTCCTAAATGTTATGGACATATTGAGTCTGCGCAGTATAAAATAAGCTTTCCAGCAGAGTACAGTTCAGAGTAAATTATAATTGTTCCCGCAACACTAGTACCTTGTTCAAAACGAGATCGTTACTCGTTCTCTCGGTTCCAAAATAAGAAGATAACTTTTAATTTCGCGCATGCGTTTTCATATAAAATGACTTCTTCTTTTAGTACTTTTTAATAACTTTGCTTTTTGGTTATGTTATAGATTTTTGTGTACGTATAAATATGTTATTGTAATCAAAATGGATGCTTCTTTATTGAGAGTAAATCAGAAGTTGAATTTTCGGATATGTCTGAAGATGATAATGAGTTTTCAGAATTTGAAGAGGAATTATTACAAGATCAAAGGCTCCCAGAAAATGAGAACTATATTGAAGAAACGATGCAGCAATATAATTACACTGAATTTGTTGAACATAATAGAATTCGCAAAGAATGTGTAAATAGCATTTCAAGACAGTTTGAAGATCGATTAATCTTCTTTTCTTTCTTATCAAAATATTCAGCCAATATTACTTTTCAGAACTGTTCCAGCACACAGATAATATTAATAACATGTTTGGAACTCATTTCGGGAACAAACCTAATGTGTGCAAAATATGAAAAAATCGTCGAATCTAAGAAAACAGAAGGAATAACGTGGGCAAAAAAAGATGCTGCTTGGGATAAAATAACTAGAGAGTTCAATGCTAATGCGCCCGGAGCAATACCCACGGGCTGTTATAATAGTTTTGTCTGGGAATTATATTCCTGGGAACACCTAATTCAATTAATTTCATTCCGTAAAGGTTATCAAAAAGCTCTTTATTCATTAATAATTCCATTTTGTAATGTAACCTCTCTATATTTTTACACAACCTCACTTTCTAATAGACCATTCCAGAATACATGCCTTTGAAAGGTCGACCATATTGTTCTGGAGGGCAACCGATTACTTGGAGTTGAACCTTCTGAGTTGTGACATGTGCCGTAAGTCAGTTGGTTGTCAAGATACCCTATCTCTTGCGGGGATTCCACACTTAACAACACTACAAAACGATGGCTTTTTAGATAATTTTAAGAACTTATTACTAATTAAAAAGTCTATAGTATAACCTACACATCTTACGTTAAGAACGACTTGCGACGCAGTGCAGTCACACATACATATATCCAAAGTCCTACTTAAATGCTGCAGTAGCGCCGGTGCATTTGGCCTTAATCTAATAATTGAATTGATGCTAATTTGGAAATTTCAATGATCAAATAAGTATAAATATTCATAATAATAATTTGCGGTAAATGGACTTGCTTCCTTGTCAGTTCCTTGACACACAACCACTAAAATTATGTCTGAGAATTTTAAAATTTTTCCAAAATATCTAAAATGACATATTCCATATTCCAGTAGTTCATATCTAAAAGAGCTTTTTAACGAGACTGCTTGGATAGAAAGGTTAAACATTTATCTAAGGTTATTTATTTGAATGGAATTTTGTTAGTGTTCGACAAATATTTATAAGATTAAAAAGTGAATCTAAAGAATGTTATCAAATGTTATCATTTTTTATTTGACTTCTATTCACCGAGTCTCAATAAGCTGACAAGAAAGCAAACTATAAATCATAATATACCGAGTGTAAAAGCAATGATCAATTTATTTTTTCGTGTTGATCTCGAGCAATTTTGCCATGGAACCGTATCACTGCATTCCTCAGTAGACACTTCAGATTTTACACAAAGAGTTTACTGAACAAGATGGACAAAAAACTTTCAACCATGCTATTGAAACTGGGTAAGAGACATTACAGACAGTTTCCGGCCTGGTCACTTTGTTTCTGTAGTTCTTGAGCAGTTCAATAAAAAAAATATATTGCAATCTTGAATAGATGCCTTTTCGTCGAAGGCATAGATATTTTTACAAAACAGTAAAGTTTAGGTAAATTCTTATAAGAACCGCCAAAAGCCTCTAAACGATACTTCAAATGTGGGTGTTGAAACAATTTAAACCACTACACATGGTTCACTGAAGCAAAGATAACTGAAGACCACCTGCAGAGTAAATACACAGTATTCGCCAGCTAACTTGATGTCCTAAATGCTTTCTAGGGAGCTATTGACGCCGCCCATCCGATAACTGTAAACAGTGCCATGCAAGTTCTGAGGATACGCTTTCTGTTACAAATTAACACAACTTGTACAATTAATAAAGTAAAGTCCGTCCGGAAATATATGATCCTAACTTAATAAATAATATTTGATTATTTGTTATAATTATTGGTATATTGATTTTAATAGAAACGGATCTGCTTTATACCTGAATTCTGTGTACATAAATAATGTTTCAACAATAAGTTACCCATTACAACAACATGTTATTTATCTAATTGAAGATTATAAAGTTAGGATCTTATATTTCCGGACGGACTATAATTAAAATTTGATAGAAACTAAATAATTTCTTCCAGGTCGTAATGAGAATAAAAGAAACACAAGATAATGGGAAATTATTTAAGCTAGGTATATTTCTAAGAATAGGTATAAACAGTTTTTATCTTTACGAAGAATCTGACTCACTGTCGCTACTGGAATCACTTTCATCTAGAGTAATCACAAGAGGGTTGACGTCATAAAACATATCTGTTTGTTTTACAAACACTTTATTGTACAAAGCAGAAACAATAACTGTGTGACGCTACGCTACTGAAAATCTTAACACCTGATAAGGTTCGATGTAATTGGCGTTTGTCAAAATTTTACCACCAATAGCAGCCGAGTAGGCAGGGCATTATTACTCTGTCTCTCTTAGTTGGTAATTTCTGGGACATCAAGTTAGCTGGCGAATACTGTATGTGAAGATATGCAGGATCATCTTATGCTGAAGGTATTCGAAATTACACCCGAGCTTAAGGTAGTGATAATTGATACGAGCTGCGTGAGCTTAGCCGGGAATCAGTTGCTTGGGCCGTTAAGTAGTGAAAAACTTTAAAGTATATTCGTTCAATTGAAAAGAAAAAGGTTTGGAAATATTTGAAATTATACAATAGAAGGTAGATTTAAACATGTATCGAGAAAAATACTTACCGGTATGTATAGTAAAATTAATACCTATTTAGAGGTACCAGCCGTTTTAGTAACTTATCGTATGCGGCTTTTTGAACCATCTGGCATTAACATGAAATCAAAATTTGACGTAACTTCAAAAACGTGACATCTAATAAATTAGTTACGACGTTCATTTTTGTTGGTAATTTTTTGTTTCAACCGATTTATTAATAATAAATAAGGATGGTCTCATTCTAAATGGGTATAAAATTTACTATACCACCTACCGTATTTCAGCACTAACGATACATGTATTATTACGCCAGCAGACCAAAGTCTGGCTTGCAATTGAATTTATGAAATGGAAAGACGTTTGGTTTTACAAAGGGTCTTAAGTGGATGTAAAAGCAGAAGATTTTAATTGGCTGGATTTACTTTGTTAGTGCCGTAAGTGAGAGAACAAAGATTTTAATTGGCTGAAAGTATCGAATGATGTTTGCACGTGCAATAGCGTTCTCCCACGGAAACAAGGCCGGCTAAAAAACAATGGAATCAAAAATTTTCAGGCTGGTCGGGCGCATGATGGAATAGAAAGTAACAAAATACGAAAGGATAGGAAAAATTGTTTTGACTTCGTGAACTTTTCGAAAAAAAATTACTTTGTTTGTAATGATGAAATTATTTGAAACTATTTAATACAATAAATTGCAAGAGCGCAACGTAAACCAATAATTGTCAGAATATCATGAAATTTTGACTGGTATGGTTTAAAGATAGTTATGAACAAAACTTTAGCTTGCATATGTTGTTTTTAGACTATAAACAAGCCTATGATTCAATTGAGAGAATGAAGTTATACGAAGCTATGAAGAAACTAGGTATACCCAAAAAGCATTGGAGGCTGGTGAGAATGACTACAAATCACATGTAACAAAATCTTATTGGAAGGGGAAACATCAAAGCAATTTGAAGTAGAAAAAGGTCTAAGACAAGGTGATCCAATGTCCACGACATTATTCAATATAGTATTGGAAATCATCTTAAGAGGAAGCTCAATAAGGACAAATGGACTAATTTACAACAATAAACTCCAATGTCTGGCATATGCTGATGATCTAGTTCTAATGACGAGAACACAAAACGAACTAGAGAAAATATACTGGAGAAAAAACAAAGGAATAAGGCCTGGTAATTAATGAAAAGAAAACTAAGTACCAACATGGTTATGAGAGATACAAATACGGACTTAAATATAAAATGCGATGGTTGTACCTATACATTTGGGAAAGTGGAATAAAAGTGGAAGAAAAAGCAACAAGAAAAAGAATATCCAAAGGTAGTAAGGCAGCAGGAATATTTTCAAACATATTAAAAGCAAAAAATGTATCCAGAGGGGCTAAGATTAGAATATATCAAACAATATTAAGACCATTAGTAACATATGCCTGTGAAACATGGGTTATGAATAAAAAGGAAGAGGACAGACTAGAAATATGGGAGAGGAAAATGTTGAGAAAAATATTTGGAGGAGTAAAAACAGAGGAGAACGATTGGCGAAGAAGAACTAATAACGAATTGCTAGCGTTATACAAAAAACCAACGATAACAAACATAATAAGAGCACAGAGGGCCAGATGGTTGGGTCATATTAGCAGAATGACAGAAGACAGATGGGTTAAGAGAGTTCTAATGGGTGGAACAGGTAGCAAAAGGAGAAGGGGCAGACCTAGAACAAAATGGCTGGATGCAGTAAAAGATGATCGGAAAAAAGTAGGAGTATAGAACTGGCAAAGCGAAACATTAAATAGAAGAAAATGGAGAGAAAAAGTGAAAAAACATAGAGCTATTTTATGTATTCTCCGATCTAAATAGTCCACCAACAAAACATTTCTATAGATTCACTTCAATGGATATCAAGTATTTAGCTGGACAGCTGTAAGAAACTCCGTCCCTTCTCCTTCCAAAATTTGTTAGTTATGTGCGAACTGCGATTTAAAATTGAAGTATTTTTTGATGGGAATGGTTAACGTCGCTACATATTGAAAATTTTTTTTCCTGTAGGGTGTAGGTACATTTTGATTTCTATGCGAATTTATTTTATTTTAAAAAGCTATGTGCTTGAACAGTACTCTAGCTACTGACTGTCTGACGCTAATTAAGGACCGCTCACTGTTGAGAATACGGAGTGGTACGATATGTTGTAGGTGTCCAAATAAACGATTGAAATAATCGTGTTTTTAATCTGTTGCTTGATGTTGGTCGACTAGTTCAAAAACAGTTCTGATACAATGTTTAAAACCCCTAAGTTCCGTTTCTCATTGCATGTATCTGTGTATACTATATATATGGTTTAAAGATTTGTTTAATCCAAAAATCTTAATGGTTTGTCAACAGTGTTGCTATATATGTGTCAAACCGTATATCTAAAACTCGTTTCGAGTTCCTACAACCTTCACACGATTTTTTAATTTTATTAATTTTGGTATGTATGTAGGTTTCCACTTTCTTTCTTTAAACGCATAATGTGACTAATTTAAAGTATCCAATGCGAGTAGGTAGTTATAATGACCACCGTAACCATTTTTAGTCACAACGTAATGGAATGAATTCCGTTTTATTTAAATTCATTCATTAAAGATTCAAATAACACATTTTTTGTTTGTACTCCTTATTAGGTCGTACCTACTCAGTTGACTGTGACGTTTCTTGTCGACGCTTTTATTTTAACTGATTACGATTCAATTATTTCTATGTTTTGATAGTTGGTATAAGTCCACACAGTTATCGTGGCACTTGGAGCATGCGCGAACAGAAAAAAATACTCATCATTACATCACCTTAATAATAAGAATAGGAAAGATTCCTACAGCTCGACCATACAACGGGATGGTTATTCATTCTTTTACTGAAGATTATAGATGCAGAAAACTAGTATACGCATCTGTTATCTCTTACTAACTTGCTTGTAAGAAATCTGAATACATTTATTGTTCCAAACTATGTGACCGTTATCGTTAAACTATTCACAATACTTAATAGTAGATAAATATTAATTATTATGGTCAAATCCCAGTTATAGCAGTTCAAATATTTCATAAGAAATAAAGGAAGGAAGTCCAACCAGATGAATAAGTAAGTTTGGTTTGTTAAGTTTTGAGTAGATTGGCAACTAGTTCACTTTCAAACTTCATTCTGATACTTGAAACTGCACTGCAAACTACACTAACATCAACTAATATGTGAGACACGTGAGTCGCCCCGCGCAAAGTAGACTCGCGACGATGCGTTTCTTGTCGGTATTTTAAAGCGTCATCAAAAGAACTGGCGACGCGTTTAATATGTAGTGGTCCATATAGAAAAACAATATTAAATTTAGTGAAGGCAGATTTAATAATTTGTGGGATCTCAAAGACTAAGATTACTCTAAAAAAGAGAAAAAGGTTGACTTGTAGAATTAAGTAGCCTCAACTGTCGAGAAATCCATAGATGTCTGTGAGAAACAAATCTTGACTTTATTGGTGAACTATAGCAAGTAGTTAAGACTCTATGGGAATAGGAAAAAGTGAAGGTAAGGGCACATGCTAGTGATATTTTTGTTTTGTTCGCCAATGTTAGAACTTCAAGGCTAAGCACTAACGACAAACTGACACTGGACGTCGGTGTGTACTGTTCCATTTTATTCAGGTACTTTACAGGACGCTCTGAGCCTACGTCACCGCCGCGTCTCGTAGTATCTGCGTCCAATTACAGATTACAGTTGTCGTCCATTGCAAATATTGCAATACTGAATGAACTATACAATTTATATAAACTCTACTTTGCGTCACTGGACACAAACAGCCAAATGGTCATTTGCACCGACTAAGTCTGCCATAAGCCTGATCTTGACCGTTTTTTATAAAGCAGAAGGTCACTTCCATACAAAGGGTTTACTGAACAAGGTAGATAAGGAACTCTTAGGCAGGCTATTGAATCTGGGTAAGAGACATTTGAAGACAGGACACTGTACACCTACTCACATATTCTGCTTCTTTGAGAACTTACAAGGAGTCAGACGCAATTGGTCCAGCATAGAATTTTGGAAATAGAAAGTGTTTTACATCATGCTTTTCTAGAGTTGTGCGTGTCTTTTTTATGAAAAGCTGATGCAACGTACGCTGTTGATACTTTCGATGCATATTACTGTTGGCGCGTTTATTTGAATTTGAAATATATTTAACCGGGAATTTACTTGAAGCGAATTCTAGTTTTTCATGTATTTAAATGGAGCTAAAGTTATTTCAAGCATGATGAATAATCATAATTTGAAATAAATATTTTTTATTTCCAAGGGGTCAAGTTTTCGTTGTTGCTCTAGATTATGTACTTTTTCGTAATATCTTTGATTAATCAATCAACGGTAATATGCTTACACGAAATTTTTTGTTATAATACAAGGTGATTAGAAACAAAAAGAAGCAGAGTTAGATTTTAAGAAGAAAGCAAAGAAAAAATATTTATATTATACCTATACATTTGGAAAAATTACAGTAAAATAGAGCTAATATAATTGTGAAACCCAATTTTAATAGTTAAAACCGTTTACCAAAAAAGGTGAAATCTAATATTAAAAAGTTAAAAAACATTGCAACGTGATAAATTACCAGTGTTATTAGGTAAATATCGATAAAAACACTCATATGATATAAGATTAATAACATTGGAGCTGCTCTAGGCGTGGCGACGTTGTATCTTTGCGCATCTAAATTGGGAGATTTTTTTGCCCAAGTAGGCTTCAGCTGTTTCCTTCATTTTACTCAAAACCGTGGCAGAGACTTCTTCATCAGCATCTCCAATTAGACGTTCACCCTCAGCAGGCAATCCTATATAGGAAGGCGTGATTTTGTTACCTTGGTCATTGGCAATAATTTCCACTCTACCATTTTTGTAAACACCAAGACTGTAATGAAAAGATTGTTTGTAATCACAACATAAATCTGCCATTACCTATCACTACTAAATAGAATGCGCAATGAAATATTGATTTACTCCAATAAATTTAATCAATCATCCATGTAAACATTATATCACTTGTTACTTAAGATTTACAAATTAGAAAGTACCAGAAGTCAGTTTAGAAATATTTTTTCTACTGAAAATTCATCTGATTCAAACGTTGAGTGGGGTACAATTATGGAACAATTAATTTTCAGACTTACCATGCATATGTAGTTCCCAAATCAGTTCCAACTTGCGTTTTCTTTTCTGTAGCCAAAACACTGGCTAAGAGTAAGATCACACCAAAACCAAGATATAACCTCATTTTGGGCGTTTATCAACACACTTCTGCAATTAATAAAGCAAATGAAAATGCAGTCCACATACCTAACGGTAACTTTGAAAATATTCAGTTAGATTTTATAATGGGCGAGCTATTAACCTCTAGAATAACTGTACAATAAGCTTCAAGACACGTCATTTAAAATTTCAGAAAATATACCTGGTGCATGTACCAATACGTTTTGTGGAGAAGTCTGTGTACACTACAAATTTAACTTGAATAATTAAATGAGAGAGTAAATTTTAAACTATAAAATAATATATATTCAGTAGTAAGATTATTTAGAATAGAACACCGGCGTATGCAATTTGAGAAAGATGATTCCATTATTGTTATACTTTAATTTAAGACGATTAACTTGAACAATGAATGAAACTTACATTTAATAATTCAAATTCACTCTGCAAATATAACACACTTTTTCACCCAAAATTAATTTTTGCCAACTTTACTCTATAAACTTCTTTGACCAAGTTAAGTGTCTTCTCGGGTATGTCAGAAATATAGGGTATAGTAACACTCGTGTCGCCATCTCATTGGCTAATGTCCTAACGAGGCAATCGATGATTGGTTGAAATTTCTTTCGTTGGCGTATCGCAATTGGTCAAGCATAGAATTTTGGAAATAAAAAGTGTTCTACATCATGCTTTTTTAGAGTTAATCGTGTCTTTTTTATGAAAAGCTGATGCAACGTACGCTGTTGATAGTTTCGATGAATATTAGGAGAGAGTGGTCCAAAATGATCCCCCTAAGCTAGAAATGCCTGTAAAAAGTAAAGTATAAAAGAGAAGAACTTCAATTGTATTTCTTTGGGATGTCGGTAGACTGTACTTAAATATTGCATTTGCATGCAACAGGTAAGCAATTTTTTGAGGGTAGTAATGTAGATGTTTGCAAGAAGATCGTTTTACTCTGATAGGATGAAAATGATCACCTATAGAAGGGCAAAATGATCCGTTGGAAGGGCAAAATGTTTCCCGTTCTAGAGGCATTTTAGGGGTTTTTTGTAATAAAACAATTAATTAACGACTACCAAAACTACTTTATTTAGCTAAACCAAAAGACATTTAGTAAAAATAAACAAAACTCCTTGTAATAAAACACAAAAAACTGAATTTTGTCAAACGCCAAACAACTTGACATTACAAGCAATCTACTAACTGTTTACGCACTTTCGTCACCTTGGAATTGTCAATACAGTAGTCACAGCAATATGGATCACAGTCATTTTCATCGATTCCCGCACACTCATCATGTGCCCAACGATAGAACATTGAGCATTGAGCTCCCACCCTTCTCCTGAACAAGACTGTAGAAATGTTTCGGTACAAATAAAACATTCTGTGTCATCTTCCACTTCGGATTCCTCGTCATTTTTGTCCTGCTTTCTTCTTTTGTTATTCTTATATTTTGTCACACTTCGCCTTTTATTTTTTTTGTTTGGAACATTTTTTTCTGCCAATATATTCTTGTTCTTTGAAGCTTTTTTTTTCGGCCTGCTTTTCCTTCTTCTTTTGTTCCTTTAACAATTGATCTTTATACGGAGTGCTTGTCATAACTACGGGTCCTCCAGACTTTCTTGGTTTTGAACTACGTTGTTCTCGTTCCATTTTAGGGAGTGGATTAATATCATTTGGCAGAATGTTAAACCCACTTGCTGCCCTCGATGTACATTAACCGAAGCTAAGGATTGAGTAACAGTTGTTGGTAAGGCATCATTTTGGTTGTTGCTACAACTACTTTTTATTATTGACTTCTTCATTCTGTTCATGGAATTCTTCATTTTGTTCATAGACCGCATCATTTTCATCGTGGACATTGTCATTCTGAGGTTCGTTTTGCACAGTCACTTCAGCAGCTGCGAAATCAATGTCGGTGAAAACATCGGGGTCGTATGGAAAAATTCCAGTCTTCCTGAATCCGTTAATTGCAGGCCTGCATGTAAAACTCGTTGAAGATTTGTGAAATTTGGTAAACGGTTAGAACTCTTCCCGGGTGATTAGTCAGCCATTTTTCCAATGCTTTATCGTGATAGTGATTAGGCGGGTACATAAAACTCACGTCTAACGGCTGAAGCTTGCGAGTGGTGTGTGGCGGTAGACATAAAATGGTCACAAAATTACTTGTAGCCTTTTCGATGACACTTAAGATTGTTGTGTGCGAAAGATGGCCATCGGGAATTAGAAGTGCAGGATCGTCTTTTGAAGGCTTAACAAAGGAAAGAAAATGGTCAAACCACACTGAAAAAATCTCAAGATTCATCCAATCAGAGTCGTTGCAATAAAATGCTGTCTTTCAACTCTTCTTTCATAAATAAATAATCATAGGTGGAAAGTAAGAACCAGATGCAGACATACAAATTACGCCAGTAGCTGACACACCTCGTTCTGAGGTTACAACCCTGCCAACTTGTTTTCTACCTCTTTGAGCTACAACTTTACAATTTTTACCTGGGACCGTACTCAAAGATGCTTCATCAACATTATAGATCCTGTGTGCTGGAAATTGTCTTTTGTCATAAACTGCCTTTAGCAACGTGAAAAATTTGGTCACGACAGGTCGGTTAAAAGCACGAGCACAAGCCGCTGATGTTGACTCAGGTGATCTTAGTGCGAGTTCAGGGTGCCTCTTGCGAAAACCTCTCAACCAATCTTTGCGAGCTAGACATATTTTCTTAGGAAAGGGTTGATCAATATTATTTTGATCTGCAAGCTGATAAGCAATCGATCAACATCTTTAGTGGTGAGACCGTACATTCTTCTTTCCATGTCGAGTATATGCGCAACCAATTCCTCCTCCTTCCTGTTCCTCAGTGAAAACCATTCTTTTGCTTCCCAGTTTCTTAACAGCATTAACAGCTAACTTGTTCGTTCCTTTACAGCGTCTCTTTAAACTCATCAACGGAACTCGAAAGTTTCTGGCCGCAATTTTATAAGCTAAGCCACGACGGACCTCTTAAATTGCGTGTCGCATATTATCTTCGTCCCATAACTGCCTCTCAGTTTTTCTTTAATATTTTTGAACCATGTTTTTATCTGCAACAAAAGAAAAACAATAAAACGATATTGTATTTGTTAAAAATATAAAAATAAAATAGAGCGGGAAAAATTATCCCAGGATCCGGATTCTTGACTGAGGGAGTAGAGGTTGACAAAGACAAAATATCTGTTCTCTCGGGAAGCTTCACTCCCTCATTTAAGAATGCGACCACAGGGATCATTTTACCCTGAAAGTTTACATATTGCATTAGGTCCTAGTAACTTGATAACGGCACTGTTTAGTATTTTCGTAAACTAGTCAAATAGTAGGCAAAACTATGTGTTTTCATATAATATATTGCAACTTAATGTTTCTATTACTATAACAACACTGCTACAATAGTTTATAAGCACTTACCTTAGATCAGACAGCATTAAAAACCTGTTTTCCCGAATATTTTATTTATATAAAACGACCTTATCCCGTTCACTTTCAGTGGTCAACCAAACATAGCGACTTGACTGATCGTAGTCACGTACTCGACCCACTGAGGGCAGGAGCGGCATTAAAAATAAATGGAGGGAATCATTATGCCCGCTGGGATCATTTTGGGCCACTCTCCCCCTACTGTTGGCGCGTTTATTTAAATTTGAAATATATTTAAATGGAGCTAAAGTTATTTAAAGCATGATGAATAATACATTATCGAGAATTAATAATTTTTTCGTAAAGTAAAACCATAATTTGAAATAAATATTTTTTATTTCCAAGGGGTCTAGTTTTCGTTGTTGCTCTAGATTATGTACCTACTTTTTCGTAATATGCTTACACGAAATTTTTTGTTATAGTACAAGGTGATTCGAAACAGAAAGAAGCAGAGTTAGATTTTAAGAAGAATACAGGGAAAACATATTTATATTATACCTATACATTTGGAAAAATTACAGTAAAATAGAGCTAATATCATTGTAAAATCCAATGTTAATAATTAAAAACGTTAAAAAACATTGCAACGTGATAAATTACCAGTGTTACTAGGTAAATATCCATAAAAACACCCTTATATGATATAAAATTAATAACAATATTTTTTATCAACCAACGTGGATTACGAAGGATATTAATTATAATCAATATTTTATTATTGTTGATACCTACAAAACTGTAATAAATAACAATTGTAAGGAAAAGGTAAAAGTAAAGGAAAGGGCATATGCTAGTGATATTTTTGTTTTGTTCGCCAATGTTAGAACTTCAAGATTAAGCACTAACGGCAACGTGACACTGGACGTCGGTGTGTACTGTTCCATTTTATTCAGGTACTTTTCAGGACGCTCTGAACCTACGTCACCGCCGCATTTCGAAGTATCTGCGTCAAATTCATTCAGATGCGGCAGTCAGATTACAGTTGTCGTCCATTGCAGTACTGAATGAACTACAGTATCCGCCAGCTAACTTGATGTCCCAGAAATTACCAACTAAGAGAGACAGAGTAATAGTGCCCTGCATACCAGGCTGCTATTGGTGGTAAAATTTTGACAAACGCCAATTGCATCGAACCTTATCAGGTGTTAAGATTTTCAGTATCGTAGCGTCACACAGTTATTGTTTATGTACTCAGAATTCAGGTATAAAGCAGATCCGTTTCTATTAAAATCAATATACCAAGAATTATAACAAAGAATTAAATATTATTTATTAAGTTAGGATCATATATTTCCGGACGGACTTTACTTTATTAATTGTACAAGTTGTATTAATTTGTAACAGAAAGCGTATCCTCAGAACTTGCACGGCACTGTTTACAGTTATCGGATGGGCGGCGTCAATAGCTCCCTAGAAAGCATTTAGGACATCAACTTAGCTGGCGAATACTGTATACAATTTATATAAACGTTTCGTGCGGATGCCAAATTAACTTTAGTCGTCCATCTGCCATAAGCTTGATCCTGACCGTTTTTTATATAAAGCAGAACGCGGCCATTTCCGATATTTTTGTTTTTTATTCAATAAACTTGATGACAGTAATAAAACAACACTGCACAAAACGAACAAAGCTCACTCTTTGCTCTTCATCATCAGACATGGCAGGTCTACTTCTTCGGTCAAAGTGTATTAAACTAAAGGAGAACCGTTCTGTTGAATCACAAAAGATTGCATAAAAGGAGAAATCATGAATTGGCTAGATAAAGAACACGAATTCAAATGGTGGTTGACACAAGGTCACCTCCATACAAAGAGTACTGAATAAGGTAGACAATGAACTCTCAGCCAGGCTATTGAAACTGGATAAGAAACATTTGAAGACAGGACACTGTACCCTCACTGTACACATACTCTGCTTCTTTGAGAACTCAAACGGAAGCAGAGGAAATAATAAGTACTCAAAATGCCCCCAGTCAAACTAGTGGCTTATATAGAAGACACGAAGCTTCTGGAATGGAAGTAGATAATATGGGAAAGGGAAATGGTACAAAGATTTAGTTCTGCCAGGACTGTTAAGCACAACCAAAAAGAATTAATGAATGAAAAGTACATTAAACTAACTAAAAAATAGTGTTAAACTCGTCGCGCGATTAACTTTCCATGCAAATCAAGCAAATTCGCAGTAGACTGGCAGCATGCTTACTTGAACAAAAAGCACGACTTTGGCGCGACCTAAGAGCAACTCGTTCGTGCACCTCTAGCCATATCTATACGCGCCTTAACACAGATGGAGCTGTTCTAGGCGTGGCCATTGGTTGTGTCTTTGCGCATCTGAAGTGGAAGTACCAAGATACATTTGTCGACATAGTATTGATGATGCCACTTCAAGACTCACGTTATCATAGTGAAATTAGACGTTTTAACGTAAATTTTCTTGAGAAACTCGGTAAAAAAAGAAATTAAATCAACAGCAGTGCATCGTTCAACTAAGTTCGACGTTAGACGATGAATAATCATCGGAACTTCAGTATATAAATATGTTTCTGTGGCATCTAGAACTATATCACGGTCGTACTAGTTATAACCGAAAAAATCTTTGATATCCATGAAATGATTTTTTGAAGTAAAACTTTACGCACGCTTGACTTGAGGAGTAAGCTGGTGAATGCGAGACGAGAGCGTTACGAAAAGTGTGATCGGGCGAGGCGAACGAAAGTTGAGTGGGACGTTTCGTATATTACTGTAAGGGCAATAGAGGGCAGTGCGCGCGCACATTTTCTTCCTCCCTTCCTCTCATGGCCAGTGCATGAAATATATATCTCGAGTCAGTAGTTCGTTTGCGAGTTTGCTAGCGTTACGCGAACGGTGATTTCTTGATAATTTTGTCAATTAATTTCGTTCTTGAACAATTTTATAAATTAATAGACGTCAAAAAAATAATAGTTCAGTACTATTAAATGCTTTACAAAATTAGAAAAATGAATTTCCAAAGAGCAGACCATCCACTAAGAAGCAACAACTACTTATCGGGCTATATGCCCCGACAGACATTGAATTACACTTCTAAAGTAAACGGGGTTGGTATATCTGTTAAGTTAGAACTCTCAGAGCTTCTGGACGAATAGCATCTACCTTGTGCTGATTTGGCGCAAAACCGCCGAAACCGGTCTACAAGTGATGTTATTCCTTCTAATCGCAAACCAGAATGGTTGGTTCTATCTTAACAGATATACCAACCCCGTTTACTTTAGAAGTGTAATTCAATGTCTGTCGGGGCATATAGCCCGAGAAGTAGTTGTTGCTTCTTAGTGGACGGTCTGCTCTTTGGAAATTTATTTTTCTAATTTTGTAAAGCGTTTAATAGTATTGAACTATTATTTTTTGACGTCTATAGATCACGCTTTACTAATATGACAATTATTTACAGGTAACTGTAATTAAGTAAATTATAAATTAATATTTTGTTTAATACATTAAATATTTTAGAAGTTTTACTTCAGTTGTGTGGTCTAAAGTACACTCATTTTTTTCATGTTGCGGTGTTTAAATGCGATTTATTTGCTTTGCTTCTGTCGTAAAGTTAAATTTACATATTTACCTTGAATTTTTATCGAACATCATCTATCAAACGTTTCTGTCATGTAATTGCAAACAATACAGAGTTTCAAATATGTATGACATCATCTCTACGATTATATTTTGTTTTATCAACTTTAGGGCAGTCAGATCTAATTCTAAACGTATTAAAATGAAGCGATTTTATTTAAAAAAAATTCAAGACTGATTAACCGAATTCGTTGGCAACGTTGTCAGAACTCAAAAATAGATATTTGACTCATCTCGAATATCAACTCTGAACAGGAATTTTATTATTTCGATTTTGTAAAAGTCCATGGTGGACATCGATATTTTGGTAATAAATGCATTTAGATTTGACTAATATGTTTGCGTCATCAATTCGAAAAAAATTTCTACAAGGGTGTATTGAAAGTTGGAAATTTAGTTCATTTGGAGATGTTCAAATTCAGTTTATTAAATATACTTTGTTAAACAATATTCATTAATATTCAGTCTAATATTATAAAGATCTGATTGTAATGGATAAGTTCAAAAACTACTTGGATGATTTTATTATCAAAAAATCTAGAGGCCCTATTAGAATTATAACAATGTAATCAAATTTATAAAAAATCTGCATTTACTACATGTTTATGGTACATACTAATCATTACCCACAAAATAGTCCGCGAGGCTATATGTCTAACTATTATAGTCAACTCACAATAACCGTTTTTGGTACAAGTTAATCATTAAATACACCGGTAGAATCGAAATATGATGCCATTCGTATCATGATATTAATCCTAATCCAACTAAATAATTTCATAATCGAGGTTGCTGATGTAGAGATAAAACCAAGTTACTAAAAGCCACTTACGTCATCGTTTCGGAGAGTTCTGTCTCACTTCAATATACATATAGACAATTGTCGATCTCTTTCAACTATGACGCTAGTGGCTTTTAGTAACTTGTTTTTATCTCTACGTTCATGTAAATTCGTCTTTAAATTGTTCGAACCGGAACTTACGTCTATTAGTTAAAGTTTGTCCAAAATGAATTTTAAAAGCTAAAACACGTGTTCGCCGCCTTTGCCGACTTTTTCCTTTGATCGTCATATTCTGATTGCCCGTGTAGCTAAAAGTGTCGGGCTGCTAAAGCTCCTTTTCGGCCCTTGTGACATAACATACTATTTCGCCTACCTTACCAGAAAACCAATAATGTGAACACCAAAAATAGGGCGGAAAGTATTGTTTAGCAGCCCAAGGGCGGAAAATTCTTAACGCCACAATTTTGTTGTTATTTACCATCTATCCCTTGAGTACTTTGACGTTTCACGTACATTTTTGATTAAACGTCAGTGAATGTCAAAGTTTTTTGTTATATTTTCCTATTTTTTGTTTATTTGGTAGGCGAAAAAAAGGAAACGCTACAGCAGCCCTTCGCGATCAGCTGCCCTCGCTTCGCTTCGCTGACTCGTGCAGAGCTAATAGTCTCGGGCTGCCATTTTATGCCCTTGTGACACAATGTACTCATTAGTCATTGCTTTTAAATGCATATTTTTCAGTTATCGCAGTTACTTTTCCATAATTTGCTTTAAACAGTTGGCAACAAAAGTGTCAAACATTGGTTATGTTACACACAAAGTTTTGACAAATTTTATTTTCAACAATTTCTAACAAATAGTTCAAGGAATAGCAGAAAACGAACAGTTATTGAAAACACGAACATTTATGGGGCAATTAATACAGGATTTAATTTCTGCACCTGAAACATCATTATTAGCTTCACTGCTATCACTCTCAGTTATTTTGATAAATTTAATTTTTGAAAGTTGTGGAAAGTGTCAAATAATTTAAATTTGACATTTGTACATATTATATATATCATGTTACCAACTGTCAATGTATTTAAATTTTATTTTTATTTTAAATTATTCGTTACAAAAAACATTGTACCTAACTTTTTTGGAAAGGAATCTAATTTGTATGGAACACAAATCTCCCGCACATTTTTTTTAATCTATATTTTTGTAGATTTCGAAGAATAATATATTTATATTGTTAACACGCTTTACTACTTAAATACGACAATTTTACAGGAAACTTATAATACTTTTATTTTTTATTACGCGTTATGTAAAATTCCCATGTCATTTAAATCAATTTATTTTCCAATTATTAATTAACCGGAATTTGTCGCAAACAATAAACAGACATTTAACTAGCTGCTCCTTTTTAGGACGCACCTTTTTTACCATACAATGGTTGGTTTGTTGCATCGTTGCACCTGTCAAATAAATCCTTGCGTTGATAAATTCAACTTGTTACTGTGTACAGGAAGATTTAAGCGGAATTCAAGATCGATCAGTCGAAAATATTTTTTGAATTTGTGGATTTCTTATTTGATTTAAAATTAAAAAAAAACTATTATAGTATTTCAATTCTCAGTAAAAACTTGAAATGTCACTGGGGACCAAGTCTGGCGAGTGGAGTGGTTCGATCCACATATTTTCGTAACTTTGCGCCTTGGTTGAATAAGAAAAGTTTTTGGTAATTATTTGGGGTCATTATTCATATTTCAAATAACCCATAAAGAGTTCTGTGTACTGTATTAAATGCTTTTCTTTCCGAATGTGTTAAATTGTGTGTAGGTAGTTCTTCTATTTACGTTGAAAACGACTATTGCATCATCAACTAATATACATAACTGACTAATAAACGAATTGAAAGTTGACATTGAACTGAATGCCTTCATGTCATTTATATTATGAAGGTTAGTTCCATATTATATTGTCAAATAAAATTAGATTAAAAATCTATTTACTAGAAGTATTCAAATGAAAACAGTATATTTTGAATCGGTGAAACTAATTTTTGTTTCTACACTAAAACAAATAGCAAAAAGAAATTTTTTCAACAAAATTATTGAAAAATAAAATGAAAAGTTCGATGGGTACAGCTTGTCAAACGTAGAGGATTTGGTGACAATGAAGGAAAAAAGAAGAGGAAGAGAGAGAGGCGGTACGCATTACGGAAATGTATACTTCGTTTCAAGATATTTCGTTTTGACTTATGCCAACATGATTAATTTAAGACCAAAACTCACAGCAGGTAGTCGTTAATCCGATAACAATAGCACAGTATCGTACTAGTTTCTTCTAAAAGCGAAAAGCCTAATAGTATGATTATTTTACAATTGAAATGTTTGGCTGGTAAAACAATATTTGAGACTAATTTATTATTATTTATATGCGACTAGAATACTATATTTTGTCCACCACCATTAATTACCTCTTTATAAAATAATTTTTCTCCCTTCTCTTCAATTTAGGAAGGGATTATAGGCTTTCATATACTTATAATTTTTTCGTATTTTCTGGCAATAAATTTAAGGATACTATTTATTCTGCTTCTCTTATTTTTGGCGTGGTAACATCCATTTCAGTGTCTGATTCGCTTTCCATATTATATTTTCTAGTAATTTTAATTTAAATTCAGTATAATTAAATTTCTTGAAATCAGCTATACATTATTTAAAAACGTCACTTTCTTCGATTTGACATCATCATACGCTCTATATACAACAGCGGAATGGCTTAGACGTCTGACTGCTTGAAATGAAGAATTGTACGCAAAGGTTGGAATCATGGTCGCTGTGATAATTTTTATTTATTATATTGTGATATTGGTATATAAATAACCTTCAATATAGGACCTATTTATCCGTGTCATGTGACCTGGGCTGCTATTTTCTAACTCCTGCGAAAATTTTCGTATACGAAAGCTCGTATACGGATTTTTTTCGTATGGCAAGAGCTTTTGGTATTTTGGAAGCTATGCGAAAACCAATTCGTCTCGCACAGCTGTCTTCGCATGACTTAAGCCGGCAACGCTGTGTAAATGCATTTCTACCACAACTCCAACAAGAAAGCGACTAGATCAGCTAGATTATTTATATCAAATTTATCTTTTTGTTAGGTTAATTCTTCTAATTATAATCTACGAGTTTGTTTTTTTCTTAAATAGTTGTTGTATAGGTATAAAGTATTTGCTGTCAGTCAGTCTGCAAAAATATTGTAATAACCATGAATGAAAAAAAAGAACGGGAAATATATCATCCAGTCAAAAGACGGAATTAATAAATTTTATGGAAAAAAATCCACAACTCCGGTCGTCTGCAAAATTTACAAAAACATTTACCTTTATAAGAGTTCACAGATGCTTTTCTAGCAACAGTCAACCCATACGATCTTGTAGGAGCATCCATATAAGGTTCCACTAGATTTATTAGGGCCTGTGTTAACTCTTTTGTCAACCGATAGTGCTTAATAAATTCAATGTCACCAAGTTCTTCAAAAGGATTTCTTAATTGTTGGAGTCGTCTTCTCCTTGGCCTATTTCCTAAAATTTCAGCTTCTTCCAACGCTGCTAAGCCCGCTAAATTAATCATGTTATTAAACATTTTTATCTTTAATAACCTTCCTATCTAACGAATAAAATGCAATTAGTATATACGAATTCATTAATTCGCACCCCTTTGACCATGCGATGTATTTCCGCACAGAAAACTCGCATACGGATATTTTTCGATTGCTCGAAAATACGGTTTGTTTAATCTCATACGAAAACAGCATAATTCCGTATACGGAAGTCATTCGCAAGAGTTAGAAAATAGCAGCCCTGTTCATTATCCACACCTATTATTCACTGGTGAACAACTGAATTAGTGTCTGGCAACTGGCGTACTGAAATAAACAAACAAAAATGTCTGGCAATAAGAAATGTAGGTTTGTTAAACCTATCTAAAGCTAAAATATTGAATATTAACCTTTTTAAAAATATTTCAAAAGTTAGTATTATTACCTGTACAGGTAGGATGCGCACATGTAAACGCAACCGCTACCGCCAGCTAGACAGCCCAGACCCTAACCGAAAGAGCAAAAGAAACGACATATCAAAATATCAGCTGACCTGAAATTCAACCACTTTCCTAGTTTGGCCTGTTGAAACGTTACCTTTTACTTATGAAATTAAAAGCCATTATTAATAATTATTTACTTAATATTGATAAAACTCAGCTTAACCCAACTATAATTTCACTGACTGTACTCTGCGATCTATACTCGTCGATATACCTCTAACAACTGATGAATTTAGCCGCTGTCCATTGCCCAATAGAGGAGCGTGGCCATATTTAAAAACTCGCTTCTCTTCCTACGTTAGATAATATATGGTCTTTATCAGTGTAGAAACTGTGGTCATGATACGGCGGGGGTGATCATAGCAGAGGCAAAGATTACAAAATAAAATAGATTGTTCACTCGTACGAATTCTATCGATCAAAGGATTCATACCGCTGGTTACTGTCTGGTGACTTAGCGGTTGGCGCCATGCTACAGTATGTCGCTAAATCCTTACTTGCATTTAATTTCGCATATTATACGGGTCGTCGCCTATAGAGCGCTAGTATTTTAGAATTCGTTGTTCGTGTTTTAAGTTTATGTTGTATAGATATTTTAAATTTATTAATTAATTATTGCAATAGGGAAAAATATAATATTGATATTCTTCTCTCTATACATAATAAATCGTTTCTAGGAACCCTTAATCCAGCTTTGACGACCAAGTGGTCACCTTTCGAATAGTGAAAGGATTAAATTTGGGTAAAACTGACCGCGGCGACCAAAAGGTATATACCCGAAATGTGCCTACAATCTCTAGGAATTTTGTATAAGTATTTCATTTAGTCTTTCGAGAAACGTTCTGAAAGTAAAATTTCTTGTTCGCAGTCTTCCAAAAGTTACATTCATAATATTAAAATTGTGGTTTTAAAATGCCTGTGTGTTGTGCTGTGATGGGTTGTTCCAGCAAGGTGGGAAAACCAGAAATATCCTTTTATCGTTGTCCCAAAGACGTTGAGAGGTGGGTATTAAATTAGTTATTATCAAATACGGAATTCAATTTTTTTTAATCCAATTTAGTAGATGGAATGAATGTTTTAAAACTATTGTAACAAAGATATTTGATAATAATAAACTAGTTATAGTACTTATAAGTACTGGGTATTCATAGAAATTTGAAAATTCACATATCTACGTTTTCTTTTTAGATGCGAAAAATGGAAGTGCATGTTAAACTTTACTGAAGGGAATAAATACTCCTATTATTCTGGTGGCCAATAAGTATATTTAATTGAATTTGTGATAATCTGTATAAATAACCGCTAGATCATCAATAAGTATCATAAAATTACTAAAATTTTAAATAAAAACTGTCAATTTATTCATTTTAAAAATTTTAATGTTTTTTTACGTATACCTAAACTTTCCTTTTCAAATTAATATCCTGAACATTTTTCGAAATAATTAACATTTAAAAAAATTATATAAAAAAACCTTTAATAAATCATCCCATTACTTTGAATATATATTTCTCAAGTTACCCCTGTATAGCTTGGAATAAAATATACTCTTCTAATTCCCTGGTACCTAGCGGTGTCGTTATTTACGACAAAATAAGGGAGCCGTAAAGCGAACATTCCACCGGGTACGGCACGGCACGCTGCATTGACGGAGCGGCAAGATGCGTCGCTGCATAAATTTTAAATTACATAGTGGCTTATGGGAATGATTCCACCGAATCCGTTGCAGCAAAGTCAATGCAGCGCAGTACGGCGCATCGCTGCGTGCAGTGATTTCGGCATCAGTTGAAATTTTTTACCGTACGCGACGGACCGAAATATGGAAGAAAAATTAATTGTTGCTGTCGAAAGTCATCCTGTCCTGTACGACAAAAGTTTAAAAAATTATAAAAGTGCAAATAGTCGTGACTATGCCTGGAAGGAAGTTGCCAAAAATTTAGATATAAAGGGTAAGAATATTTATCAATTAACTAGGTGAATTTTTATTATATCATATTAAATAACTAGAAATGTAAATTGAAATAAATAATTTTAATGTGTAATTGCATCATACTGCCAAGGAACTTCGCCAGCAGGTGACATAAACCAATCTGCATAAGCATTACGAATATCTAATGCCTGTCTTCCCGGTCTAGAATATTGATGTTTTTCTCGTTGCGTTGCAACGTTTTGTACAGATGTAGACGTAAACTTGGAAATATTCTGATTGTTTCCAGTATCTAATAAATAATTGTGAAGTGTGCAACATGCAACTACTATTTCATTAGCAAATTCAACGTTAACTTCGATGCGTTTTAGTAATATTCTCCATGTATGTGCAGTTATGCCAAAAGCGTTTTCGACGACTCTCCTCGCTCTGGATAACCGATAGTTATAGATTCTTTGACGTTCAGTTAAGTTCCTTCCAGGAAATGGTCGTAATATATTTTCTTTCAATGGGAATGCTTCATCTGCAACTAATACTAAAGGGAAAGAAGTTTCTGTGAACGGAAGATCTTGATTTTCTGGCAAATTCAAATTTTTATCGTTCATCAACCATGATTTTCCAAACGAACAGTTAGCAAAAATTCCACCATCGCTGTTTGATCCATACGACCCAACGTCTATCATTATATATTTATAATTGGCGTCAACAACGGCCATTAATACAATCGAGAAACCTCCTTTGTAATTAAAAAAATTTGATCCTGAATTTTTGGGGGCAAATATGTGAATATGCTTGCCGTCGATGGCACCCACACAATTTGGAAAATTCCATTTTTTATAAAAATCGTTTCGTATTTCATTCCATCTTTCTTTGTTCACTGTTGAAATGTGTAACGGCATAACTATATTTTTTATAGCAATGCAGGTTTCCTTGACTATTTTATTCACAGTTGTTTCTCCTAGGCGAAAACTAAATGCAATAGATCTGAAAGACATGCCAGTTGCCAGATATCTGGAAAGAAAAAAATTTTAATATTAAAAAAAATCTGTTTTGTCACTTCTGGATGTTTGTTCTTCAAAAATAACAAGAAGTACCAAACAATAAATTCCGTTTTTCAGATTCTGACGTTGAAGGGCTCGAAAATATTAAAAAAAGATGGAGAACTCTACGTGACGCCTTCATCAAAAATTACAGGTCATCCAAAAGTGAGAAAAGCGGATCAGCTGGAGGAAAAAGAAAGAAATGGGTATTTTATGATCAACTTCTTTTCCTAACCCCCTTCATCGATTTTAAGGAAACCATTGGAAATTATAACAGTGCCCAAAAAGAGGAATGCACATCTAAAGAGGAAGGAAACGTAAAGGAAAATTACGATGAAGATACTTTTATCGAACAAGCTACAACAAGTCAAGAAACGTCAATTTTAGATGAACGCGAAACGTTAGCCACTCCGACGACTTCTACTGCTACTTTAGCAACTAAAAAACTACATAATAAACAAAAAATAAAAGAAAAACCAGCCAACATAACTGATGCTGAGCTTTTAGAAATAATTTCCAAAAAAGACGACTCGGATGAACAGTTCATGTTGAGCTGCGTGCCTACACTGAAGCTGTTGAGCCCGAGAGATAATTGTTTCGCTCGGATTCAAATACAAAATTTACTTTTTAATTTAGCTTTCGGAGAAAGCAGACCATCGACGAGTGGCTCCAATTTTAGTCGGCCATCATCTAATTTAACCTATACGCCAATGAATGAAGACTCCACTTCAACACAATTTGATAACAACAGTTTTATGGAAGATACCGCGAATAATTTTTATAATTTGTAAAACCGATTTAAAAAATAAAGATTTAAAATCTTAAAATGAAATTAATTTAAATTTTAAGTGTTATTTACCTTAATGTAACAGCCAATCTTTCTCTTGATGAAATAGCATCTCTAAAATTAGTATTTTCTTTGCTAATTGCATTTCCCAACAATCTATGCAAATTGTTGAACTGATCGAAATTCATTCTGAAGTATTGAAAATATCTTTGCGGATATTCTTCTAGTTCTTGGCAAAGCCGGTGATATTCACCACATTCCAACCTGCTTGTATTCAGGGGATGGACCCAATAGCTAGCTCGTCGTCTTCTTCTCCTTAATAAAATGGCTAACGCTATTTTCTTTTTGTTCAATACCATGTTAATTCGAAAGAGCCCGAAAGAATACTGCACATTGCTGCACTAGGTGGAATGATATTCAACAAGACTCTACTGCTGCAGCAAGTGACGCTGTGATGATACGCCAATGCAGCGTGCCGTGCCGTACCCGGTGGAATGTCCGCTTAAATATGATTTATGAGTGCGGCGATCGTTTCAAACACTAAGAAGATTCAGACCGCCTTGAAGTGAACTATCTTATATATATTTTGTAATCTTTGGCAGAGGTCCATTAACGAGTAGACACAAATATTGTCAGTTAGGGGCCGTACCCAAATTATGTAAGATTATTGAGGCAGGGGTAAAATTGACATTTCCTTACGCTGTCTTACGTTATGGGTGTGGGTGAAAAAAAATTTCTTACGTAAGATTTTTATGACATTTTGTATCACAAACTCTCAAATTGAGTATGCCGAGACACTACAGAAACAAACATTTCGATATATCCGGTGTCAAGTAAAATTCACGAAATTAATCCGCTTGCTACTTTCGTGTTGTAAAAGATGATCAAACAGAAGAAAAAGATACAGAATGGATCGAAAAAGATGATATGACTGATGAAATGGGAAAGGACGTTATTATAAATTATACAAATGGAACTGAAGAAGAAGAAAGTTCATTCCCGGTGATTCAATCTCTTTCGGAGTGGGTTGAAAATCCTTGGACCTCTGCAAAAGGTGACCTTTTTTACCTATCGTTTTTGTACAACTAAACTTTTTTTGCATTTTATAAGCAAAAAATATTACGTAAGAGAGTAGGGGACGTTTATGAAATCTTACGGTATCTTACGTTGAGATAGGAGGGTTGAAAAATCAAGGAAAATTGTCTTACGTAATTTGGGTACGGCCCCTTAGAGGCTGAACGGTGCTAGAATATTTGCGAAGGACGAGCTTGAACAATGTGGGGTTAGTACAGTTGTGGCAGTATTGTTTCCATTGGAATAAATTTTTAGCCAGGGATGGATTGATTACAATCAGAGAGTTATAGTATAAGTCCATTAACGACTAGAGAAAAATTTGGGACATTTTGGATACTAGAAGATTTGCGAAAGGCAAGCTTAAACAATGGGGAGTGGGTACAGTTGTATTGTGTTAATTGAACTAGGTTATAGTCCAGGGATGGATTGATTTAACAAAGAACAATAATATAAACAAAACCTAGGCCATAAGAAATTAATTTCAAGTTTCTGCATTTCGAATAAAAATACTAATTTCCCACCTTTTTTTATACCCAGTTTGTAACTTGATTCTGTTCAACCGACACTAAGAAGGCAGTTAGGTTAGGTGTGGATGCAATAAATTGCATCCGTTCACTCGGAGGCCTGAGACCCGTTGTGATATCCTTAATTTGCTCTGAACCAAGGTAGGTACCTAGCTGCGCATCGGAATTTTCCGGAATTTTCTTGCAAGAAATATTTTGCAAATATTTATATTGCAATAATTTGTACTGCATTTAGTTTGATGATAAAATACCTCTAGATAAGGCGATTTAATAATGAGAATTAATAGTATTATAGTCTATTTCAGAAAGATATAGTGTAATAAAATGGGGAATTCCGTCCAGTTCGGCTCAATTTCGGTGTCGGCCATAGGCGTAGGTCTTGAAATAGTATTGTTTGTAATATTAAAATATCAAGTAATTGCGTAAGAGAATTAGGAAAAGTATGTTTTCTGGCCTGAAGTGTCAATATCGAAATACTTACGTAGTATATTTTACAGTTACGTTTTCCGTTTAACAGGTACCGTTTAACCTTCTATTAGTGCCTCTGCCTAATTCCAACCCTGTTTCAGATTCGGCTTAACCCATTAATGGCCAAAGTTGCGTAAACGCAACCTTTTAAAAAACATTTTTTACTTGGAAAACGAGGCAGTATCTAGCAAATCTAAATTTACAGTATTGTAAACTGAGAGTTTATACATAAGAAATAAATTTATGTAACTTAAAATATTAATTTATCTGAATATAATAAATTTCTGAATATGCTCAATTATAGTTATTTATGTACCTCTCTATAAAAAATTTTTTTTTGGGTAGCAATTTTACCATAATTGAAATTTGTTTGGGCTACACATAAATGAAAAACATTCAAGATATCTACTAAATATTTATATTCACTTATGTTTTCAAAATAACCTGGCTGAATTTGCAGAAATGTGATGGATGCGTTTACGCACCTTTGGCTAAAAGCGGTAACAGCGGTAACCGAGATTCATTGGATTGAAAACTTTATTTATAGTGATTTTATTTTTCTTTAGCATATTATGAGGTGAGGTATACTATTTTTATCCTAGGTTATTAGAAGTTCTAGTTCGATTTTTATTATTACAATCGATTTTCGAAGTGGGCAAGTAAAAGGGCACTAACCACTGCAGAAATGCTTGCTCTAAGTGATCTTGTTTATGTGCTGCTGGAAACAGATAAAATTACCGTCGAGGAATACATTGACGAAAATACAGTCGGGGAGGTAAATGGTGCAATAGATATTGCGGGCACTCATGAAATACAGCCAAATATGAAAGATAATATAGAAAGCGATGATTCTAATGATGATCTACCTCTTAGCGAACGAACCAAATGCGTCAGAGTAGATCCTCAAAAAGCTGCTGTTCTACCCAAGTGGGTAAAAACAGATACACCTACTTATTCTAGTACCCCTCCACAAAGTTTCAATCCATGTATTTAAGACATAAAAGCACAGCATGGCGGCAAGTCACCTTATGAAATTTTTTTTATAAGGAAGTAATTGATTACGTTTACTAATGTTCATGCGTCCCAAAATAATCGCCATGATTTTCAAATCAACGAAGTACTTCTGAAAAACTTTATTGGTATTCTTGTTTTATCAGGATATCACACTCTACCACAGACTGATATGTACTGGTCTAAAGATATATAATATATATATGCTACTTTCGGCCAAAGGTGCGTATACGCACCTATGTTTTTTTTTGTTAAAAATAATTTGATATTTTTGTTTATGCTAAATTAGTCTTAATTGATGCTTTTTATGTGTCTTTCAATAAAAACATTTCAAGATTTAATCATTTTCAATGCTTTGGCCGTTTAACCATGCACCTTTATAAGTATATTTGTTTAGTTTAACGCATCAGTATTTGCTGTTGACCCGTAATAGTGTTCACAGTATCATAAGATTAGTAATAAAATGGCGACATTTACACCAACGAAAAGATGTTCCAATAATTCTCCACTATCAGTGAATGAAAAACTTATTATTTTAAATGTACACGATTGCATAAAATACGATTACCCGAAATTTACTGTACAAGAAACTGTCGACCGATGTTCCCGAATGACTGGAGTTTGGAAAGTCCACCGTTTTTAAATTATTGCGGGGGAGAAAGATAGCAGGCCAAGTGGAGCCTCCCAAGAAAAGTCCAGGCAGACCAGTAAAAGTCCTTGATGAAGACACCAAAAGTGTAATTCGGAGAAAAGTTCACTCTTTTTATTTTAAAAAAGAAATACCCACCCTAGATAGGATTTTAATGGAGCTTGGCCAGGATGACAGTATTCCGTTGATAACTAAAAAACTTTTATGGGCCACTTTGAGAAATATGGATTTTGCCTGGGAAAAGCATAACCGTAAAGCACTTTTACTGGAAAGCGATGAAATTGTTTGCTGGCGACGAAAATACTCAAGTAGTATAAAGCAGTACAGAACAGAGCAGAAGAAAATCTTTTATCTTGATGAGACGTGGATCAATGAAGGTTATACAGTACCAAAAATGTGGCAAGACAAAAATGTAACCAGTGCTCGCCAAGCTTTCATGGAAGGCCTGTCAACGGGTATTAAGGTGCCTTCAGGTAAAGGGAAAAGACTAATAATCGTCCATATTGGAAGCGAAGAGGGATTTTTAAAAGAAGGCTTGCTAACCTTTCAGTCGTGCCATACGGGAGATTACCACGAGGACATGGATTCGGATGTTTTTGAGGACTATTTTGGTGAAATGATAAAATATCTTCGGCTGATTCAGTAGTAGTTATGGATAACGCGAGTTATCATTCTCAACGCATAGAGAAGACTCCAACTTCATCTTGGAGAAAACAAGAAATTATTGACTGGTTAACCACCAAAAGTAATGAATTTGAAGATAATTTGATAAAAAAGAACTATTAGCTATAGCAAATTTACACAAACATCGTTTTATGAAATACGCCGTGGAAGATATACCAGGAAAACATAGTTCGCCAGTTAGTTCGCCATATCATTGCGAACTAAATCCTATAGAACTCATAAGGGCGTAAGTGAAAGGATTTGTAGCAAGACACAACACGACATTCAAAATGAAAGACGTTAAGCTACTGTTTGATCAAGCCATTAAGGAGGTGACACCAGAGAACTGGCGAAAAGCAGTCCAGCATGTCATTAAAGAAGAGGAGAAAATGTGGGATCTTGACTACTTGATCGATCGGACCGTCGACCCGTTAATTATAACGTCAATAGGACAGTTCCTCAGATGACGAAGAATATTATGATTTTTTATAATTTAATTTCTGTATAATGTATTTTTGGTATAATGTTCAATAAAAAATAAGTGTACCTAATACTATGTACATAATGCCTAATTTTTATTCTGTTAAAATAAAATTCTTTCCTTTTTACGAGTATCATCCTACCGGCACGCCTTTGGCACACTATTTTCAGTGTTTGTGAATGGATAACAATAGGCTAAACCCATATATTGACCCCAACCCGGGTGGTACTACCTGCACTTGATAAAAAGAAAGAATTTTACAATGAAATCAATGCCAAACTATGAAAATGGCTTAAATATTCGTTGGGTCACTCTGTGCTCCCTTTCCATACCTAATGAGGTTCTATTACTCTATACCTTTCTGAAATAAACTATAGTTCTAAACAGTGAAGTTCCATGGAGATGTTGTGGTCTGTGGTTGCGGTGTGTGAATGGGTGTTATGGTTATTTTATTAATTGTATGCCTATAGACATGTATAGACCTAGACCTAGCAAGGAATAATAAAGGATCTTAGAGTAAAAGATAAAGAAAAAAAATTAAAAATAGAGTCAATATCGCCTCTTGAATTCTATTAGACAATATTTAATATTGAGCCAAAATTATGCCAAATCTGGAAAACATTTCGTTCTCTTCCATAAACTATTAAAAAAAATAATTTCAAGTACAATCAAACTGTAAAGGAATCTCTACCAGGAGGATGAAAAGGGTTCTTATTAAGTAAAAAAAAATAATAAATTATTTTGAATGCTACAAATTGGTCAGTCCAACTCTGTAAATTAGCCTAGTGACTGTCTATACCTTAATGCCAAGCAGGTGTTTTAATAAAAATATCTTCTCTTATGGCACATTTGACTTTTATAAAATATACACCATACAAGTCTTTTTCAGTTCACTAAAATTCTATAGAAAACGTTGCCAAACAAACACCCTTCATTGGATCAACCCTCAGATTAAATGATTCGATCGTGCGACCTTGAATAAACCCCTGCTGGTGTCCTTACAAACCCACACACACAGTGACTCAAATTACATAGGGTGGTCACCCTTAATCCAATAAATCGTCTAATTTCAGTGAGTAGATACATCTGTTATGTAACCCATTTTATAGGATTGTTGCTATTTTAAAATATTGTTAGGAAAATTGCTGGTATATGATTTGAAAAGGTGTTAAAAATCAGAAAATAATTTTTATCATTGTTGGCAACCAATTCGTAATTATGGGAGACTGAATAATAATATTTTAAAATTTTCGTTTGTAATAAGTTTTTTGACTAAAATACAACCAAAATCTACTAATACTTTTTATTGAATAAAGAAACTCTATTACTATCACGCAAAGCTCATTTTTCCTGCTACTATAGCTTTTATCGAGCATAATTTCCAATTTACAATCTTTTATTTAAAAAAAAATTACGGCAAACAGGAACACACCTTTTTTTTCAAAACCAATTTCCATGTAAATATTTCTCTATCTCTTCGTGTTCAATCACCTTTACCTCGGCTTAATACAGGATGACCATTTCAAATGTTCCTAGTATTGGGATTTCGGAAGAGACACAAAGCCGGTTAAATAGTTAAAAGTTGCATATTTTAGAGAGCATAATTATCGCATTGACAAATTTAAAATATGCCTATGATATTGGCACATTTCAGTCATATGACTAGTTTTTGAGATACAGGACGTTGAAATTGGAAAGTAGCGGTTTTTCAAAAGTAATATTTCGTTTAAGAAAAACCTTTTTGTTATAAATATTTTGCACGACTGTTAGTTCTTACCCATGAGGTATTCCTTTTAGACTGAATTTTAGCCCAAAATATCAATGATTGCAGAGTGAGTCAAGAATGATCTAAGATGAAATTCTTACAAGCTCTTATTTTAATATTTGATGACACATAAATAATCATTTATAATATTAATAAATTCCCGATTGGTCCTAACTTTAAAAATGTATATATACTTCGTTCCAACATATTTGGTTTTGACTTGATGATTCAAGACCAAAACCCACAGGTTTGCCGTTTGAAAAAATTCTTAAATTCTTAAAGCTAGGCAAATGTTAATTAACAAAAGTTCTTGAACTTCCCTGTTTATTGTAAATTTAATAAAATGTTTAAATAATTGTCTTAAAAATGTTTCGCGTCGTGGAGCCTTTCCTATATACATACTTAACAAGTACACGTCATAGAAGTTTAAAAAATATCTATACTTTGTTTATAATAAGTAATATAAGTTAGCAAAAAATGGCAAATCAGTCATTTATTGTTAACTTGTAAATATTATTATAAACAAAGTAATGAAATTTTGTAAACTTCTATGACGTGATCTTAGCAAAGTCTTAAGAATTCAACATTTTGGTTGAGTACTAAACTAATAAAAAAAATTTACCGAATTTTTTCGACGAACTTTTTAAATACGGGTGATTTATAAAAAACTCGCATTTTCACAATATTTGCCATCCTCTATCTTTTGTCACAGACTGTATATGAGTATCGGATCATGTTGTGTCTTGAATTTATCTTACATGATATATTGAAAGATTTTAGTATACAGTAAAAAATTCGTGCTAGTAAATATTTAATTTTAAATATTTACCTATTGGTTCACCCTGTAACCACCAATATTTTTGGTCAGTTTAAAACTAATTCCTGATAAGTTAGGATTAACAGTCTTACAAAATATTTATAATGAAAAAGGTTTCCTATACAAAATATTACTTTTGAAAAACTGCTACTTTCCAACTTTAACGTCCTGTATTTCAAAAACTAGTTTTATAGGACTAAAATATGCCTAAGAACATTTTTGCTCAGGATATCAAACTACCACATGTTCATATGTCAGAAAAATTAACCAAGCTCCATTTTACATCTGATAAGTGCGGGGTCTTTTGTCGATTTTCTATCTTTTTGTTTTTGAAATTATAAAAAAATCGTATTTACTTCTTTTTTCTTATTTACCTGTATGAAAACGCCACAACAATGTTTGTACAACGTTTCGCTTTGGCAGGGTCACCCTCCGCTTAATTTTTTTTAAAATACGGACTTGAATTTTTTATTACTTGTTGTAACAAAACAACCATTATTTATTCAAGTTAACAGCGTCTCGTACAAATGTGTACTGACTTTGTCAATGCCTCCTAAAATAGACAACTTATTGTTTTAAATGGCCATACTGTATATTCGACAATAATTTCCAATACACATCGCGTGTTTTCAAACAATTCAAAATTGTATGAACTAACTTGTTCCTTTTTCTAAACATGAAATATTCACATACTTACTAATAAAAATAGTTTGGCTAACATTAGAATATCGAATATCCATCTCCGTAATGGTTTTCACTATAAATACGTTTTAAACAGGAAAACCACTCACGAGGTAACTTCCGTTAATGGGATCTTTCCTTTTTAATGTTCCCAAACACGTGAAAAATGACAACTGTTTTATTTTGGAATTGGTGACATAATTACAAAGTATTTTATTAGATTGGATTCAATTGCTAAGAGCGTGTTTACACTGTACGGTTTTTAAAATACTATTTCCGGCAACATAAAATATTTCTTTCTTTTTTTCGACTACAAACATCGCATTTTTTTCTACTGACGTATCCCCAGTAATCCAAAGATTTCCTGGAGCAAATCGGCACACTGGCATAGGATGTGGAAATGCAACAAGCTCTCCGGCTACAACACCACAAAAAATTAAATGGAACTCTTATTGCAGCTCAGCTACAGGAATATAATGCAGCAAAAAGTATATAAACATCTTACCGTCCTAAATTGGGAGAAATAAGATTTCAAGAAAACGAAGAGGTAACTTTTACTAGCAACTCACAATCTAGTCGCTCACAAATCTTGAATATACGCCAAATTATTCGACGAAACACTCAAAATGGAACTAGAAGATACTTCAACTTCGAAAGAATCGGACACATTCGAAGGGCTTACAAAAATTCGATGAATAGGGAGACGAGAAATGAAGTCAGAAGGTCGCCTAGATCGACATCCCAATGCCACTCACAAATAAATTATTAATAAAAATCAATTTTTAATTTCTAACTTTAGAGGTCTATAGTTCGTCAATATTTTTATACCCTCTATCATATCTCCTTAGAACGAACTGCTGGGAGACCCTGTATAGTTTAGGTTTAAAAATAAGTTTCCATTTTGCATTTTCGAATACCTATGGCTGACGTGATAAAAATCCATTTCCAGCTACAATACCCCGTCCATTCAATCTTTTTTTTTTATTTCGAGTTCTTGTTTAAGTAGAAACTATTCGTTTTATCCATTAACAAAAAAAATCCAGACTAACGAATGTCATTAGTCTAATTTTAGCATTGGAATCTTGTAATGTCTGCAAACATATCGACAGGAAGAAGGACATTAGGGCTTGTACATAGGCGTATCAAATTTATTCTATCTTTAGTTTAAATTTAAAAATAATATTTATTCAAAAATTGAATGTTTCAACGTCACATTCTGTATAATGTTTACAATGTCACTGCCCGGCACTAAAATATAGATATCTAGATCCTTGAAAAATATGAGAGAACTAACTGAAAATGAAATAATGGTTTGGTTCAAAATAATTTTTTTTGTTTCGGGTCGAGATGGGAAACTCATGTTCGAATGGATCCTATTCAAGACCCAAACAGTGTTGGACTCATCCCCAAGGGGAGGCCTACCAACCAAACCCACCTCAAACTCGCCGTTACCCCCGCCTCGGAATCACTACCCTAGCATACTTCGAGACGGACGAGACGAGACTCCATCCTTTCCTCTTCCCCCCTCAACATTATCTCCACCATGTTCTCCCAATACACCGCCTTCCCTAGTTTCCTCTCCAACTTCTTCGGCACTTCCTCGTTCTTCAGGCATCTGCCCCACATCATCCTCCACTTCTCACCTCTCGCACACTCCAGTCTCTCTTTTCCTAATCTTGTGGAGGTATCCTACTCTCGACACATGTCCAGTGAGCATCTGTGTCAAGAAGTAGTTCAACACCCCAAATTTCCGGTCCATCCAGTCTCTCCTACTCCTCCCACCATCTCTCCATTTCCTCCTACATCCAATCCTGTACTTCCTCTCTGGTCGCACCCCTCCAGCGTTTGTTCTTGGCTCTAACTATCAAGTCCAATGGGTAGGACCTTGACAGCACCCCAGCTGCCAGTCCACCGTCTGTCCTGTACCACTGCACCGCCCTCAGGAGTATCCTTCTCTGCACCCGCAGGTCTAACCTGCGCATTCACCCCGCACCTCCGCACCGTACAGCATACTCTGCTCTACCGTCCTACCAATTACCCTCCTCTTCCACTCTCCCGGCCCTTTCACATTACACATCAATTTCCCCAGCTATGCTGCCCTTACTTTCCTCTTCTGTGCCGCCTTTAACATGTGCTTTATGAATGATAATTGGCTATCCAACCACACCCCTAGATAATTCACAGACTCCTCCATACGAATTTTCCTTCCCTTCACCATCATCCCCACTTCCCTCGTCTTGCTCCTTACCTTCATTAGCAACCCCACCGTCGTATCTTCCGGCACTTCCAGTCCGCACCGCTCTATCCTCTCCACGATTTTGCTACACATCCTCTCCGCCTCTACCCTTACCGTACATACCAGACACACATCGCCCGCACACACCGTAACCTCACATCCCTCTTCACATACTATCCCACAAACCTCATCAAACACACACTTCCAGAGCGTCGATCCCAGAACCGAGCCCTGTCGCACTCCAGCCTCCGTCTCATACATCCTCCCTCTGGAGTCTACAATCACACGCCCCGTCAGGTAGTCCTCTACCAGGTTAACCAACCCCTCCCCTACTCCAAGCATCGAAAACGCGCTCAATACCTCCCGTTTGCTGACACTGTTGAACGCGTTCCCGACGTCGAAGAACAAGAGTAGGGCCAATTTCTAGTCCCTCCAGTTGCTCTCCCTAGCCCTTTCCGCCAAGCCCATCTCCTAATAATATAGAAATTGTTATTTTATTTAAAATTATATAAAAATGTGACTGATCTAATTATTTTTTCTCTGGAAGATGTCCTGTCTGGTAAAAGGAGTAAGCTTCTTAAATCCGAATTCATACCTAGTCGTTCCTTGAGGTATGTTTAAACCTCTATGTCAATTTTTCGTAAAAATTAGTCACTTTTCTCACTTACTCAAAGGTTGAATTTGATTGGGAGCCCTGCAATTGATATTCTTGTTTTTTCATTAGTTGGAAAGTCAAAAAAAACGTGTTAAATGTGTAGTTATGTAAACTCGGTGTCGATTTTAATTTACGTGGGCTTAATACAGCCGTAAATCGAGCGATAGATTTTAACGATTCCAATAAATTGTTTTATTTGAGTGTAAGAGTTAAAAATAACCCGAAAATCTGAAATGTAATATATTCAATAAAACTAAAATAACAAATTTCAATAGAAAAACAGGCAGTTTCTAACGTACACGCTAATAGAAATATTTATTTTATAGTTAGAAGATAAGTTGTAGACTTTGGTTGCGTAACACTGACATCACAAAATCCATCATCTTAAAGCATTAAGAAATAAATTATATTCGAAATATTGTTGAGGTTAAATCGTTCTAAAGTAAAGTAAAGTAATGTTTTTTAAATATTTTTATTTTCAACGTTTCGGTGATTCTATTTCATTACTTCTCATTATCAAATCATATATTGAAAATAAATGAAAAAAAATGTTTCTTTAATATACCATTTTTTTAAAACGAACTAAAAAGTAAAAAAAACAATAATAATAATGAACGTGAGGAGCATGCGACAATTCTTCAATTATTTTTTACTTTTTAGTTCAATTTACTATAAGGTGTGTTTACGGATTAATAGGAACTATATTGAAGGTTATTCATATACAAATGTCACAATATAACAAATTTAAAAAATTATCACCGTGTCCAGGTTTCGAACCCTACGCTTACAATTGATAATTTTCGCAGCCAAATCTCTAAACCACTCGGCTACGAAAACATAATATTTTTTTTAACCAAGCTCTTATATATGATGTATATCAACTAAAAAAGTGACATTTTATCAATAATTCTCCATTTATTTTTTAAATTCCTTTCCTTTATTGTCATCCAATTCTGAATTTTGTTGAAAATTTTAAGTCTCTAACTCTAGTTTAAAATCATGTAGAAAATTCCACCCTGACACACAAGAAAAGCGAGTTAAATAACACTTTTTAGCAAATTAATCGTTTCAACCCTTACCACTTGGAATATTTCCATAATTATTATATAAAATCAATAAATAATCTATATAATTTATTCCTGACGATGTAAATGTTATTTGTGTAACCGGTCGAGTAATATATGTTATATTTCTGTTGTGGAATTTATTTAACATTTTTTTAGAATAACTATCAAATTTAAAATTCAACTAAAACTCTTATATTATCTAGTTAGTTTTAGTATAGTTATCCTTTTTACTAATGGACCTGTCCAAATAGATCAAATTTAGAAACTCATCAGACACTTATAGAACAAACCAAATTAAAAATAACAACAATAATAGAATTATTATAGTTATCCCACATTTCAACGGCAATTTGTTATTATCTTTCCATTTATCCTTTTCAATCTTTCGTTTATAATTTTCTTCTGTTTTGTGGAGTATTTTATTTGCTTGCTCTTTTTGGTCATCTCTGGTTATTCATTTTATGCCCGTATCTACTTTCAATTCATTCTGAATCAGTAAGGCTCGGCTCAGGCGCAGCTAGTAGTTTAGTGGAGTGGTCAAGTAATTTAGTACTTGACCAGTCTGAATACCTTCATTTTAGTCGAGTTTACTGGCCTTGTCGAGTATCGGTCAAGTTTAGTAAATAGAAGACTATCCTATTTTTCGGGCCGAGTAGCAGCCCCCTCCACAAAAGACAACCGACTAGCGCAGCAACTAAACATGTCTGGACAGGCAACAAGTTTAGTAGCTAGAAAATAAAATACTGCCTGCAACTTTGTGGCGGTTGGAATAGCATCTCTCATTATAGTATCATTCTTTTGAATAGATAATTTGATTTTGTCCAGCAAAATATTAAATGACTCCTCGGACATCCTGAGGGCAAGAAAATATTCTCTTGGATCTTCTAAAGCAAGTTCTTTTAAAAGGCAACTGGAGGTTTCAATCTCATTTCTTCTACTAATCCATTTTCTTACCCATAGACGTTTAGGCTTTTGTATTTCTTCCAAACATATACTGCTAGTTTCCTTAATAAGAATTTTTAATATTTACCGAAGAGGATTTTGTTTTGTAGCTTTTCGTTTTCGGTTCATTTTAATAATAGGTACATACTACTGGTACTAGACTTGCTGTTCGATTTCAACTAAATACTGGACCCGTGTAAACGATTGTTTTGACTCGACTGGTGTGAACAGTAGACACTCTCAACTAAATTATTTTACTCTACTAAATCAGTGACAACGTCTGACAACTCTTCCCGTTCTTCGTTTCTAATGTGGTCTAGTATTGATATCCTACAGGCTCTCCTTAAGAACTCGATCATCACGACATATATTCTCTGTTTAGCGCTTTTTGACATTTGCCAGCATTCTGCTCCATATAAGGATAACTCTACAATCATTCATATATTTTAACCTTATTGTCTGCTCTCATAGGTATAACTTCCTTCAAATGATTTCTAACCTCGAAAACTTTTATCCTTTTATCCCTTTGGAAATATAATAAGGAAATTGTTTTCATTCTCCATACAGATTCTTTGAATTGATTTTAAAAACTAAGATATCCATTAGATATTCAAAATATTCGATAATATATTTTAGATTTAATAATCTTGTAATGCCCCTCGTATAATTAAAGTAAATGTAGGTTATTAATGAAATCCTAGAGTCAGCTATTACTTATTTAATACTTTTATAAGGGATGTTGCAAAAAGTATTGCATAGTTTTAAAAATCGCATGGCTTGTTGTATAGAAGTAATCGAACAACATTTTGAGCATCTGCTGTAATCGCCTCTACTGTGTGCTTTCTAAAATTCCTAATTTTTCTACTACTCAAACGTGGACATATCTCTAACATGAAACAAACATTTAGAGATTTATCTTCAGTTGCTAATGTAGGTTTTTTGCGTCATGATTTGGATTAATCTTTTACTGCACCAGTTTCGTAGAACTTTTTATCAATTTACTGACAGTAGACCTTGTTATGATATTTCTATTAGGATATAAATTATTGAAGATTTATTAAAATTAAACGAGTTTATTCAATCATAGTCTAAATGTATTATTTTAACTTCATCGGAGATCATGTAAATGTAGCTATAACTCCGAAATTATGGCATTTAGGTATAGGGAACATTACATGAAAAATAATCAGTATTTCAAAATGCAAAAAATATACAGGGTGGTCCATTTGAAAGAACAAAGTTCATTATTATTCCAAAAAAAGGAAAGATCTGACAACAATGTAAATACCACCATAATATATCACAAGATCCTTGCACACCAAAATGTATAAAAATCGTGCTATCCGTTTCCGAGATAATTGAGGCGTTCCATACTTAAAACTCACTCTGTATAATATACATAATACTGGATATATTTTAGGCTGTACGTGTATATTGAAATGATGTAACTACTGTTTGTGTAAATTTTTACATGAAATATATAATAAATCTTTTGTTGGTCATTTAGAATTTTATTAGTTACCTTGAAAAGAAAATAAAAAAAATCCTTTGTTGATTTTTAAACGTAATTAAGATATTTTGTTTTAATTTATACTATTTCGACTGTAAATTTAATCATAGTTATACGAATAGACAAATTACTTACCGTGTATTTAACCAAATGAAAGACACATGTTATAAGTTGTTGTTACCAAATACGGCTTCGATTCTTACGTAATGAGTCAGACTATATTATAATTATTAGCGTACAGTGAATGGGCGTCATAATACGAAGTGTATATAACGCAGAACCAAGTTTACAGTGTGTACCAAATAAAATCTGAATATCCTTGAAAAATCATGAATATGAGTTTTTATAGTTTTTTAATTACTCACATAAGTCAAGCACAGTCGGAACTTTTTATTTTTTTAATGAAACACTCTGTTATTTACGATAAATTGATTTTAACGTGCTATAACATTTTATAGTCGATTATGAGGATTAATACAAGGTGAAAATATGAAAATATTTATCATTTCCCTTAATAAATTAAATACTTTATACTCGATTTAATATTTATAGAAAAATATGGGAACAGGAAGAAATGCCACAAGACTGGACCAGATCTCTCATAGTACCGATATATAAAGGCAAAGGCAGTAAAAATGACTGCAATAATTATAGAGGAATTACTTTACTATGCACTGCCATGAAAATATTTGTACAAACAATAGACAAAAAGCTAAAGACTATATTATAAAATACGTTGGATGAGTTGCAAAGTGGCTTTAGGAAGGGCAGAAGCACACAATATTATATTTTTTCTTTAAAGCAAATAACTGGAAAAGCCTGGCAAGAAAAGAAAAAGATATATCTAGCAATTGATAAAAAACCAAGAAGAAAGCTATGGAATATTCTAAAAAAACGCGGAGTTAGTAAGCTTATAGAATTAAATGATGAAATAAAACAATTTAATAAAAGCCTCATCTATTCAACTTATAGAATTAATCCAAAAGTAATAATACTAACTCGGTTATAACCAATAATCTACAATCGTCAACATTTAAAACCACAGAAGGATTAAGACGAGGAGGCAGTTTAAGCCCATCTTTATTCATTACCTATATGGACGAAATAATAAAGAAATATAAGGAAAAAAACAAAAAAATTCAATATAGGATACATCGATCTTAACAAAGTGTTAGAAGGGTTACGATATAGTTAGTTATTTTTGCGAAAACTAAAGAAACATAATCTAGAAACATGGAATAATATCTTGAAGGAAAACGGGATGGTTATGAATAAAAACAAAACGAAAGTTATGATTATAGGAGAAGGACAGGAAGAAATAGTTATAGAAATTGAAGGACAAGTCATAGAACAAGTGAGAACATTTCAATACTTGGGAATAACAATTGATCATCAAGGAACAAGAAACAGAAATTAATAAAAGAATAGAAAAAACAATGAAACTCTACCATACGATGAGCAAAACATTCATAAGCAATAAAGGAATATCGAAAAATACCAAGCTAAAAATATTTAAAGCAATATATAGGCAAATATTAACTTATGGATGTGAAACGCTGGTGCCAAATCAAACACAGAAGAGCAAAATACAGGCAGTTGAAATGAAATACTGGGGTGTTACAAAAAAAGACAAAATTAGGAACACAGATATAAGAAGTCATCTAAAAATAGAATCAATACTAGAATTTATAGAATACTGACAATTGGGACGGTGGGGACATTCAAAAATAATGGAAAATACAAGACAGCCTAAAAGAATATGGGAAGCAAAAATATTTTAAAAAAATTAACAAAAATTTTAATAAAAAAAACCGACTTCAAAAAAAACTTGATATGCACTAAAAAGTAAAAAAATAATTGCGTATTCTTCTAAAACTTAATAATCAACTTTCTTTTTCTACTCATCAATATGTAGGTACAATCTATGTGTTTACCAAGGTACCTACCTAGGTGATATGTAACTATGTATGTAGTTACAAACCTACCTTGGCTGACACCGACTCCAAAAATAACAATAATTGTAACTACATTATAATATCGTAATAATTTGATTGACTTTTAAGTAGTCTAATATTTTTCATTTCATTTTACTTAGGAGAACTCTAAAAAATATTTTGATCATTGTTTGTTATTCATAGGTATGTGTCGAGTTAAATTTGAAGTGGGTAGATACCTACCACCTACCTTCTTGCATGGTAAACAGATAGATCGTACCTACATATTGATGAGTAGAAAAAGTAAGTTGATTATCAAGTTGTAGAAGAATACGCAATTATTTTTTTTACCTTTTAGTTCATATTAATTTGTTTTGGAATAGTTTTTTTTTGTTAAAATTTTTGTTTATTTTTTGATTTTTACTGAATCTGAAGTACACTAACTAATTTGTCTGAATATGGGTAGACCTACTAAACCTGCTGCTCATATGAGATAGAGACAGCGCCGTTTAATTGAAACAAACGAAGTCAGGGAGAAACGCCTATCTCCTCCTCGAGGACAATTTCAAAAGAGACTTGCGAAGAGCGCAAAAATAGACTTTCGAAAATGTGGCTTTACATAAAAAAAGTTTTGAACAGGGAAAATATCGAAATATCGATCGTCTATCGAATGAGACGGAGGAGCAACGTGATCACCGACTCAGCGTGATACACGATCGTCTATTCAAAGAAACAGAGGGCAACGTGCAAACATTCTCAGCATGATCCACGATATGGTTTTCTTATGGATGCCATTGTCAGAACTGGATCAAATTGAAATGGAACCACAAGGGAAGCACCAACTTTCAATTAAGAAAAGAATCATCAAAATCGGTTCATCCAGTCGAAAGTTCTAAGGTAACAAACAGTCGAATTGAAAACCTTCTCCCTTTTGAAGTCGGTTGAAAAGAAAAGGAAGACCAAGACAAACATGGAATAAAACAATTTCAGAAATATTAAAGAGAAAACCTAGCGGGACGCAAAAAAATGGCAAAAAACCGAAAAAATTGGAAAAGCTTTATAAGCATTTAGTTAAAAAATCATACCCTATTTTATTTAGCTGATCTTAGTAGCTCATTAGTCACAACAAAATTTCTAAACATGTTTTTGTCGCATTAGCCACTCCGAAATAAAATATCTTTATCGAATTCCCCTACCTTTCTGTTTGGATAGTCGAACTCAATTTCAAATTCTCGATTGCATCTTTTTCTTTCCTCTAACTGACACCAAGAAGGCAACATTCTTGAATATTTTTCTTTTAATTATTGTGTGATGAACATTGATTTTTTGTCAGGTTGCTTTGCAGCCGGCAAATTCCACGAAAAGGGCAAAATTTATACAAGTTTATAAGTTCCATTGTTTTTGTTCCCGCTAAGTTTCTCTTCTGTGTTCCCACCAAGCTGTGCGATTCCTGTTATTCGCCTACGTGATTAGTAGCTGTCTTCCCGCTAAGAACTTCAAACAATCCAGCCCTTTCATATAAGCTCATTCTTCTTATCTTTGGCGTGTGTAAGATTTGGATTTGGCGTGTTAATTATTAGGTTTGTTCGTAGAGCAATCATAAACGTTTGGAAACTGGACGACTCACGCCATAGATAACACATATACGGATAGATAGGACACTCCAATGTTAAGGCCTGAACCTAAATTTCAGCGCCATCTCTTCGTTTGGAAGAAACTAATTTGAAAAAGTGGCGGCAAATTTGAATGTATAGTCCATTATCTGCTATTTAATATTCCACTTATGTTAACAATATTAAAATACAAATGGATTCTGAAGATATTTATTGGTGTAATTTCATTTAAATACAGGTATATAATAGTACTACATAAATATTAATGTATACATTTCGAGTTATTATACATTAAAACTAGTGTAATATATAATGTTAATAAATATGAATAATACATATATTTTTCTTTGTGATACAATAGAAATTTAAAAAATCATAGTTTATGTTATTATGGATTTAGATTATATTTATCTCAAGAGCTTCTAAAAGATTTAATTTAAACTTTTAGAAGGTCTTGAGATAAATAAAAACAAATATGTATTCAGGTAATCTTCTTAACGACCAAATAGATATCAACTCCCTTATTAAACCTATTTACCTAGAAGATAGTTCAGGAATGATTGTTGTGAATGAATTTCCTGGTAAACTTATTCAATAATTTTGTAAATATTCGTAGAATTCCGTATTTAGGCACTTTTTGCACTATATTTCCATGTACATTTATGGATATATTATATGAGTTGTAAAAGTACTTACCACTAAAATGCGAGGAAAATAGAAAACAACAAAATACAATACCATTAATATAAAAATCACTTTAGGACGAAAGGATATGTTTATCTTTGGAAAGACAACCATAAAATGAATTCATTAATCATTAATGCAACCAGAAATAAAGGTTATGAATGCAGGTATGCAACCAAAATTTATATCATTTGTATAACAAATTGCATAGCTACAAGACCCTGTTATTCGTGCCATCTCTTCGTTTGGAAGAAACTAAAAACGTGGTTTGACCTTGGCCATATAAGTGTCTACCCTGTGACTCGCGCGCAGTGAATAAAAACCGTACACGGAGATGCTCTGCGCATGAGTCGACCAGTTTCCAACCGTTTGTGATCGCTCTACGATCTACTCTATTCTCCATGTTTAGTTTTTTGGAATGTTCAAACCCATAAATCCACTCCCATTGAAATTTTGATACGATTTAACTAAATAAACTTTGTTTATTCGCACAAGTTCTGTTTAAACAATGGTGAGACAATAACTAATTTGCAAAAGACAATATTAAAGTGATGATCATAATAAGTCGTGTATTTTAAGGCAAAATATCAAACACCAAAAAATAAACCTTTATTGCAAATTTTGAGATAATCTAGTACTTATCTAAAAACCAACCAAAAATATTCAAAATAAAAGATAGATATGTAGATAAATCAATTTATCCTAAAATCATAACCAGCTAAAAAATTGATAAAGTACAAATTTTTTTATTTATTTATTCGGAAATATTAAGATAAATTGTTTTTCAATTATTAATAAGTGGGCGTCCATTAATTACGTGAGGTGTTCAGGGGGGCGGAGATAGAGCCGAATCTTACCAAATCTCACTTGGGGGGGTCTTGGCAAATATCACGTAATTTTTTTCTAGGAGAAAACGATGTAAAATTGCGTCAAAGTTAAGTTACATTAAAATAAAAAACGTGTATTTGTGATCTAATTTTATCACTGTGATTTTAGATTACGGTAATATTCCCAAATACTAGTCTGCTAGTCTTAAATGAAAGTAATCGAGCAAATTGTTTTTTTCTAATAAATCCAACGCCTTCACACCCAAAACACAAATTTTCAAAAATCTCACGTAAGATTAGGGGAGGGGGTCCAGAAAAATCTTACTATATCTCACCAAGGGGGGAGGGAGGGTCATAAAATCCTCAATAATGCCTCACGTAATTAATGGACGCTCTTTAACTAAGTTATAATAATTAATAACCATTTTTAAGAGGCAATTTAAACTACTTTACTAGGTGGAATAATTTTTTTAATATTCTAATTATTATCTTATAAATCGAACTAACGCTTATGATTTTTTTTGCTTTTAAATAAATTCATACCTTCCTGGATATCAAAGATAAAAAACGTTTGAAAAGCGACTGTTCACAATTTCCTTTTTCCCCTGTGCTCTTAATAATTGGTTTTTGGATTTTTCAGAGTAACTTTACATCAAAAATGCCGGATCCCAAAATTTGCATTTAAAAATCTATTTTCTTGGACAACTTCCCAATGCCTTTACCTTTACATTAGGTTCGTTCCAACTGGCGATAGAACAAGGAATCGTCCGCGCAAGTGCTGTATTTCTTTCGCGTTCCAACTGATTATAGTATCGTTCTTGGGACGGTACAAAAACTACCTTTTGGAAGGGGTGATAAAAGGTTCGTTCCAACAAGGTCTAGAATCAGTTCAGAACTTGGCGGAGCATGTGCAAATGAAAATGTTCGTTCCAACATAACGGTTCGCGGTCCGAAGCAAGAATTGTTGAATCGATTTGTTAGAGGCACGCGCAGTGATGTTTAATTTGATGTAGATTTGGTATTTCAGAAGCTGAGGTTAAGTTTAGTTTTCTATGATATTATTTTAATATTTTTTTGTATTCCTTAAATTTTAAAAAATACAATGAGTGATTCGGATGCCACTGGGTAATACCAGAAATTCTTCAACTTCTAAAATAAAAAAAATACATTGTAAACCCTTATATAAAGAAACGTACACACAGCATTTCGTTTATTTATTTTACGAATGTAGTAGATATATATATATTTTTATCAGATACTAACCTTGCAGTACATTCATTTTTGTTAATTTTAATTTGAAGCTAAATTCTTAATGACCATAGATAAAGGATGCGTTAGGTTAGGTTGATGTAATGACAGGGTCGTTCAGTTCAGTGTTCCAACCTGAAATTAGGAACCGTTCCTATAACGCGCTTTACTGAAACATGCGCACAAATTAATTCATAACCAGTTCAAGAACTGTCCTCGAAATGTTTGTTGGAACGAACCTAATTGATGCGCCCATTCCTAATTCGAGTTTGCGCACTATACATACTCGATACGATTCCAGAACAGTTTGCCATACTTTAGTATTATTTGAAAAAAGTTACTTGAAGTGTCTCTCAATTTAACCCACTTTTCTTAATTATGTGTTACATTTACTATTACTTAGTAATCTGGCAACGCTGTTTCTTGAGAAAACGGCAAGTTCGCTCAGTCCGAGGGTGTCGAACGTTAAACCAAAGTTTACCAAATTAGGCATCGAACGAAATTGTTTGCTTCTGTTCGAAGCAAGGTCCATGAACTGATTTATCCGGCATCAGAATGTGGTGGCGGTCGCACCTTGCTAACTTTTCGAATGACCATATGGTCATTTAAATCTGCTTCTACGAATAATATCGTGAATTATTTTTCGAAAATTTAATAAATACCTTTGACATCATTCGAAAATTACACAATGAGCACTCTTACAGGGTTTGTCCAAATTGAATTCATTGTATAAGTATACTATGTACGAAATCAGTTCAACAATTTATGTCGGTTGTCGATGTTTCGTTAAGACATTTTTAATTTTTAAGTCTTTTTAAGTAATATAAGAATTGAAATTAATTGTTTAGTTGATATTTAAAAGTTTATCACCAAGCCTATCAATCCTCAGAACTACGACTAAAGCCGAAACTTTTTTCAATCTATTTTTTTGCGGTGAATTTGTTTTCATAATTGCAAAAAAAATGATTTCGATCTTTTATCATCAACATCGAGAAAAAAATGTGTAATGTAATAATTATATCAGATCAAAATCTGTTAACATGTTTAGGTGTATTTTGTTTCCTAAATTTGATATTTATCTTCAATTGTTTTTCCATTTTAATCTCTCTTCCTTTATTCCTGAACCAGATTCACAACAAAATACACGACTCGGACTAGTTTCAGTTTGTTTGGTAGAATTCGAGTTTGTTTACGAAACAGAGTTTTTTTTCTCTTTTTGAAACCGCAAAATTGTTAGTCCGTTTCGTGAAAGTCCGCCTAATAAAGCATATAAAACATCTAATATAAGAATAATATACACACTTTAATCCGCAAAACGAGTGAGATTAGTTTAAATATTATGTAGGTATATAGCGTGGCGTTGTGTATCTCAATTTATATTTCATCATAAGTAAAATATTTGAAATGAGGTTAAGGATGTCGAAAAATTCGTGCATGTGCCTTAAAATATCAAATCAACGTCGTTTTTAAACGATTCTGTCCATGGATAGTTGAACATCCAATCGTTTTTGCAATGTTGCTTATAATTTTCGCCTGTCAAATGTCGCAACGGGTCTTTAGTTCCTTTTAAAAGAAAATACATGATTGAGTTTAATGGAAATAAAATAGTTTTATGCTCAGAAAAAATTGTTTATTTACGAGCACACGTAACTTATGCGTCATCAACGTCATTCATTCGAATCAAATCAATATGCCAGTCATGGAGGCTAGACAAGGAGATCGAACTCACACGGAAAAATTTACAAAACCTGTCCTCAAATTCGTCTATCTAAGCAGTTTGTTTTTTCACCGCAGCGTCGCTACTAAAAATTCTAACCTTACATTTTATATTGTAAACATTACTTAATGATAATGATTAATAAAAACTCAAAGTAAGAACTAGAAAGATTAAAATTGTTTCAAATAAAAAATGGCGTTAAAAATTATTGCAATAGTGGTTGGTAGTGCAACTGATTTAAAACGAGGACACAAATTTTTTCATTTCTGATTCCTGACCTCACTTACCTTACATACTGTCAAATGAGCTAGCAACCAATAAAACACCATTAATACAAAGTGTATGCAAGGATTATGATTGGCTGTTATTGTTCAGCAGTCAGATGTTTTTGGTATTGGGAAATATATTCCATATGGTTTTGGAATCAACCAGTAGATGGAACTAGTGCCGTTGATTCCAAAGAGAGATTGTAGCTTTATCAGCTGCATACTAGGAACTGCAAAAAAAGAAGAATATTTCTTCATGTGCTTTTTATAGGTTATCTATTGTTTTCATTCCATTCATTTTGTTCAGTGTTGCCAGAGATGTTACAATTGTACCAGATGTGATACAAATTACTGTGGTTAAGTATGCAGGAACAACTTCCTGTTATTCTGAATATGATGAAATCCTTGCATAGGAAGATATGGAATAATAAATTATTTTGCTGATACTAGTTTAATTAAAAATTGAAATTCTTTGTTACTTTGATAAAAGTAGTTTAGGGTTATTATATTAAAAATCTGGTATGATACATATACATTAGATCTTGTACATTTTCTTGACAAGCACCTCTTGTGATATAACTAGTGAATATGTAAACTGTGAATGGACACGTCGCCAAAAGTTTAATCAAAATGTTACTATATATGCCTCATTGTTTTGTACATAAAAATAAGAAGTAAAGTTAAATCATGTGATGTTTTATTAATAAAATCTTGGCAATATTCAATTCCTTCAACCATGTTCATAATGACTACCTTTTTCCTTTATTGTAAATAAAATTAGACAACGTCAACTTTCCAGTCAGATTTGGAAGCGTAAAGTGAAACCCTACTTTGGATAGTGATCGTAGTAAAACATTTTTTTCTATGTATCTGGAAAATGGTCAAAATGACCGGATAAATGTATCATCTCTGAATACATACATACCTAGGTATGTTCATAAAAATATATTATATTATAATATATTATTTTCTTTTCTTTAACCAATGATAATAATTTTTATTTGATTTGTTTTCTTGGGTTTGGTTAGTAAGTTATAAGTTGTATGATAAAAATAAATTAAAACATTTGTATTAAACATTTTAATTTATCTTCTATATGTTCAATTGTTGTTTTTCCATTTACTTATACATAACTAATCAAATTCTATAGTAATAATTGTAAATATTTAACTTCGTTATGTTATTTTTTAAAATAAATATTTTGAAAAAGTTCCCAAACGGGAAGCGAAACGTCAAAATTGATTTAATTTATTTTTATCATACAACTTACTAACCAAACCCAAGAAAACAAATCAAATAGAGATTATTATAATATATTAATTTCAACTTTACTATTTAGTGATTTGGTCGTCGCTGTACATTACTTTTAATTTAAGATATAAAAAGCCCATTTGGCTGAATAGCAGTCAAGGTTAATTATCTACCGTCAATCAATAAATTTGCTTTTTTGCTATGAATCGCTCTAACTTCACAACATAATATTCTAAATAATCACGCATTATGCGCCACCTATTACAATATATATGAAGCAGAAACTAATCATGTGACTATATTTCCAAATCTTCCATTAGACGTGCACATCTTGTTAGGTTTCTTATCTCTGGTATTGGATATAAACTGGCGTCCTCTGCTATGATCGGAAATTGGAATACATGGAATCCGATCTCCTTAGATAGTCTCCGTTTTATTAATTGGTAATTAAAATAATGAATATAATTTTGTATTAATACAGTTTCCTGCAAAATTGTCGCAAACCAGAATGGTTGGTTAAATCTTTTAGATCATACCGACCCCGTTTGACTTAGAAGTGTAATTCAATGTCTGTCTGGCCCGGAAAGTAGTTGTTGCTTCTTAGTTGAACGGTCACTGTTTTTGAAAAATATTCTTCAAAACTTTGTTGTAAAGCGTTAGAATGATATATTTATTCTACGATATCTGTTATAATTTTTTCAAAACAATTTAATTATATAAGGGAAAAATAAACGAATTTATAGGTTTTTTTCGAATACTGACTTACATACTTGACTAAAACTAAACCAAAACAAACACTTTCAATAATTTTTTTTCACTTTAAGAATTTGGTAAAAAAATTGAAAGAGCTTTAAAACGATATCTAATCGATAATTAGGGGTGAATTGGACTCCCACTTAAGGGGTTGAAGAAGCGAAAACGAATATAATAATTTTAAGAAATTCAAGTGCTTCGAGAAAGATGTGATTTGTAAAAATATAAGTAAGGTAGTATCGATTTAATTGGTCAGCTGTGCTGAAAGATGGAAATGGTTGGGGGTGATTGGTGTTTATGTAGGATTGTATAAGCTTGTGACTGAATTTTATTCAAATAGAAATATGTTTATTTATACTACTGTTAAAGAAAATGTGGAAATTGGCTAATCCATGCTAAACATGCATATTAACCATTTTAGCATTAGTAAACCAAGTCATTGTTATTCACTGAACACAAACGAAAGCAGAACTGGTGCTCCATGAAATTGAAATGATTTTCTTTTTGTTTTTTGCGTCGGCTTTTAGGTTTGACACAGTAATTGCAAAAATTCCAAAAGCCACCTAGAATAAAGATATTTTTTCTTGTTAGTTTTGAAAACTAGTAGAGTCAGTAAAGAAAATTATGGTCTACCCATTGACGACGAATCGCCCACCATATTTCAGATTACGTTAGAAACACTCTGTATATTTCGAAAAATGCTCAAAGATTGTGAAACAATATGGGAGTTTTTTTCGAAAATTATTTATAATCACAAGAGTTTGTTTTTAAAGAAAACAAAATCATAGAATTCTAACGTCTTGCTTATTTCGTGGTGAAAATAATGTTTCGAGCCACAAAATTATTAATGAACGTTATTGAATCTACGTCTAATCACTGATTACAGCTGACCAGTTATGTCAATGCAAATTCATCAAACGTATTTTATATGAAATGTCCCAATAATATTTTTTTGAAATCAAAATAATAAAATCCAAATAAATCTAATTACATTAAAAACATTGGTTACTATTTAATGTATTAATAATAATAAAAGTGACTACAGCTGTTTCCTTGTTTTACTCCCTATTTAACTAGTTCGATTGATTCTGCTCTTGACCCGATTATTATTATTCGCTTTGCACAAGGACACATTCGGACCAGGCGAAGAATAATCAGTGCTTTTTTGATGAGTTGACTTTCCTCTGTGTCCACATTTGTATAATTATTTCCAAGTGAGCTCTCTTACTTTCTTCAGCCCAAGCTATTCCTGACCTTTTTAGAGTATCCTTCTGACCAACTATCCAATTGAAAATCTTATGCCCAAATGAGCCTCAGTTGCAGAAATAGACCGACGTTAAATAACCGAAAAAAAAACTTCTTTATTGCTGCGGGGACATGTATTTTCGCCAAAAATAAATTATTTATGATCATAATCCTAGATATAATTTCGCCAAAACACTTTTCAGGTAGAATTTTATGACTCTATATATTTGTTTAATTTAACGATAAGGGTAAGGAAAATGGTTAAAGAAGGAATACAGTATTGAAAAAATGGCTGCGTAAATTGAAAAACTGCAACTTTAAATGCCAATAGCAAAGTAACAACAAAGTAATGTTTAGTGATCCTAAGGGTATAAAACAGAATTACCCAATAAATAATCCGAAAAGGGTGAGTTTTGGCCAGATTACATGTTGAATTTTATACCTGAAAAGGATTCTTGACGAAATTACATATATAATAAAATGAGTTTTATGACCTTTTTTGGCGAAAAAACAAACACCCATTGCTGCCATACATTTAATTGTGTCCGTTTATTACTTTGCATTGTTAACCGCCGTCGGTTCCATTCTTTCATTATGTCCGTAAAACCTAAATCTTGTTTTTCTTCATATCAAAACATATGCTCCTGTCTTAAAGTTTCGTTAAATTCTGCCCATTATTTTTCTTGACTTTTTCTTTTTAAATTTGTTCCAAGTTGGTTTTTCTATTTAAAACTAGTGTTTCAAATGCATAAAACTATTCTGATTTGATTACCCTGTCTTATTCCCGATTTCACCAACCTTCCTAAAGTTAGGTAATAAATAAATCCGATTACCTAATTTTAGGAAATGTTTGGTGAAATCGGGCACTAATGTCTGTTTAGGATACTTACACTTCATTTCAGTGCTTTTGGCCTCTCTTTATAGTAATATTTTGCATTAAGTCGACTCGACTCCTTTTCTAACTCGCGCACATCACTATAAGTTATTTGTAATTGTGGTTTGATTACTGAATCGTAGTGTCTGAGTTTAGATATTTAATTACAAATGTTTTTGAGTTAGTCTGAGGTGGTTGTCATCTTTTCTCAGCGGGCTTCATTTGCAAATTTTTCAAGACCCGAACTCTCCATTTTTTTCTATTTATTGTTTCGCTTTACCAGTTCTGTACTCCTATTTTTTTCACATAATCTTTTACTGCATCCAGGCGTTTTAGGTCTACACCTTCTCCTTTTCCTACCTGCTCCACCCATTATAACTCTCTTAACCCATATGTCTTCTGGCATTCTGCTAATGTGACCCAACTATCTGGCCCCCTGTGCTCTTATTAAGTTTGTTATCGTTGGTTTTTTTGTATAACGCTACTAATTCGTTATTCGTTCTTCTTCGTCATTCGTTCTCCTCTGTTTTTATTCCCCCAAATATTCTTCTCAACATTTTCCTCTCCCATATTTCTAGTCTGTCCTCTTCCTTTTCATTAATAACTCATGTTTCACAGGCATATGTTACTGTGATGGTCTTAATGGCACAATAATTTTACCGAGGTATTTAAAATGGAAATCCCTTTTTATTTTACCTTGTGTTCAATAATTTTGGAGCTAATTTAAGACTTGTGATATGAAATGAAATCTGTAGACCTATTTTTTCCGCAATCACTTTTAGCTATTCTGGTTAACAAATGAGTGTGCACCATTCAGAATTGACTGTTCTATGCAGTTCCAACGGCTTAGTTGCCACAGTTTCAGTTATGGCCGAGAAACTGACGATTGTTTGTTGTGTACACGGTTCAATTTAGCATCCTGAAATATTTTCTATCTCTTTTAATTCCTTGCTATTTTATCCTTCTCTTTAACAAGATTTCCACCAATATGTGCGTTTTTTTCTAAAAAAAAAAACAGCTGTGGTGTATTTTTATTGAAAATTATTGTATTGTAGTTATAGTAATTAATGGAAAAATGTATAATTTGGCTTTTGATTAAACCGGCTTTGTTTTAATCTTTAGATTTAAGTCTGATGATGATTTGTTTTAGATACATAGATTAGTTAAACGCCAATAGCTTTAACATAACCAATCTAACAATGCTTTTAATCTTTGCATGTCGTACGAATCTGAAACGCTGTCTGGAGGTAATAAGTCTTCTTCGACGACCAGGTTGGTATTTGTAGTGATACTTTTTGAAAAGTGTATCCATATTATTTATGATAAATGAAATAAGGTTGAATTGAACATAAGTTGACGGGAAATATGTTGATAGAAAATATTCGCCTACTGGTAACATAATAATGGAAAATTTACCAAATAAGGGTTGGTGGAAAAGTTCGTGCAACGCCATTCATCGATCACAAGTAGAACTAAAATTCTTGTTCTAATCAAATATTTCATTTGTTAAAATAACATACACCAAATTTGACAGTTAATTATTTGTTTACAAGTCATTTGAAGTTGACGTGGGGTGTTTTTTTAACATCCTGTATATCAAAGTAGTCCGTCAGCTGTTAAAAAGTCAACAAATAGTTACTAATCACTTCAAGGACGGGTTATATCGCAATTGGTTAACTCACTGGTTACGAAACAAATGGTAAACTTTTAACCAGGTGTTGAGTTGTCGCGCAGATAGTTAGTTGCTGGTCACGTAACTGATATTTTTGTGGTGTTGGTAGAACTGACACCTAAGTTCATGTTGTACTTTGACGTTGTTTGTCGATGGTGATATCGACATATTGCTTATTTTATCTTCGAGTTGGTTATTGCTTTAGTAGTAGTTGAAGTATGCTAGGGTAGTGATTCCGAGGCGGGGGTAACGGCGAGTTTGAGGTGGGTTTGGTTGGTAGGCATCTCCTTGGGGATGAGTCCAACACTGTTTGGGTCCTGGACCCATTCGAACATGAGTTTCCCATCTCGACCCGAAAAAAAAAAAAAAAAGTCGCATTGTGCATATTTTTTTTAAATTCAACTTAAATATAAATTTGGTTGTGTTAGTTTTTAGGTTTATTTTAAAATTTCACCTAATCCGGAATTCTAGAGACAGCAAGTGCATAACCCCACAAAATGTGATTATCCCCACTCTATAAACAAATGTCAATATGTCAAACTACAAAAAACGCCAATAAAATAACCGTTCTGTGACAAAACATGAGATTAACCAGCCGATATCAAAACCTAGTTTTAACCAACTTGTTAGCGGTCGATACATCTACCTATCACGGTGTAACCAGTGGTTAGCGTTAATCAACTGGTAACCAACTGCGATACAACCCGCCTTGACAATATTAAATATACAAGTCCAAACATTTATAAGTGAAAGTAATTCGCAAGCAAAATAAATGTTTTGGTGAAGACAAGAAATTGGGATTACGATTATTATTGATCTGAATTTGATAATATCAGCTTGTACTGAATATAGCTAAGTACCTATTATATATTCTTGTGCAGATGTAAAATATAATTTACAATTGGTATCAAGTAAACTAGTTTTAATAATACCATTAAACAACGGAAAAAATTGAAAACCAGTCAGTGTAAAAAAGGTAAATGAATTGAAAATGAGTTTGCTGCTTCAGAAAGACTGGTTTATAAGTGAGCTCATTTGCCTAAAGTTGGTAGTACCAGCGTTGAAGATGGTGTTCCAAAAACATCAACCACGCCAAAAATTTTTTGAACAATTGCATTGTTTTGTGCAGCAAATCCAAGACCGACTATGCATGGAATTGTTAATAGCATAAGTATCAATCGTGTGTCGTTTCATAACTAAGGATGAGATTTGGATCTACCACAATTAGATTTAAACAAAAACGATTACAGTGGAATAAAGCTGGATGTTCAGCTCCATAGCAGTTGAAGAGCACACGACCAACAAAGGAGGTTATGGCATCAGTTTTTTGGGATGCAAAAGTGAATTTGTTGATTTCTTATCTTGAAAAAGGTGAAACAATTAACTTCAAATGTTATTGTATCCTTTGCACCTGCTCACGATTATAGATAAATTCAAGGAATTAAAATTAAAAACCTGAAACAATTCCTACGAGGATAGTGATTTTTATTAGAAGATGAGGCTTTTAGAATTATACATATTGCATGATATTTTCAACCAATCAATATATAAACCAACAAAAGGTACTTTTAGGCATCAATTACTTGGATCTCTAAATATTATCTCCAGAAGGAGACAATTGCGGGTTTTAGAGGGACAAAATCAATTAAAATTTTTTATAATGTATCCCAACATAACTTTTGTTTGGTCAAATTTAATTCAGCCAAGCGAGTGTAATTTTTTGACTTGGGGTATACCCATAAGTATACAGATTGTCCAAAACCGCTCACAAAGAAAAAAAATATAGAAAATCTATCAACTAATTTTTTGTCGATTTATCATCTTATTGAAAAATGATTCCTAAAAGAGCTAGAGCTCTTAAAACATGGCGCTGTAACATTGATTTAATTCAAATAACTTCAAAACGGATTCCTGTTGTACATTTATTCCTTGGTATGCTCCGAATCAAATTACATGAACATGATTTTCCAATTCTAGTCATAAGCGGATTGTTTGGGTATTTTCATTCTTGATTGTCTCTCAAAATAGACATGACATTATGACATGACAAATGATTTTCGAGAAAAATCGTTTTAAACTTTTTATGTGTCTGTGCATACGTTTTCATTAACCAACATGAAAAGTTAAAATCGAAAACAGTTCGTCATAGAAGCTGATGTGGCCGTTGTTGCCACATCAGTTGAAATGACAACAAATTTTATGCTGTCGTAAAAAATAGGATGCCTTCGATTTAGTGGACTGGAATTCTATAGGCTGAGTGGTTCTCTCGCATAAATAATAACTGTATTTCGTTAACAATTCAGTGAACTTTAATAAACCTTAACGTCGAAAATACATACAGATGGAACGATGAATATAGACAAGCCTTTCAGTATGAAATAGTAATTATTAGAACGATCTTACTATTTCCTTTGTGGTTTTCAAAGCACTATTCACTTGAAATATAACTTTGCTTCTGGTTGAATCACTATTCAAACTTTAACTTTATAGAATAATGCACTTATTATGCAGGAAATAAAGGAATTAAATTAATTACTATGAAACATGAAAAATGCATTTAGGCGCCAAGTGTGCGTTTGGTCACGCCTACTTCAACTGCCAAAGAATAATGGTAACTATTGTAAGGCGTCGGTAAGACGCCAGGGAAAAAAGACAAAACGCGAATTTGAACTAAGGTAGAAGTATTTTGAAGGCAGTGGCGCGCCGGTAGGAATTTAGAATGAAAATAAAAGGACTAAATATAAATATACAAATTGTTGAACGTGTGGTTTCAACAGAAGCTTTATTTTTTTGTAAAATGTCGAAATTTATTATATCATGTCATAATGGAGGAATTTTGAGAGACAATAAAATAGCCAATAGCCCACACAAACGAACCGCTTATGTCTACTATTAAGTTTGAATGGGCACATTACAAGAGCTCTAGCATTTTTGAAATAAGGTGATTTACATAAAATGGACATATGAGCTATAGAGAGTTTTTTTCTTCTAAGAACGTTTCCAGACACCCTGTGCATAGGAATATAATAGAGTAAATAATATGGATGCATTTATGTTATTATTAAGCTATCTTAACATTACTACTACTTTAATAAACAAAACAATAATTTTGCAAATAAACTGCTTTAATAGTTGAATTACCTAATCAGATAATTTGGTAGGTACATACTATATATTCATAATAACCTTACAATAAATCTAAGGAATATTATTTAATACTCCGTGTAATCGTTTTATATACATCGGTATTTATTGTTCTGGAGAAATTAGGGTAACAAATATTCTGAAAAATTGATTCAGTACAAATAGTTTAAAGAAATATTTGGAAAATTATCGTTTATGGAATTTCAAATGCCCTGTTGATGATAAATTTTTCAAAAAGTTTCCCTGCATAATCGAAATTGACGAAAAAATGTATAAATTCTACTTAAAAATGTTCCCATCTCGTTAAATTCATGTGTTTAGTTGAAAAAATTTAAAAACGGCCTAAATAGTAATGTTTTTTTCAAAATATCGAATCGAATCTTTTTCACAACCTAAAAAAAGTATTTTGTTTGCATTAAAGACGTAACTCGAAAAACGTTGACTATGAATTTAAATCTTGATTCGCGACAATAATAAATCATTTATGAATCATCGATGTTTACTTGCACAACCTATTTTGGACGACCTTCACGAAATTCGTCAGTGCTACGGCTACGATTTAATTTTTCAGACTACCTGAGATTACCGATAAAAAAAGGTTTTCGATGATGTGTCATCGACAAACGTTGAATTCAGTTCTCGATACACTCTTGTTTTTAATTCCTTTATTTATCAATACAGAAACTCAAATTATTTCCCATATATAGAGGGTGTCCCGGGAGCTCCTACCAAAAACTAAGATGAATTAGTTGGCAATAATCTTCTCTTACATCACCATTCTAAATAATAAAACTAGTATAGTGTAGAGGCCTTCCCAGTTTCGTTGCAGTTTTTGGCACAAACCTTTTCTGCGCTTGGGATTGAACAGCCATACGGGGTCACCTCTCGAGAAGCTTGTGTTTGTTGTATGCACGTCGAGTCTCGCCTTTACCTTATCGTTGTAGAGCTTCCAACGTTCGCGAGAAAAATTGTGGATCTTTTCCAATTTTTCTTTCAAGCTTCCTATCTCCTTCCTTCTCTCGCAATAACGTTGGTTACGAAAGCCTCTGCTACTGTCATCGCTTCTTGATTAGGAAGAGGTGCTATTTCGGGTCATTTGGAAAAATAATCCACTACAACTGTCAGGTATTTGTTTCCTCTTTCTGTCAAAGGAAGTGGACCGAGAAATCAATTGAAAGTCGTTCAAAGGGCTCTCCGGAAAAATAGTGTGCCATTTTTTCTCGGCTTCTTGTCTTAAGAACTTTTCTACCATGCATATACATTTCTTGCACCAATCTTTTACGTTCCGTCGACATATGACCCAATATATTTCCCGAACTCGTGCTAGCGTTCTTTTAGTACCAAAATGTCCTCCTTAGTGACTGTTAAAAAGTTGTTCTAATGTTTCTAATGTGTGATCTTGGCAGTACCAATTGGTACTCCATCTTCGATGCAATAGGCAATCATGAAGATACAGTGAATCCCACTGAGCCCAGAACATTTTTATGCTTCCACTATATCTGGCTTCCTCTTGCCAAGTAGGTGTGACTCCATTTTTAAGCCATTTTCTCATAACTTTCAAGACATTATTTTTCTTTATGGACCTCTACATATCCTCAGTACAGGTCAGACGTAACGGACTTGTAGAGATTTCTTATTAAAGAAGCCAACACATTTGCGCGATTGCAACTTCCTTTTGGTAGTTGTAGTTACTTAATCCTAATTTACATTTTATGATGTTATTGTATTTGGTATTGTACCGGGTGGAAGTACTGAAAGTCCCACTATAATTTTTGTAATGTGAGAGATAAGAATGTTAAATAATAAATTGCACTTTTCGGCTATGATCCGTCAGCCTATAGAAAAACCAGTTTTAACTGCTGTAATAAACACTATCAATCACTTCCAAATAGGCTATAAATAGCAACCTACCTCAGTTGTTTTGCATACATTTATCGATTTCAGTTTAGTCAAAACATTTCAATTCAACTTAAAATTCCCTTCCATTGTTTTCTTTGAAATTTTTTCATGAACATTGTCAGACTTTTGGAAACTTGTCAAATATTTTATGCAGACAGCTTTTAAATTAATACTTTTTCGTACGTAACCACATGATTTTTGAAAAAAAAATGGGCGTCTTAAAAATTATTATAAACGACATCCGGTTTTTAACACATATTTTGATAAATTAGATTGTCTCATTTTTAGAACCATCATTCTGATTATACTTCGTTTTAAGCTAGTTTAATTTATAAATCTGATTTGACAGTTGATAGTGACTTATAAAATTATTATTTCTAGTTCGACGACACAACAATCTAGCACAGGTTCTGACTTAGCTCACAGATCACCCGGTGGTGACGTAAGGACATGGTACGACGATTTAAACTCCCCCCTAATCCAACAAGACGGAAACGAAAAAAGCCTTAAATTGAGATTCGATGTCAGCCAGTACGCTCCCGAAGAAATCGTAGTCAAAACTGTTGATAATAAACTTTTGGTAAGTATCTATATTTAAATGGAAAGTTTTTTTGAATTGACCATCCCAGGCCCGCCTGACCTGCTGTGAGTTTTCTTAGGTTTTCTCGTAGCAATAGGCGAATGCTGGGTCAGAACACCTCTCGGGCACCTACCACCGGTCCATCCACTTCCATTCCCTCAACCCAAAAATCCTTATTCCTTCCAATATTGGCTGAAGAGGCTGCGGCAAGCCCATAGCGGGGGAAGCATGAAATACTATCCTTCCTTTTTTATTTTGGATTGACTTAACATACATTATTCCCAAGAGTACGCCATTGATTGTTATAGGGCTGGAGATAAAATGAACACTTATTTTAATATTTCTTGTTGTAGTTTGTATACTTTTGGGTTTTGGTAATGATTCTGTCAGAACCGTCCACAAACAGTCGACAAGGGCAATGAGTTTAACTATACTTTATTTTTTTTTTCGATTCTGTTCGCAAATAGCGATATTGTTATAGAAAATATATTGCTATCATAGCAACATTCCATCTAGGAGATGAAATCCCACGGTTGAAGTTCGCTAGGTGGATTGCGAAGAATGATCGCTTATTGTATAGGATCCTATTCACTGACGAAGCCCAATTTACAAGGAATGGAATAAATAACTCAAGCGATTCGCGAATCTCGTTCACAGTATAGATTTTCAGTGAATGTTTGGATAGGAGTAATAGACACACAACTAATAGGTCCCCACTTCATTAATGGATCACTGACAGGTGCTGTGGACTTAGATTTTTTGCAAAATATTTTGCCGAATCTATACTAGCCAATGTAGCCATCCGAGGTGTGTACTTTATGCACGACGGGGCATTACCATATTTCTCAGTTGCTGTTCGCCAACATCTTCATGCCACTTACGGAAATAGGTGGATAGAACGTAGGGCCCCATGCATGGCCACCTAGATTCCTGACTTCAACTCCGTCGACTATTCCATAATGGGTCGATTGAAAGGAATGGTTTATGGAGAAAATATAAACACACGACAAGAATTGATTGACAGAATTATTGATTCTTGTCATACAATTAGAAATGATCCCTTAACACCCAGGAAGTCAATTAGACATTTGAAAGTCCGACAAAGTAGTTGTTTAGAAGCAGGTGGACTTCATTTCAAAAATCTATTATAAATATGTATTAACAATTTTTAATTATGTCGTCTTAGATTTTTTGTGCCTTAAGTTTTTTTTATGAGAGTTGTCTATTCTCGTGTATTCTTAAATTTTCCTAGACATGTGAATAAGTTCGTTAATTTTTAATGTTCTGTTTTCTTTTCTTTTCGTTTAAAAGATCAGACTGTATTTTTTCTTTCGAAACAAATTTTTGATAATTCGATCACTTGTCTTCTTTTCTTATTAAATACCGAAATACAGTGCTGCCAGTAGTTAAATTCGGGCTACTGGCAATAACGTTGCTATTGACAAATCCATGAATCATTCTTGTTATGAACGCAAGAAACAATACATAATTTCTTGACCATATTACTGTATATTATAACCATAACAATATTGTTTATACAACAATGTTTTCAGCAATAAGCAAACAGAATAGCACTGATTATCTTTATATATATTATTTTCAAATAAGTTTGACTATAATTAACATTGTTGTTCTATTTTCATATTCTATATAAGTTTTTTCAAACTAATATTGGAATAATTAATTACTAAATTATTTGCCTATCTTTATAATCATTATTATTATAATTATTTTCCCAATAAACCACCTGAAGCAACACCGCTGTCAAGATACATTCATTCCACCAATTTCTATTGAAAATAGGATTACCCTACTTTAGGACGAATTCGGGGTGTGTAGGCAAAAAATGAGTGGAATACAGAATTTCTGAACAATATCAATGAAAGTTTATGTTATAAGCTTCAAGCTGTCCACCCTGGTTTTTGGGGCATTCTAAATTTACAGACAATAGTATAGACCTATAGTCATATTATTTATCGAGCAAGGTATTTTAAAATAAACAAGTGCAAAGTCAATATTATCGAACAAAACACTCGACATAGACAACATACATATACTTTTAATATGAAAGGATGAGGAAAATCTATTTTTAATTCACATTACATAATACAGCATGGACAAATTAGAGAAATAAATTATTTATTTTTATATATTCTTTGTATTCTCGACATCATTTGTGTGAGCGTGATGACGTAATAAGTCATTTGTCAACAATTTCAAGTAATTTCATTTTTTATTTAAACATTTTTTATTTACTGAATTTGAAATTAAGAGTTTTCTTCGTATAGATGTTTTGTATTTGTTCAAGGCAAAAATCATTTATTGGTTTATAGATATAAGTGTTAAAAATAAACTTGGATATTTGGCAGTCGATCCACCTTGCATTATCACAATAAATGTTTCAACTGCCAACAGTTTTGTGTACCAAAATATATATAGTTGAAGACGTTTTTCAATTGTGAAATTACTGTTATTTACATCAAGTCTAGTGAAACGGTTGTTTTACGAAAATTACATAAGCTGGGTAGTTTTTTTTAGAAATTATACAAAAGTCATATATTGAGACGGGAAAATAGCAAACGGGTTCAGAAAGATTCAAGATTTTCTCGAAAATATTAATTTTTTTTAATTATCAAGTATTCCTCTGTAATTTGAAGCAATTTAAATAATATGGAACAAAAATATGCATGTATGATATCGATTTGAAAGAAAAACAATTCATTATGATAAATTACTTATCACCTGATGAAATAAAAACTATTTTAATATCTCTCATAATTTGTACAAAAATCTCACGTACGTACCAATACCTAGCTGTCATTTGAACGTTTAGCTCCAAATCTCAAGAAAACTATGTCTTGCGAGAAATAGTAATTCATTAAAAAAAACAATTCAGTTTGGAAAATTTCTCAACGTGATATTAAGTTTTACACACCTGATAAAATAAAAAGGATTATAATTACATTAAATCTCAATAACAAACATTTTCAAAAAAAAATTTGAAAAGCAAAGCATATAAAATCCAAAAATCTCCGATCTGTACCTATACCTGGCAACGCTGCACAGATTTCGAAAAAAAAATTGATACCAATTTGTTTTATTTTCTGGATGGCATTTAAACTTTTTAACACAATATCTCAAGACAATAATGTCTTCTACGAAAACTGGTGGGTCACTTTATTTGAAAAAAAAAATTCATTTAGAAAAAATTCTCAACACGACATAAATTTTTGACACCTGATGAAATGGAAATTATTATAATAGCACTAAAATAATCGTGGATATCAATAGCAAACGTTTGCCAAAAAGAATTTATAAAATCCAAAAATCTAAGATTAATACTTATAACTGGCAACGCTGCATGTATTTAAAAAAAATTCAATACCAATTTGTTTTATTTTCTGGCTGGTTTTAAACTTTTTAACACCATATCTCGAGAAAACTATATCAATTAGGATAAATGATATTTTATTGGAAAAAGCTAGACATTTGGTGAAATAAATATTGCTAGAATGACACTGAAAAATTGCCGAATCTCAGTCTGAAATATTTTACAACAAATTTTTGGAGTGCCAATCATATTATAAATACCGAAAATCTCAGACGATGTAATCTGCGATTTTAATGTAATTTCCATTTTTTTAACGCACTAACCAAATAAAAACCCGCAAGAGAAGTATCCTGAAAGCATTTCTTTTAAACGTATTTAATCTGTGGATTTTAAGTACAATGAACCTATCAAAGTAAGCTTAAAGTGTAGTGAATGTGTGTGCGATGTGTGCATACAAAATGCTTGTCTTAGATTAGAGTAGAATAAATATGAGGTATTTAAACAATTTGGCACGTGATCAACCTGGCATTAGTGTGGAATGAATATTGGTATATTTTAACGAAAAAGAAATGTACTGTAGCTGAATTAAATTTAAGTTTAACCTATTTACATTTTTCATTTTGATTTTGAAGGTAAAACTTAATTTTTCTTCTGAAATGTTATACTAGAAGACATACTAAATTTTCAGTTTTTTTATGTTATTGTCTTTCAAAACATCATTATTAGATATAAATCTGGAGATAAAAAACTTACCAGCTTCGGCTCAAACGACGATTTCTTGCAAAGTTATAACAATATAAAAGTAAAAGAGATAATTTATTTTCCAACCTTCACTGTGGTTAACAACTCGACACATAAGGGAGTCGTTTGTGTATACCCTACATCTATATTTTAGTCCAAACGATCTAGGATTCTGAAAAAGCCAATATCCGGATTGGAACTAGCCATGTCAGACTCTAAGAAGGCCTGTTCCCGCTATTTAAGGCGTTGGCTGACAATTAACCCGTCATTGCAGATAATGTGTTCCACCGTCTCATCTGCACCATCGCAGAATCTTCATGTTCCACCGTCCTCTTTGCCTATCTTACAGAGATGATATCTGAGTCAGCAGTATCCAGTAAGAATTACTGTGATTACTCTGAGATCAGATTTTTGAAGCTCCAAGAGCAGTTTAGCGTCGCGAGCAGAAGGTCGTAATAATCTTTTTTGGCCTGTAGTATTTTTCCAGTAGGCTGCAAGTTCCTTTTTCCGTTTTCGGACTTCTTTCACGATGCGGCTCTTTGGGATACCACAAAAGGGTTCGCGTCCGATAAAAGGAGTACAAGCTCCTTTTCGAGACCATCAGCAATATCATTTCCGACGATTCCTCTGTACCCTGGCACCCATAACAAAGTTACTTTGTTGTGTTTGGCCATTTGCAGTTTGGATTGTTTTGCAGACTGTTTTAGTCTCATAAGCTGTAAACTTCAGAGACTTTAAAGCAGCATGACTATCAGAAGAAATAAATAATCTGGCTGAGTTGAGGCGTTTTTTAAGGTACAAAAATATTTTGCTAATAGTTCCGCTCGGAATATTGTTTTAGATTTTCCCAGGATGGTTGATATCCTAGTATTAGGACCTGTAATCTCTATTCCTACTCCTTCGTATATTTTTTACCCATCAATATTTATCATTTATTTAGCCTATAAAACCTGATGTTATAATGCTCTAATTGACTGAAAACTGCAAAATCGTCGGCCCTAAGTACCCGGGTGTCTGATTAAGAGAGGTAACCCGCTGTATCTCAAAAACTTATTATCGTACAGCTAAGAGAAAAAAATCTGTATTACAAACTCGCATACGAGAAACTGCTGGAAATTATTTTCTAGTTTTCTACTCCACCGCACCACAATAATAACACAAAAACATCATTTTTTTATAATAAATGTACCGTTATAGAAAATAGATATTGAGATGCGGTTTTTACCATTTTTTTTAAATTCCATCCTCTTTCATGTAAAAGATTAAAAATATAGCATCGCATTTGAAGATGCCCAAAACAAATTGAAAACAAAACAATTATTAAATCTCCGCCACCTAGCGACCGTTAAAACCACTGGATATAAAACGATGATATAAGATTTTATTAGGCATTGATTCCCTTTCAAATGATACTAAGTTTGTCAAAATCCATAAAGTGGAAGTAAAATAACAGTTTTATTGAGTCAGCTTTCCCGCTCACCCCTACCAGTTATTTTACAAGATAGAGGAAAAAGTACTGAAGCAAACTTACGTAAAATGATCTAATGATTACGAATATTTAAGTTTTGAGGTACTATTACGATACATTTATTATAGAAAAATGCCCTCTAGCGGTGGAGTAGAAAACTTGGAAATAATTTCCAGGAGTTTCTCGTACGCGCGTTGGTAATACATATTTTTTTCTCTAAGCTGTACGATAAATAGTTTCTGAGATTCAGAGGGCTACCTCTCTTAATCAGACACCCGGTACAAGCTATAAAATATGCCAGATGAGTCATAAGGTTTTTTTGAGGTATGGCGCTAGAAACTTCAAATAACCATTTCAGAACATGAAAATGACTAAAAATCCATGACATTTGGCATGTATGTGTATGTGTATGCATATTTGAGTTTGAGTCTGGCGCAGTATTTTTATCAAACCGCTATAGGTGCCGTGTATTTGTAAATGTAGAGGTGGGAATATCATACCGCTATGCGTGGCCAGATCTGTATACCAAAGACAATAAATTCAACAAAACAGCTGCAAATTCACCTTTCATTTGAAACGTAAAATGATGATAACATTCTAACGATGTTTTATTATTTTTAGGTCCATGCCAAACATGAAGAAAAAACAGAATCCAAATCCGTCTACAGAGAGTACAATAGGGAATTTTTATTGCCTAAAGGTACAAATCCCGAACAAATAAAAAGTTCTTTGAGCAAAGATGGTGTCCTCACCGTAGAAGCTCCTCTTCCCGCCATAACTTCTGGAGAAAAATTAATTCCAATTCAACACTAAATTAAATTGAAAAATCAAAAAGCTACGGAAACATATGTCTACCGACCTACACTCATAACCTCAAAATAATTCTCATCGAAATGAAATTTATTTTTCTAATAAATTTTTACTATTCGTATTGTCAGTGGACGTATATTCCGAAGCTTAACATCTCCGTTCACAAAGCTTGGTTACGCAAAAAATTTTCAAAAACCAGTTTATATTGTTTAACGACTAACAACTTTATTTATGGTATAAAAAAATTGTCGCTAACCGAAACTATTTTTGTTCAATGTCGAATATAACCGACAAAAATTCATCGTAGTGTAACAAATTTGTATTATTCGTAGGCTATAAATAAATTATTTTCAATATCTTCTACTCGATTCGTTTATTATTAATTTCGATCAGTGTATAAAATTGTTGTGGCCTGTGCAACTGTAATGATGTCATTTTTGGTTAATAAAAGATCACCTTCATTGATACAAATTTATTTTTCTTAACACTTATCACAACTATAGATAAATGTGTACAAGATAATCAATGTATGAATGAAACTGTGTGTAAACCACAGAGCGATAGGAATAAGTTTCCTTTTGTGAAGGTAAGCACAACATTTTTACAGAATCCATCATTTTTTACTGATCCGAATGGAAAAAATAATCAGAGTTTCTCTGTGTTGAAGTGTCACAGTAAAATTACTTCAAATCTACTGTAGCGTTTCTGCGCTAAAAGCACCCCAATCCAATTTTTTTATGGATGCTCAGTTTCACTCTATAGATTGTGCCCGTTTGCACCTTTTGGAATTTAAGTTCGCCTTTCGTTAGTTGTGGTTAACTTTAAGAAGCACTAAATTGTTTCGGGAGTTGCACCGCTGCAGCTTAAGCATTACTTTGTAAAGAACCGCTTAACGCATTGCGTACATGGCAACACTGAAGATTATCTAGTAACTTATTAGTGACGTTTCAAGTTTGGCTTTGTATTGCTGGTCATTATTAGAGTCCAAATAACTATTCTGATACAACAAACGTCACCAAACTCTTCTAGAAATCAAGAAAAACGATATTAATACTTTGCTCACTATACACCTACTCTAATGGCTACTTGGTTTGATTTCCTCATTTCAAGGTTATAAAATTTTGACGGTAGGTGTCGCACCCTTTGCTCGTTTTCGCGAATCGAGTGATAGTTCGCTTTCCCCTGCGTCAAATGTGAATGGTTAAACTATAAATACAAATATTTATATTTGCAATTAAATGATTTTGCACTTTAATAATATATAACAGTATTGTGTTAAATCGTCCAGCTTCAAATATTGTTTACTATACAATATTAGAGGAATATACAATAATAGGAAATAAATATAGAATTATTACAGTTTCCTGTAAAATTGTCGTATTTAGTAAAGCGTGCTACCAACAGATATCAAAGAATATATATTAGCATAGAATAATATATATACTTTGATATCTGTAGGAAATAAATAGTTATTTTTGTATCTAGTGCGCGAAATGCTACTTTGGTGATCGAGAATTGAATTTTTTAACGAGACGAAGCCGAGTTAAAAAATTATTCGAGACCACCAAAGTAGTTCGCGCACGAGATGCAAACAATATTTTTTCTACAAACGTCAAAATCTATCTTTTAAAAATATTATAAATAAGTAAAATGCCTAATTTATTATAGAAAATAGTGTTGAGCTGGCTTAAAATGTCTTTCCTAATCAAATTTTCGTTGTTACTATGGATTAATGTTAATATTGTAGATAATAACTAAAGTTATTGTAAAATTCTATCATTATTTTAAAAGTATTTAATTGTTATTCACTTAAAAATAAATAATAATTTGGAGTTTTGCTTCACTTTTTTCAAAAATTGAAATACAAAAGTTTTAGTAATTTACATGCAGTGTGCGAAATACTTCGCACCCTAGTGCGCGAAGTATTTCGCGCACGGTGTCATGGTAACGTAAGAATCCGAAAAAAAGTGTCACTTCGCATATTGTTGTCAATGCGCAAACCTTGTCATTTTTTGTAGTTTGTAGAAAAAAATCTTTCGCAAAGTGAAATTAATTATAATTTATAAATTTTAAATTTTCTGTAGAGTAAAATATTATCTAAAAAAACTTAATAGAAAAATGTATCTACTAAAAACCAATAGAAAAAGTATGAATATTAAAATAAATCAAATAATTTTTTTTCTGGATCAATATCTAAGTACAAAAAGCACAAGATTTTATATTAGCAAACAGCAAACAAACAGTGTCTTAAGCAAATGATCGAATAAATTACAATACTTGAACAGTCACAAACCGAAACTCATAGAGGACCATATTTTTTTATTTTCACAAAAGTACGTTCCTTGGGTAGACCCCTAATATGGTTAGTATGGGTATTACGGTTATAAAAATCTATCATCATTTTTAACTGCAAAACAAGCAAATTCCTTTTTCGGCAACCGTCCGGAAAGTATATACCCACTTCTCGGACGCTTTTTTTGTGAGAAAGTAGCACTTTTCCGGCCTAGTCCGGAAAGTACCTATTTCCCGGACTAGTCCGGAAAGTATTACATCGTTGCTGTCATTCAAACAAACTGAATCCCTATAATATTAGCAATTGTTCGAATTTCAATATAAATATTAATGAAAACAATAATTAGAATGTTAGTAATATGAGTAGATTCCACAAAACAAGGGTCCAAACAGTAATTTCAATTAGAATGTTCCTAATTTTGTTCTAAAAATTAGTTTTTTTAGCGTAGTGTCATCATGACAAACATAAACATTCAAATCGATGCCATTTTTAGTCCATTTAGATATTACAAAGAAACGTGTTTTATTGATTTGTTATACCTACCACACGGTTGCCGAAAAAAAATGTACGCAACACGCCCGGAAACTGTTTTTTTGGACGAGTAGACAAGATTGCAGGACGAGCCGTAGGCGAGTCCTGGAAGTCTACTTGTTACGTAATATACTATTATGTCGTGGAAATTATCAGATCGAGTGTAAAGCATCTCAGGAAGTCTATTATCTCGAGGATATCAAAATCAACTTCGAAAATGTCATCCATAAAGAAATGTTTTAAATCAGCTATCAACAGCGATTTTAAACTTAGTCGAACTTAAGTCTCCCCTATCGGGAACTTAATATTAAATGCTTCTTAACTAGTTTAAGGAATATTTAGAGAGCGATGGAACACAAAGATTAGGTACTTTATCTTGAGACAATCTTGAAGTAAACGGTGCAATCTGGCAAGTATACTAGTCTTACTATATAACAAAAGCCGCTATCGGTACATTTATTGAATGTATGAAGTTAAAAAACAATCGAGTTTCCTTTATTAATACTCCTGTACCGGATATAGTTCAAGTGTAGAGAAAAAGTTAAAGGTAACAAACTTCTTGAGTAAAACAACGGAACGTCCTTCTTCCATCTGTAAAATATGTAGATACACATTAGGTAGATATTTCAATACCGAGAGTTTGAAACAACTGGAAACTATTTTACCGTAATTAGCGATGCTAACAAAATGCTAAGCAAAAGTGGGATAAAAATAATAAATTTAATCCTGAAATACAAGTTGGATCTGCCACTATTTTCTCTATCTTTCAAAATAAATGCTAGGGGAGAGTAAGAATACCAATTTAATAAAGTAATCATAACTTTAATACCGTTCAACGGATTTTAACAAACAGTCCGCAATTATACTTTCTAGATGATAGTCGAGTGGTAGCTGACAGATTGCATGTTTTAAGTGATTATACTTTATGGTGCTGAAGGTCGAGAAACCATTGATTAGTATTTACCAAAAAGACGTTTAAAACGTGTTATGCGCTTATCGTACTCAATGACGAAGATGAAGGAAACATTCCTAGAAAGAAAAGAAGGGGGTACCTACAGTGCTAATCCTGTAAACGAATTGCGTTTCTTATCTACGTTCTTGTGATTAGGGTCTGCATCGTACCAAATTGCAGTTGTTTTCTGTACTTCACTTATTAAACTCTCACGTTCTTTTTTGGAGATTGCATATTTTGCCATTGCTGTATCTATGTACACTATAAACAATCGAAATTGACTTGACGCTGGGTGGCATCCTGCAAATAAGTCTCATTTCGCAGATACAGGAGACAGTCCTTTGGTCGGACGACATTGCCGCGTTGTCTCCTGCTACCTAAATCAAGTATAAACTGCAACATTAGTGACGTCGTCTGCCACCTAATACCTGGAACTATAATTGCAGCCAAATGGTCTTGTTGATAAGTCGCATATGCCTCTCAAATATAACAACGGCGGTTCGATTCCCAGCTTAACGAGTTTTTTTCATTTATTCAATTAAATTAATAAGTTGTAGTGCAGCCGTGAGCATACGTTTCAAAGCCATAGTTTTAGAATCGGCGCTATGAGCAAGTTATAAGATCTTAAATAAAGTGACGTGGGATTTTAACCAGGTTACAGGTTACACGCTACAACCTGAACTGTTAAACTAAAAGTATATTGCACAGCCAATATATCGTCCAACTAAAACCTGACTGCATATCACTAAATCAACTAAATTTTTTATTTATTTATTTAATAGATACACTGACTGCTCTACGGGAAAAACCCAATTACAGAGTAGGGAAAACGAAATATTCAAAACAATGATAAAACAAAATACATTCATTATAAACTAAAAAAATATGATTATTTAAGGAAATATGACAATATATGGCACAGAACAAGAAAATAGATCGAATTCACAATTACAAATGGAATAAAGCGGAGAATTCTTCTGAAGGTTGGTTCGACTTACATTTAAATAAAAAGTAATAGGCTTTCTCGACTCTATTTGAGGTAAACAAAAATTAAACATCCCTAGTAAATTTGGGCAGTCAATTATATTATTTATAATCTTATATACAAGAATCACACCAAAATAATCGCGTCGATGTTCCAATCTTTTTCCATGCCTCTCTAATAAATCTGAGTGCGATGCGCCAATTGAGGGGTAAATAGCATCACACTTGAAACTTCTGCTTCTATCCGTTTAATGTGACATTGATAAAATGGACTCCACACAACACATGCATATTCTAGCTTGGACCTTATAAAAGCAAAATATAGGGTTTTCACTGTGGATTCTTTATTAAAATCGCGAGAGCACCGAACTAAAAAACCATACAAGCGATTTAGCGGATGAAATGATTATATCCATATGTTTGTTAAATGAAAGAGCAGGGTCAAATGTGACACCAAAATCAGTAAAGGTTTCAGGTCGTTGAATGGGAATACATTAAATTAAGCAAATCAGTTTTAATGCCAAAGGATATGACGTTGCATTTGGCTGGATTAAGTGGAAGATTGTTGCGTTCACACCATTGAACAACTGCATTTAAGTTCGCAGATATATTTATATATGTCCTTCATAGATTTCACACAACAGTATAGTTTCAAGTTATCTGTATATAAAATAAAATCTATATTGATGACTTCAGAAATATCATTTATGAAAATATTAAACAATATATAGGGATCTCAAGATAGAACCTTGCTTGCGGAACGCCTGAATACGCCGCGAATACCATGCTCAAGTCTATCAAAGGCTTGTGCTGAGTTATTGTAAACAAATTGGTAGTTGTCGAACGGCTTTTCATGAATCCGTGCTGATTAATTGTAATCGCATTACTAATATATCGATATATAGCTTGCTCTAATAAAAATTGAAATACTTTTGAAAAGTTGCAGATTGTAGAAATCGGTCTATAATATCTCCTTTCTTGAACACTGGACAAACTTTCGATGTCTTCCAGATAGTTGGAATTATTTATGTTTTTAGACAAACATTAAACAGCATAGACAGCGGCCGTGCAAGGATAGCCGCACAATCTTTCAGTAGAAATGCTGGAAAGCCGTCTGGCCCAGTGGTCATCTTTGGTTTCAAAGTCTTTAATGCCTCATATACGTCCTTTTCACTGAAACATTGATATGCAAATGAGGAGTACATTGTTTTCCACAAATGGGGTTGAGGTAGTATACGATTGACAGAAAAAGTTAGCAGAAGCATTAAGAATTAAATGGGTTTTCCAAAACTTGACAATATATCTTATCAAGGATAAGACATGATACTGTGCGATTTTTGACGAATTGCGTTTGTTGTTTATAAAATACCAAAATTTTGTTGAATTAGTAGATATTTCATCTTCGGATTTGTTAACAAATTTTTTGTATGACAAATTAATATCGCGTTCTATTTCAGCTCTGATACGTTTAAATTTAAAATAGGCCTGTAGATCGTTTTATTGTTTATATTTTTTCCAAATAGATGCTTTGATTTTTATTCTTTTAATAATGCTATTGTTAAACCAAGGATGATAAATGATTTTTGAACTGAGTCGAATACTTGGGACAACAACGATCAAAAATATTATACAGCTTACCATAAAAGTATGTACCTACAAGCATTATCCGAGTCACTGAATACTTTCAAAAACGACCAATCAATTGTCGATATTAAAACTTGACGTGCCAATGAAAAAATTAACCCAGCTTCTTTCATGCGGAAATTCTCGCCAGCATCGCCATCAATGTGCTGAGCTCATATTTTATCAGCTCCAAGCTGGTTTGAAACTGCACAGGCAAGCTTAATGAACCAAGGAGTAAACAATCAGTCTTCTTGATGTAGATACCCGGTCATGATGGTGAACAGGGAAATGAAAAGAAGATGAGCTAGCCAGGAAGGCACGGGCTACTCTCTTTGTAGGACCCGAACCATTCTGCGGAATTAGCGCCTTCAGGGTGGAGCAGTGTATATAGAAATGTTAATCGTTTCACTTTGTAACTTTTGAAAAAACTTTATTTTCAAAACTACACAAAAAGGAAACTAACTTTGGAATTTATACAATAAAAATGATTTTATAAAACAAACTGTTGTTATAAAGATCTATTTGTAAAAAGCCTGAAAACACATGTTGTAATAGAATTTATAATATTTCATTGTTGACTCTGCAGCTTGGTGCCTTGTGTCCATTAAGGCTACATGTCTCCTCCCCCCTCTGGTGCTGACTTCGTCCTCGAAGTCTTGGTACCATCTTGAAGTAAATCTTCTAAAATTTGAATTTGGGCTGGCTGCAATTTTTGACCAAAAAGAATTTTCGAAATTCGTTTCCTCTTCTTTAAAAATATAATTAACAAAAATGCTAAAACAGACATTAGTAAAATAATAGAAGCAGCACTAAGTCCGGTAGAAATTTCAGGTAAATTTTCTAATGGTTCTATTGGTTGAATTTGGCTGTGGGTTTCGGGAATTTTCAACTTCTCTAGCTTGATTTCATGTTCCGGTGTGAGCTCCATTGGTATGGCTTCCGGAAATGAAATTTCTTGAACGGTTTTCTTTGTGTAGAGGACACCTTCGATAGAAATTGGTTCCTCACTTAGCAGGATGCTGGTTGATTGGATCCATTGATCTCTAATTTTGATAGGGTGAACTATTCCTATCAAAAGGACTTGCGTAGTTTCTTGCACCAAATTTTCTGTTGCTTTACATTTTGTGCAGTTGTTAATATTGGGAATTGAGCATTTGGATGCTACTTGATTTGTACAGATAATGTTATCGTCTCGGCCAATACAATTTTCATACCATTTGTTGTTGGCGTAGAAATGGGCAGGTGGCATAAGTATGTGATCTTTGTTAGGTACGGGATAAATTCGGAATGTAGGATAAGAGCTAGTGCGAAGGATTGGGATTTTGACTATTATGAGCATTGTTTTGGAAGTGACGCAAATAAGAGATTTGGAAGATTCAATAAGTTCATAGGGATGTTCGTCATTGACAAGAAGGGCTTCTCTGGAGTAGACATGAAGAAGATTATCTTTTAGGGTTTCTAGTTCTTTTAAAGTAAATAATTCAATGCTAGTTACATCTAAGTGTGAAAGGGTAATTGTTCTAATTAATTTCATAATAAATTCATTTATATTTTGGAGGTTAAGTATTTCACTAAGTAGGGCATTATAACTATCAAAATCAGCGGATAGTTTATTAATTGCGGCTAAAAGTGTCATACTATTATTATTTATTTTCGTTAATAATCTATTAAATCTAATATCTAAAGATTGTCCAAATGAGATTTTATTATTAAATTTTTTTATGATTTCATTTTCTTTTAATTCTATGGCTGTTATGTAAGTTTTTAACAAGTCTAAGTGTGAGTCGTCGGGGTTACCTGTAATGTATTTTATAGCTGTACCAAGAAAATTAAAAAGTGCTTTCTTTTATTTTCTTATGAAGGTCGTCGTAAGCTTGTTCTCGTAAATGATTGTATTGAGCGTATAGGAGTGGGAGGGGTCCGTTTTAAAAAATTATGTAAGTTAGTATTTAAAGTTTCCGCTAATAAGTCTAAATCTATGTGTAGAATGTGTCTATGATAATGTGAAATTTCTCTGGATTTTCCCAATTCCTCGGCATAGTAACCATTATTCGGAATGCTCTGGATCTTGAGAAGATGTCCCAGGTATAGGGTTGTCCTGTAAAGAAGTTTTGTCTTGAGCTTTTTTATCAGTCAGTTTTCAAATTCTTTTCACAAATTTTAAATGAGTACTAGTGACTTTTTGATTGTTGGTTTTTCCAATGATTTTTGTTTTGTTCTGTTTTTCAGAACGAATAGTTGTATATAGGGTGCTTGTAACTTAGGTCTGTGCTTTTTCTTGGAAACATACAGAGTTTGTGCAATGTTTATATCTGGTATAATTTCGGCATTTTTATTTTGTTCATTTAAGATTTTCTCTGTTTCTTTGATAAAGAGTTGTAATTCGTCTTTATGTCTTTGATTTTATTTTTCGTATACCGGAAGGTCGAAGTCACAATGAATCTCTTCAGCGTATGGGCCGTACAAAATTGAAAAGGGAGAACAATTTGGGCAGAATGAATGGATTGATTATAAATTAGTATGGCATGAGTAAAAAGATCGTCTCTAGGGTCATTTGGATTTTGTTCTTTTAAGGTTCTAACTTTTTCAGAAAGAGTCGAATGAAATCTTTCAACTGGGGAGTTTGAACAAGAATTGTTTACTGTTGTGTAATGCATTTCAATTTTATGGATTTTCATGAATTCTTTAATTAGAGAGGAGTTAATCTAGGTACCACTGTCGAATACAATTTTTTTGGGATAGTTGTGGTGTGCAAAATAATGTCGTAATTTACTTAATATTGAGATTGATGTTTTGTCGGGTATTTTTATAGCATTATCCATATTTCGAAAATGAGTCCAAAATTGTCAAATACAAGTTTTTGTTACAATTTTACAATTTCCAATTTTCCTCAGTTAAGTGTATCGTGTATATACTTATCTATGTTTATAAAAAAATTTCTTATAAGTTAAATCATAATTTTCTGATTCAGTAATAAATATTAATTGATTTATCGATAAATTAATGCGTTGTTCGGAGATAAGTATACCTGCGATTGGGTTTTCAACTGCAGTATGTTGTGTATTGTCGGATGATTGATTTTCATCAAAATGTTCGAGAAATTCGTCTACGTCAAATACGTCATTTAAATCTGGAGGTTGAGCACAATTTGAATTGTCCGTAAGGGCATTTATGTGAACTCTGGAAAGAGAATCGGCTACCTGGTTTTCTTTACCTAACTTATATTTCTCCTCAAAAATTATAATCCTCTAATTTAAGTCTCCAGCGTGCTAACCTAGAAGTGGGGTCTTTTATTTTATAGATCCAAACAAGGGGGTTGTGATCCGTTTCGATAAGAAATTTTTGTCAGTATAAATAGGGACGAAAATGTTTACAAGAATCGACAATAGCTAATAGTTCTTTTTCAATTGTTGAGTAGTTTTGCTCTGCGGAATTCAAAGTTCTAGAATAATAAGCAATTGGGTGTTTATTCTGAGAAAGTACAGAGCCATACATTCGAGGCATCTGTAGTTAGTACAAATGATTTTGAAAAATCGGGATATTGAAGGATGGGGGCGTTAATCAATAATTGTTTGCATTTTTCGAAACATTCTAAATAGTTAGGATTAGTGGGGTCGATTTTTGTTCCTTTTCGAGTGCATCTAGAAAATGGAGATGTCACTTTAGCGAAATTTGGGATGAATCTTCGATAGTAACCTATAAATCCTAGAAATGATTTAATTTCTTTTAATGTTTTCGGCAAAGGAAATTTTTGGATAGCTTCTATCTTACAAGGATTCGGTTTGATACCATCGACGGTCACTAAGTGGCCAAGAAAAGAGACTTCCTTCTTAAGAAACTCGGATTTGTCCAATTGAATTTTAAGATTATTTTTTCGAAAAACATCAAAGATAGCGGCTATATGAAGAGATTTTGAGAAGATAATTTCATCGTCCATATAAACAAAAAGCAAGATTTATATAAGAAGGGTCTTAAAATGTTAAATCTTTCAAATGTTGCTGGGCTATTTTTTAGTCCCATAGGAAGTTTCGTATATTCAAAATGACTATGTGGTACAGTAAAGGCTGTTTTTTCGATTGAATTTGGATGAAGTTCGATCTGATGAAATCCTTGGGCTAAATCTAGAGTTGTAAAATAGGTGGCTTTACCTAAATTGTCCAAAATTTCATCAATTTTGGGAATTGGATATTTATCGTCTATAGTATTTTCGGTAATCAATTACCATTCGGAATTTTTTCTGGCCGGAAGCGTCGGCCTTTTTTGGGACGATCCACACGGGGGCGGAATATGGAGATGTAGAGGGTCTTATGATATTATTATCTAAAAGCTTGTTTACTTGTTTAACAATTTCTTCTTGCATTATTTTGGGGTGTCTGTAACTTCTAGCATAAATAGGGTTTTCGTCTCGTGTTTTAATTTCGTGTTTACTAGCAGAAGTAAAAGTCAGTTTTGATTTGTAGTCATAAAATAAATCTTTAAATTTATTACACAAATTTTTAATTTTTTCTTTTTCTTCAATATTTAAATGGTCTGTCCGAATATCAGACTCATAAAAATTGCACGTGGAATTTTTTATCTCATAATTTTCGAAGTTATCTACTACTAATATTTTTATGTTAACAGGTGTTTGAAATGTAATATCGTCTATAAAACCATACTTTACAGTGTGAAGGGTGTATTCCTGTTTCGCCTGTTCCCGTTTCGCCTGTCATTTAAATTAGGTACATTTTGGTTGCGTTTTGCCTGACGACAAGATTGAGGGAAATTTATAGTTGCGATTCGCCTGACCTGGATTTTCTAGGTATAACAGGTAATAAATATGTATAATTGTTGTAAGTACCTACCCCGACCGTTTCTTAACAGGTTAGGTTAGGTTAAGAATAAGACAAATTCAAGAAAGCTACTTAAATAATGAAATATCAGTGGGAAAATGTTTAGAAAAAATAGCCTACACTGTTAAGCTTAAGATAAATTAATTTTGTTAGTTCAAAATCATGTAAATATGTATATATTATTGTATTTTTTCCCAAATTGACAAAACGTAAAGCGAATAAACTTTTAACCACACCGGTAATTTTTTATCAACTATTAAAAATTACTGCCAGTCCTGAGTCTGGATAAAGGAAGTGTATAGGTACACACACCGTGTGCCGTGAACGGTACAGGGCACACGAATAAAATGAGGTTCAGTGTTTGTTTTCGTTTTATGTATCTTAGCTCTTACTATTTCAAGAAGGGCAAGGAAAAATAACCATTCCATTAACCTTTCCCCTTGAAGGTTCATTGTTCATTAAGGTGGAGGGTCTAAGGAATGGTTATTTTTCCTTGCCCTTCTTGCCCTGTGCCGTGTACCGTGTGCCGTGTACCGTTCACGGCACACGGTGTGTGTACCTATACACTTCCCTGGATAAAGTGGGAAGGGAAGTTGCTTATTTTAATACCTATTATAACGAAAAATGTATGGTCAGGCGAAACGGTACCACCATTTAAGCCGTCAGGCGAATCGAGAAATTTTAATTGGTCAGGCGAAATGGGAACAGGCGAATCGGGCATAAAGCGTGGGAAGAGACTCTGGAACTTCCACGTTATTAATTACTGTTTCTGAGAATAATATTTCACCACTGCTTATGCTAACAGGAATTTTATTATATAAGGTTTTAAATGGAATTGTTATACTTAAATTTCCTAAGATTAGAGTCTTTGTCGAATAATCTAAAATTGCGTTAAATCTTTCTAAGTCAGAATTACCAAGTAAAATATCGAAAAAAAAATTTTGCGGCTTTTGGGGAGATAAGATAATAGTATTATATCCACCTGAATCTATTAAAACTTTTAATTTTGATTGGGGCATTATGAAAAATGGTATTTGGGGGTATTCTCGAATATTATTTATGTTTATACAGGGGGCGGTTGTTCTTCGGAAGGGGTCTCGTGAAAATCCTGAAAAGTTTCTTCATTGAAAATTTTCAATTTCTTTATTATTTGAAGAGTTTATATTGAAATTATGTGTTCGTCTGGTAGAAATACTCATGGGTTCATTTCTGGATTGAATTGTTTGTACACCGCTCATAGGAGAGGAAGTATTTTGTTGATGTTGGGTGTTTCTAGAATCTATTGAAATTTTGAGCGTTGTTACCAAAATTTGAAGGCTGAAACACATTTCTTTAGTTATTGCTTTGGAAATTATTCCGTAGAAAATTGAAGTTTATTTTGCAGTATTACGAGGGGTCGGCGAAGAGTTGATTGGTTGTGAAAAATTTCGCGGACGATTATCGTTCGAATTGAAATTACGTTGCGGGGGATTATGGGGCTGTGTCGAAAAGTTGCCGGATCTACTGTTAAAACGGTTTTGAGTGGGACCGCTAGAATTTTGTCTAGCAGAAGACGGTGCTCTGTTTTGCTGGTGCTTCAAGAAATTCATGTATTTGTTGCTGATTTTTATGATTATCATATGCTATACACTTTTGAAGAGCTTCTTCTAGGAAAGTGATTTGAAAATGTGATAAATACTCACAATAAGGTTCATTTATGCCTGAGCAGAATGTCTTAAGGGCCATATTCTTAAAATAGGAAGTTTTGAAATTGACACTTTCGATAATATTGTTTAATGTAATATGCTGGAGTAATTCGTTTAGGTTATTTGATACTCGCTGATGATATTGGTCATATGTCTCGGTAAATTTTTGAACTGTTGTTGATAATTGTGTTACTAAAATGTCTTCTGAACGTCGGTCGCCGTATTTAGCTAACAAGGCTGGTCGTACGTCTGTCCAAATAGTTATATTAGAATAACTTAAAAAATCTCTTGGTTCACCTTTGATACGAGATAAAATATTGGCCTTCAAAATAAATTCTTGAGCTGGAGTAATCTGAGTAATAAGGAATGCTATTAAATTATCAGCTGATTTTATAAAAGTGGAGAGATTGTCTTCGGTAATAAATTCGGGCAAAGTAGCACAAATGCTATAAATATCGTTCGTCATAGGCACATTGGCTATTGAATTATCTAATAAATCCAAAGTACTACTATTTGGAGAAATATTTATGGAAAGATTTTCAAAAATTAAATGCAAATTTTCTCGAGAAATACCAATAAAAATGCTCATAAAGGAAAAATTCACTTACAGAAGGATGATCACTGATGATTTCCTCAGCATGCTTTTCTTTTCTATTCCCAGGTTCGTAGGACTTTCGTCGAACAATTGAAATTGACCAGGAAACGGGTGGTTTCTGTACGAGGATCCTGTTCGCAGCGCCAGAAATGTTAATCGTTTCACTTTGTAACTTTTAAAAAAACTTTATTTTCAAAACTACACAAAAAGAAAACTAACTTTGGAATTTATACAATAAAAATGATTTTATAAAACAAACTGTTGTTATAAATATCTATTTGTAAAAAGCCTGAAAACACATGTTGTAATTGAATTTATAATATTTTATTGTTGACTCCTCAGCTTGGTGTCTTGTGACCATTAAGGCTACATGTCTTTATCTCTGACGAGGTCTTCCAGGGCAGAACCAGTATAAAATATATCTCGAGAACTTGAACCAAAAGAGATCAAAGGCTCTGTTAAGCATTAGCAAAAACCAACTAAGAATCTTCGGTGGATTTTTCACGGCATTGTAAAGTCAATCAACACATGTGCATCATAAAGCTAAAGGTGGCAAATGAATATCGCACCTGTCAGCAAAAAGGGTAAACTTCCCTGCACTTACTGACAAAACGCATCCCACTCTAACTGAAGAGACTTCGCCACCTGGGCAAACTCCAAGTAAAAGAAAGAGAGCTTCTCTCCTCGGAACACCAACAGGTCCACCACTTCATAGAAGGAATAGTTATAGGAGGTGTGATTTAATGAGCAATAGACCAATTTTGGTCGCAGTGTTACAATATACAAAACCAGAGCTGGGATCGTTTCTATAAACAGTAACTCATTACTTTATCGTTACTTTTGCTTCAAAGTAACGCGTTAGATAATCGTTACCGCATAAAGTCTGAGTTGCCAAGGATTGGACTGTACTGTACTGTAACAATCAATTAATCAACTTTAATTTGATTATGTGTTCCTCAGAAATTGTTTCGCGGAACGAATTAAACTCTGATATTAAAAGTTTGCTGCGCATGTCACACAAGATATATTTCACCGAATCAGCCAATCTATCGCTAAGCAGCAGCTAAGTCAAGCAGCCATTAAAGCACCGAGCTCTTGTGTAATCAGTTCAAAAATGGTGTGGGAATGCCTAGGCAAACTAAATGAACTAGGCGAGAACAATATAGTCACCTTACTGTGGATTCCAGGACACACTGGGATAGAAGGAAATGAAATAGCAGATGAACTAGCAAAGAGGGGGACTGGAACAACCTTTTGGGGGCCGGAACCCTTTTGTGGTATCAGCTCCAATATAATATTGGAAGAAATAGGTAAAGCCGAAAAAAAGAGAAGATCTGACCATTGGAAAGATCTAGTAGAACTTAGACAATCAAAGGCTCTTCTGGGTGACTACAACCTGTTGAGATCAAATGAATGCATAAGTCAAAGTAAAACTGCACTGTTTTAACAGGGATCCTTACGGGACATTGTCGCCTGAATGGGCACCTGAAAAAGCTCAAAATAGTGGAGGAAGAAGAATGTAGATTCTGTGGTATGGAAGAAGACACCTCCATCCACATTCTTGCGAATTGCACAGCAATTCAGAATCCTAGGACACAACACCTTGGAGATTACTGGATAGAAGAGGGACATTTACCTAAGTTAAAGCCTGCAGATATCCTAAAAATCCTCCGGGAAATAGGACTAAAGGAGCTACTAGTCTCTGAGACTTTCCTCAGGAACTAAGTAGAAGTGAGGGGGCACAATAGATCTTTTAGGAGGTCTCAGTGAATGTCACCCCAATTTACATACACATACACACAATCGCTAAGCTAAAACCTGACTGAATTTCACCAAATTAACTAAATGTTTTATGGTTAGTCTAGGGTTGTGCATTTTAGCGAGATTTTGAAAAGTTTTTACATAGTAGATTTTTTGGTTATTAAATGATCAACAACGCTTATTATAAAAATCAGTTTATTTGATCCTTTTATGTAAAAATTACAGCAATTTTATATACTTAATGGTAATAAAAATGTCAATCAGTGGTACAAATTTCAAAGGAGTATTCAACATCATTTAAATAATGATTCAACTATAGATAGGCAAATGAAATGATGTTTTCAACTTAATATTATTCGTATCACATGCACAAACTCAACAAAACACATCCTGGCACAGAATTATAAAGAGAGGTTTTGTTCAAATAACATCATTATAATAAAAGTGATTTGATACACTTTAATAGACGAATTTTTTGTAAATTGATGTTGAGTCATGAATTTTAGAATTAAAATTAGATGGCGATAAATAAAGCAAGAATTAAAATTTCATAAATATGTAGAAACAATTTGAATATAAACGAATTCAGTGATTAAAAATGATGTTTTGGAACATAACCCTAAACATAAAAACTTATATGGCAGTTCTATATAAATCTAACAGGTATTGTGACTACCAGGAAGAAAAAATAAGTATTTTTCTACATTTCTACGGTAGGTATAAGTTTAACCTGTGAATTGAGCTGCCATTATTTATATTCTTTAATTATTAGGCACATGTTATTTAACAACTTAGTTAAACATTTTATTAATTTACAACAGATTTACCATTAAATTCAAATATATTTCACTGGAATTATTTACACATAAAAATGAAAATTGTTCAGTATGTTGTGTTCAGTTGTTATTAGATGCATAATATAAACTAATACTTTCATTGGACCTCTATATTTTAAAATAACGGAATGAAAGACAGTCTTAATATTTTTCAAAAAAAAAATACCTGGATTTGATCAACTTACTCCTAAAATGCTAAAAGAACTACCCAAAATTATGAAAACTTATATCTACAAAACTAAAACCTAAATATTGTCTAAAACATCTGAAACTCCTTGGAACCATTATAATGCAATAATTTCGTCTCACCTTCCTGATATTCCCATAAATTTGGGGTTTTTTTACCTCCGAGCCAAGCATCCTCTACAACATTGCATCGGTTTTTAACCAACTTAAATTCTACCTAAACGTTCTTCCCAATTTTAGTATGGAGAGTGTTAGTCTAGTTCTAAAATTTAATCTTCTTTAGACGTTGAATCAACCATATTATAGTGCAGTGATCGGTTTAGTCGCCGAATACGTGTTTTGTACAAATATTTTCGCAGCAAAACTCAAGATGGAACTACAATTTTAACTTTGGAGTTCAAAGCAAATGTAGAAAAACGCAAGAAAAAACTCCAAAGGAAAGGTTTACTTCAAATATATGGTATTCGGTGAATTATTTATTCGTTGGTAAATGGACGATTTGTAAGACTTAAATTTAGACATATGTAAATCTAGATCTGGAATCGCCTATATTCGTTAAAAAAAAATAAGTAAACCGTGTACGAAAATTTCCGTGTCGAATTCGGCAAAAATTTGAGTTAGTGGGCAACTGGCTTAAGCCTGCTGTCATACGAACGTGTGAAGAGATGGATCAAAGAAAAACTAGAGGGATGCTTGACTCAATATCAATGTAAAGGTGAAAATTTAACAACTGTACAAAACATACAGAATGAAAATACAAATTATCACAAATAGAAATGAAATTGAAAAAACTAGGGAGTCATAAAATAAAAATTGGAATGAATCTAACTATTGTAAATTTACTATCCTAATTAAAAACACATAATTTTTTTCCTATTTTAATCAGTTCTGTAGCAAAACTTTGATTTTGTTTTTATTATTATTTATTAGAACATTCATATCCTACTGAAGGTGTATTATGATTAACTACTTTTTCTTTATACAGGGTGAGTCCTTATTAGTAATTTATAAAAGAGGAAAAAGTATTTGTTTTTCAAGATTCCAGCACCAGTCTTAAATAAAATGTTATTTCGACAATCATAAAAAAAGGATTCAAATGAATTATCCAACAAGGTATACGAGAGTAATTTAAAAGTAGAAATTTTGAAAAATTTAATTAGTTTCACATATTTTTTTTTATATAAGACTGAGTGAGCTTATATATATGTACATAAACATAATAAAAATTATTTTTATTCATTGAAATTATAAGATGTAAAAAATCTATCCATCTCTAGATTGAATCTCACAATTTTCCAACAAAAATAATGTTGCACATAAAATAAACAGAACAAAGATTTTCCGGTGATTAAATGGGTAATGAGGGAAAAAAAGTGTTACAATTTTAATCGAAAAAACTTGAGCATGAGATAGAAGCAGCTAAGTCATAAAGACAGCAGCCAATAGAAAAATGAAGGAGTTATGAAGATAATGGTAACACTTTAAATGAATGGATACGAGAGATAGTGTCGTGAGAATACTGACAAAGGTTCTTTCATTGATGAAATTAGAGACAAATGGGACGTACTGATTGGATAGAGATTGCTTGTGAGACAATATGAACTGGAGATGGTTAATGTCTGAGATGAAAAAAAATATGGAGGAGAAGATTTTTATTCACATGTATCCACGTGAAAGAATATTGTTCAAGATAAGGTTAGACAAAACGATCTTTGGACAAAAATAAGAATGAATGTAGAGATAATAATTAACAATGGCTTAGGATTGGAGATGGTTTATGTTAGAGATGAAAAGTGTCATGATATATTGAAAAGGAAAATTTATGTTGATATGAAAATCATAAATTAAAAAATGATGGACTAGATGGGATAAAACAAAATTACAAGAAAGCGTGAAATGAATTAGATGAAATTTAATGAAATCATTGCAAAAGAAACTTGAACCTAATAACCGAAAAATGGGATAGAAATAAGTGGCTTGGGATAGAACTAATTGGAGATGAAAAAAGTCGTGGCAAGTATTCTGTTTATATGGATAACATAGATGAACGAATTTAGGTCTAGATGGGATAAAAAAAATATTGAGAAATCGAAAGACTGAAAAATAGGGTGGAAAGAAATGGCTTGGGATAGTATGGATGACAGATGATAAAAAAGGTCTGGGAGAGAGAGATATGAGTTGAAGATTAAATTGAATGAATTGAAGAAGAAATCTGAACCTAATAGCTGAACAATGTGACGGAAAGAAATGGCTTGGGATAGTTCTAATTAGGGTGACTTATGTCTGGAATTAAGAAAGTCATGGAACATAGAAATAGAAGATTTCTGTTCATATGGATGACATGAAAATTGGATTAGATGGGATAAAAAAAAGGCCGAGAAAGCAAGGGGCGAGTTGAAAGATAAAATTGAATGGAGGAATTGCACCTGAACCTAATAATTGAAAAATGGTACGGAAAGAAATGGCGTGCTTGATGTCGGAGAGGGCAAAGTAAGTGAATAACAGTAAAAATAAGAGCAAATGCTCGGTCTATATAATTCACTTTAATTTTAATATCAAAGTGAACATTCAAAATTACATTGTTTCTCGAAAAATTTGAATTTGAATCTAGGATTTTTATAAAATTATCTTATAATTCAATTAATTATTAGTATAAAAATTACGGACGTAAAATGTAAATTTTAGAATAAAATTTACGTATAAAAATAAAAAGTCTTATCGCTATAAATAATGAAAAAATGGAAAAAATGTATATACCAATAAAGTGAATTTCGATTTAGGTTAATTATAACACCAGAATTTAAATATATATATGCATTTGTTCCACCAACATGGTACACCATATGGTTTAGAATATTTAACCCCGTAATCTACGATGAAAGCTAGGATTAAATACACACGGACCCTGTATTTGTTTCGAATATTTCACTAACATTACAAAAATATTTAGGTCCTTTTATTTACATCTTGTTAAGTAGCTTCCAGTTAATGGAGGAATTTTATTTTAAAAAAAAGTATATCACAATATATTCTAAAAAGTGTTAACCTAAATTCAATTTAAATAAATACGGTTTAATTAAAATATTAAAAAAAAAGAAAAACTCCTCCGTTAACCGCGTGATATGCCTACTATGCGATAAACTGTTTTTAAGTATATTCATCAATTCCCGATAAAGTTTTTAGTTAAATAATCACGATTTTCTACGTCGAATAGGTAATTATTTATTAACGTTATCCTGTGTTAGAGCAGTCATCTTATACTATCCAAGAAAACGGGTTTTCCTAAACGTACCCGTGTTAGGTTTTTGTCAAACTGAAGTTTGTTGAACGCCACCCAAATAGCTATTCAAAGGTTTGTGTTCAGATTCGCATTCGGAGTCTTCTATTTCGCAGAGGTTCGTAGAAAGGTCGCTATTGCTTGCGTATCCCAATAAGGAATGTCTCTCTTCTGAAATAAAAAATACAATAATTTTAATATCCTTATTTCCGTCCAAGTAACAATTTTTAAGAGCGTTTAAACATACTAGTTAGGAATCCAAAAAAAGGACACCAAAGTAAGAGTTACAGCTCACACCTATTCATATTCCCTCAAACAAATTCAGCTTCTCAACAAAGTCGATTTTTTAGGTCTGATGGCGAGAGAGACTGTCAAACATCAGATATCTTACCACATGGTGATTCAGACGATATTGGCCTGCTAGACAACTTAGGTCATGCCTACTGTAGTCTAACATTTCTTTGGAGACATTCTTCGAAGGTCTTTGAATAAAACGATTCTGGTAAATTATATGTTAAAAGTCTAAAACCCTTCACCTGCAGTCCAGGTATTTCATGTTTGTTTGGCAAGACTTAATAACATGCCATAGTCCGATAAAACGACCATCGGCACTCTCTCTTGCAAGCGAGATTGCCTTTCCATTGCGATCCATACCAGAATGGCCAGGGATCTAGACCAGAGACTCCCCCTATTAATGAGAGTCTTTTTTGGCAGCAGCTTCAACTTACAAGTAAAAAAGCTAAATGCTTCTAGAGCCCTAGGCTGACCGAGAAAAAAGGTCGATATTTCTGCATGCAACCGCATGAACCTGCACCAGAGCCTGAGCCACAAGATTTTCTAAAAGTCCTACCACATGTTCACAAGAATAGACTAGCCCTTGAGGAGTTTTGTTTCAGAGTGAGGGTTCCATGTAAATTTTTTATCCCCACAAGTTTTACTTCCGTTGTAAATGGAATAACCTTACAAAAAATAGGAGGAATTTCTTCCCCAATGTTACAGTAGTATAAAATTGAAATATATATAGTAAATCAAAAGGAAGTTGTTTCTTGTGGAAAATAAATATCTTTTTCTGAATCATGAAAATTCACTCAGTTATATGATATTTGAAAAAAAATACAATCAGAACAGCCAGGTTGGTTAAACCTGCTGTTGCTATCCTTGTTTTAGAATGAAATAAGAGATGAAGGTACAAAAACCGAATATGATATATGCCAGTTTATAGAGGCAAGGCAGAGGTTGAAATAATTAGCACCAGTGTGTCATGCCTACCAGCATAAAGAAGCTGAAAAACAAACTTTTGGTTCACTGGGCGAAAAAAGAGGCAAGTGGTTTCATTACTTTTTATTTGCCTCTTTATGGTCATACCATACGATATAATTTAATCGTGCCACCAATCAATTACAACGTTATTTTAACACTACGTGAATATACTATAAACATGATTGCGTTTAATCCCATTAAATAACTAGTACCTACATTATTAATTAACAATGTACGTAATTTATAATTAATACTGAATAGGTGAATGAAAACAACACCAATTAACTGAAGCCATCGAAAATAATGTATAAACACGAGAGTTAAGCGCAGGTACATAGAGGCATTATCAAGAGCTGCCTCAACGTTTTAAACAAAATCGATTAGTTTTAATGGGGGAGTTCGGTACAAATTGCCAACCAAAGATTTTTGGAATTTTCTACCACTGGAGAAGGGAAATTTCAGATATAATTTGTCATATTAAGGTTCAAAATATTTATAAATATCCGTTAACTCAGCCTTGGCTCTTCAAACAAGGTAATTGTATCAAAATATCGATATTAATAAATATTAATATCAATATCGTCATTGGATATGAGATATGTCGGACGGAATTGACATTATTGACGTGAAATCAGTAGTTCCAAAAAAATGTTAGCCAAATCAGACATAATCTTTACAAATAAGCAATATTTGGATCCAATTACTTAGTTTGAAGAACCGAGGCGCAGTTTACGAATATTTATAAAAAAGGGAAACCTAAACATGAAATTTACCTTCGCCAGTGGTATACCTTATTTAAAAATCAGGAGGAGTAATTTGAATTTAAGTTGGCAATTCTGTAGATCTCTGATTGGTCAGATTGCAACCAGTTTCAAACAGCACTTTTTAGCATTGACATCTCGTGATAATTGACAGTTCTGACATATATAATATTTATATTTGTTTTTATCATCGTATCCGTTCTTCCGTTCCCATATTATTTCATAATTTTCACTTAGTTTTCCACTCTATTTCGTTAAAACAGTTCTTTTCAGAACTCCTGTTTGTTGAATTTCTGCGATTATGGATCCTTCTACTCCAAGTACTAGTTATTTGCGTAGTCCGCCAAAACCACGAAAACGGCTAAGTCTAGGCCATTTAGGAATGTCAGAAAAACAATATATAATAAATATGTATAAACAAATATTGGATGAAAAGCCAAATACTAAAACTATTGATGTTATATCCAAAATTTCTCAAGCAGCCGGTAAGTTATCATTATAACTTTCAAATTAACGATAGTATTAAATGCTAAACATTTTTCTTACAGTAGTAGCAAAGTCAACAGTTTACAGACTATTAAAGGATTACCGTAGTAGTGGATCAATTACCAGCCCAAAAAATAGCGGTGGAAGACCGGGACTTCTCAAAAATTGTGATGAAGGGTATAAAAATTCAGTTCGAAGATTAGTACATGATTTTTTTTCAAAAATTAGTTACCTACAGTGGATAAAATTTTACTAGCTTTGAAGAAACGTTCAGATTTGCTACAATTGTCCCGGTCATCTTTATATACTTTCTTGAAACAAATTAACTTCAAGTAAGTGTGTTACTTTGAAGAGTCAAATGTTTATTTATTATATAATAATATATTTTTAGATATTTGAAGAAAAATCGTAAAAGTGTATTAATAGAACGTGATGATATCTGTAGATGGAGGTTGAACTATTTAAGATCCATACAACAATATAGAAAAGAAAACAGGCCAATCTTTTACTTAGATGAAACTTGGATTAATGAAAGTCATAGTAGGGGAAAACCGCGGGTGGACCAGAATGTAACCAGTAGTCGTCAGGCGTTTACCGAAGGTTTATCCACTGGCCTGAAAACTCCTACAGGAAAGGGGAGACGACTTATAATTCTACATGCTGGTTCTGAAGAAGGTTTTGTAGAAAATGTATTGTTAGTTTTTGAAGGCAAAAAATGGAAGATTACCATGAAGAAATGAACTCAGAAGTATTTGAGAATTGGTTCATTACTTTTTTGACAAAGTTGCCTGATAATGCTGTGATTGTGATGGATAATGCATCATATCATAGTCGAAAAGTTGAGAAGATTCCTTCCTCATCCTCAAGAAAAGCTGAAATGCAGGAATGGTTAAAAACTAAATATATACCATTTGATGTAAATATGAAGAGATGTGAACTCTTATACCTAATCCGACAACATAAAGATAACCATAATTTGTATGTTGTCGATGAAATGGCCAAAGAATCCAATAAAATTGTGTTACGGCTGCCACCATACCATTGTGAGTTAAATCCCATAGAATTGATATGGGCACAAATAAAGAATGAGGTGGCAGCTAAAAACACAACTTTCAAGCTGGCAGACGTCAAAGGCCTTTTGTTGAGAGCAATTGAAAATGTAACTCCTACAAATTGGCAGAAATGTATACAGCATGTCATTAAGGAAGAGCAAAAAATGTCCACACTGGATGGAATAATGGATGACATGATAGAGCCTTTGATAATATCTGCCAACACTGGAAGCTCAGATGAAACGGAATCTTGTGAAACTGAATCTTCTGATACAGATGTATAGACTACAGTAAAATGTATGCAGATGTCTGTCCTGATTGGTTAAAGCATTTATATGATTTGGTGGGTAATTCGAATTGAAAATGACATCTGTTCAGAATGGATGGTAAGGTATGCTAGCAATTTGTTTTTCGTTAGGAAAGTTTTATATTTCATCTCATATCTATGCAATAGGCAAAATAAAGTTGGCGATTCTAAGTGTTTTCCTAAGATTTTTAATAAATATGATTCTACAAAACAATTATTATTCTAAATTAGCGAAGTTATTTTAAATTATGCTTCTGTAATAACTAGGTAGTAGGTAGGTCTTTCAGTGCCTCTCATTCTGAACAGATGTCATTTTCAATCCGAATTACCCGCCAAATCGTATAAATTGCCTTAACCGATCGGGGCAGACGTCCGCGTGCATTTTACTGTAGTCTCACATGTATAAGTTCCTTATGTATATTCCAAAGTTATACACAATACGAATTCATATGATAAATGTGATGTATAAAATCTGATTCATTGGTTTAGATGTATCCTACCAAACATAGTAGTAGAAATATATACTACTTGTACAAAAGAACTATTAAAATATCTGGGAAATATATAATATACCTTTTAATTAAATGTACCTACGTGAATTACTCCAAACTTTATATTCTTCCCAGAAACTTTGTTGTGTCTCGATAGTTCTTTTGTACAAGTACCTAGTATATATTTTTACTACTATGTTTGGTAAGATACATTTAAACCAATGAATCAGATTTTATACATCACATTTTTCATATGAATTTGTATTGTGTATAACTTTGGAATATACATAAGGAACTTATTCTATTATGAAATATTGTTAATATTTGATATTGTAATATAGTTGTTGTGAAGCAAAAGTTGTAGAATATTTTTAATAAATAAAGCGTTAACAATAAATTGACATTTAATTAGTAATAACTTTACTGGAACCATTTTATTCGTTGGATGAAAAACCTTATCAAAACTTAGAACAAAAATCGGATTTTATTAATCCCCTATATACAACATCATTTAGTATGATGGTGATTTCATGTGGAGGTTGTGAAATTGAAAAAGATCCCATACATAAGTTTTTGATTATTTTCTCATTGAAGTAAGTTCTACATTAAATTATACTTATGAACAGTTTTAAAAAAACATTTTCACCTTTAATTTGCCGAATATGTTCACCAATATGCCAGAATATACGAAAGTGATATCTTTACGTGCATTACCGGAATTATAAAATAAATATAGTTACAATACAGTATAATTTCAAAAAGAAACCTTTAATCTAACTACAATAAAACGATCAACTTCAATCTCTCAGGAATATCAAATACAAAACAACCACAATGCATAAGTTTTACAGGTTATAGAATCATTTTCAGTACATAAGGGTTATCTATGATTGGCTAGTTTCCGCGTCAAGTCAATACATAAATTCTGAACACGACTAATGCGGAACACGCTCTTTAGTAACTAATCTGGTAACTTTTAGTGGTGTGGATAAGGCTTCTGAAATTACTCCTCCTGGTTATTAAATGGACTATAGAAAATTCTCAACATTTTTGGGTTGGCAACTTGGACCGAAGTCTCCCATTCAATAACCGTCAAAACCATAGAAATAGAAGTCAAGCAAATATAATTTGTAATTCTACCTTTTCTCTAAGCGCATGCGTAAAAATGTTAAGAGATACGTTCTTTTTAAGCATGTAAGTGAGCTGGTAGATAGGGAGAGAGAGCATTACTAAAATCATAGGGCGCTTTCAAACGGGCTCAACGGTTGAGTTGCTGACTCAGCGGTTGCCTCTCAACTGTTGAGCATCAGACGCAGCGGCAATAAAACTGGAAGAATATCATTAGAAAGTTTGGTGATGTTCCACCGTTAACTTGCAGCAATGCATTCAGACCACAAAACAGAGTAACCTAGGTTTGTCTGTTTTGTGATTCAGATGGAGCTCAACCGCTGACTGCCAGTACACTTAACATGTTCTGCTTAGTTCCAACCGTTGAGCACGGCTGAATCCACCCATAGTTTCTCTAATCACACTGGACGTTTCCGCTTACCATTGTATTAAAAAAAAGGTACAAGTATTAGAAAGAACCGTTAAAGTAGGTTTGAGGTTCTCAAATGTCATAGGTTGTCAAAACTGCTGCCTGTATTTTGACAACCTATGACATTTAATAACCTCAAACTCCAGCCGGTTTTACACAAATAGACCATTCCAAATCACATGGTTTTGACAGGTCGGCCATATTGATCTGGAGGGCAACCGACCAGTGGTAGTTGAACCTTGTGTGCTTTGGCATGTGATGTAAGTCAGTTAGTCGTCGAGACAGACTTTGTAGAACAATGTCAATGTAATATATATTTTATTTAAATAATAAAAACTTTACAAATAACACATGGCTCAGTCAGTAAACTGTCTCTGAATTGAATTAAATAATAATTAAAATGACAGACAACGAAAAAATCAATCAACAGAGAAGTTATGTGATTCTAACGAAAGTCGAGAGCAATAGATTCAGGTGCACAAAGAGATCAATTAAATAGTCACCTCGTTTGGTTGAAACAGCTGGAAATCGAAAAAAGATACCTTATCTCTTGCATTCAACACTTAACAACACTACAAAACGATGGCATTTTAGATAATTTTAAGAACTTGTTACTAATTAAAGTTTAACTATCATCCATTGTTTACAGTAAACAATGAAAACTAAATAGAATAAGACATATGCCCTCCAGAACAATATAGCCGACCTGTCAGTGACGTCGTTCTGGAATGGTCTATAGAATGACGTTAACGTCTCTTTCTAATAGTATTTTTTAAAGTAAATCTGTACACGCGCGCCTGTGGCATGTGGTATGTTTTAGAACGCAATAAAATTTTAAGACAACTACACTAGTAAAATATATTAAAATGATTAACAACTTACCCAGAGTGGTAATTACAGAAGCCATATCATCATCACAGGTTTTTCGTCTATTTCTATTACTAGGGAATCCGTATGGCTCAACATCGTCAGAATCTGCTCCTGGACTTCGAAGACTATCGTCGGCTTCCGTGGGAATATTATACTCGTGGGCTGGGAGATATGAATTAGGGTGACGTGTATAACTATCGCCTATAAAAAGAAAATGAAACGTTGTTATCACCATGTAAATAATTGTTTTAAAGTGTTTATTACATTTCAAATAATGACGTAGCAAAACTATTAAATAAAATGTAAGTACAAAAACGCTATATAGGTTACAGGAAAATTGGGATATTCGAAAAAACAAACTGTGATGGTTTGAATCAAAGATATTTTCTTAGTCCGTCTCTGCTTAATTAATCAACAGCATTTGTAGGGGCCTGTTATCGCTTTCTCCTGTTTTCTATAATCTAAAGAATTACAACTATTTCACAATCGTGCAAAAGCTGAGACATGCATTTAAATTGAGTGTACTCACTGGGTTTAATAATGATCAAAGGCACTGTGATCGTTAGAAAAAAAAGTAAACCAAAAATTAGATATGATTAAAAAAGAAGGTTATAGAGTCTACAATCATGCTTGTAAAAAGTCAACATTTGTTAGTTTGACTGTAGGTACCAGTCGTACCACCCTTACAAGTATTTTGTTTTGTCAATGTTTTTACATACATGTTATGGAATTGAAAGATACATATTTTGTATGTAGCTATTAACATTTTTGTTTTCAACGATTTTGGTTTTTATCACTGTTATACGTTAGACTAGTCTATCCACACAACTCGTATTATTCAAATTTTTGACTGTTACATTTTATTTGTCCTCGTCAACTTAATTTGACATTGATGACAGTTGAAATAAATATGAAAATCAAGTTACAATTTATTGTCGCCTCTGTCTACACACGCATTCTTGAAAGTGTTGGAGGACTTCGATTTCAAGTCATCAAAAAAACATTGGAATGGTGAGTAAAAAATATCCAAATTATAGTTCACTTTTCGACAAAGCCGGTAGGCACTGTAGACTGAAATTTGGGTCCGGTGAACTATCCGTAATTACGATTTTTAACTGATTTTGCAAAAAATAGATAGTACTCACCTATTTTGAAGATTATCCGTCGAAAAATTTGCGGTAAATTCAGAATTTTCAGAGAACAATCTAAAAAAATTTTTTTTCCACATTTCAATGGCAACTATTTCGTCCGATATTTTCGATAAAACACAGTTTAAATGTGTCACACTATACAGGAAACTATTCAAAATCATATTTTCTTTTTTATTCAAGAATAAATTCCTCAATTTTCTCTCTAATATTGATCTAAACACAATATTTTATAAAGAAGTGGATAATCTTGACTCCGCCCGTTCGGGATTTTTAATTTTTCGATTCGATGTTCGATCCCACGTACGGGATTTTATCCACTTCCATTTTATAAGGTATATGTTTTTTATTAATAAGTGACATGAAATGATGTTTGCTTGTCAAATGTCAAATACTATAAGTAGAGATGGGATTATTCAGTTTCTTCTAGTACCTATCAAGAACTGAACTGTTCCAAAGTTAATATTATAAAAAAACAACTTATAGTTTGACTCCTTTTATTATATAAAGTCTATAGCACAAAAACAAAACCATCAAGGTATAAATTCATTAGCCTGTATAAACATTACTGTTATGCAGCCCACAAACGAAGTAGTTGTTTCTTGTGCTGCTGCAAAATTTTCAATACTAATCATGTTCAAGAAGGGGAAGGGAAAATATCACTACATTGGCCATTCCCTTTCAATAAGGAGTGGAATGGTTATTTTTCCTCCCCTTCTTGAAAAAATTGATGTTATGCACATAATGTGCGATATTTGTAACATACATTAGGAAAGGGAAGGTAAAATAATAATTCTATTCACCCTTCCCCTTCATGTAATACTTAGTGCAAGGATATTTAATTAAGAAAATTATTTTCCCTTCCCCTTTGTGAAAAATATAATTTTTAACACACATAACGTTTTTTATTGTCGAGATAAAATACAAAATTTAAAATCGTAATCACGTTAGTCATTAAAAATAACGGTACAAAAAAGGTGCTCATCCTAGCTTATTCTTTTCCTGACATTTGTTTTTAAATACACAAAGTTATAAACTTGTGAATACGTACTTGGATAAGTGGTACTTTTAATGATATTGTAAGGAAAATAATCGAATTTTTTGTTCTAATCTAGCAGAAAATATCTTTTTGAATAATTTCCGATACAGTGCGACACATTGAAACTGTTTTTTGTATAAAATATCGGGCCTAAAAGTGTTGATTGAAATGTTGAAAAAAAATCTTTTTTTTTTATTTTTCTCTGGAAATTCTGAATTTACCGCAAATTTTTCGACGGATAATTTTTCTTACTATCGACTTTTTGCAAAATCGGTCAAAAACTCTTAGTTCCGTAGAGTTCACCGGACCCTTCAAAACAAAAGTAATGTTTTATTAGGTTAATTACTGTTTTCTATCAAATCATTATATATTTATTTGTTGGGGAGACACTTGGATTTACAGATTTTGAAAAGATTTAACTTATACCGGTGAACTATACGGCAGTACAAGCGTTTTTGACAACCTCGTGTTTTGTAGAGCTGCCTTGTTTTTTTATGGACAGTTGAAGCCCATGACGAAATGCTTCTTTCAGCCGTCCCATAATTGAACTTTGCTAGAAACTGTATGGCTTTAGGGCGAATAAAGGTGTACGCCGTCTTTTCCAAAGTAGATCAGAACCCAAATTAAAGGCATTGAAACAAATATGAAATCCGCCATTTTGTGGTGGCGGCTATCTTGGATTTACAATGAAAATACGTAATTGTATTGTCATCAGAATTAAAGGTGTGTAACAAATTTCAGATCACTCGGTTAACAGGAAGGAGATAAAATTTTAATTATTAAATTTGACCCAACTAACAGAGGGCAATATAAATAAAACCGTTTAAAAACAATAGCATTTCGGGTTTATTAAATTGTTAGTTTTATTCTTACAGGTTTCCTGCATAAAAACAATGTATTTATTATTACGTGAAATGCGGTTAGTTGATTTGCAAAAATTGTACACACATAAAATCACCCTTTCCACTTACTGAACTAAAGGTTAAAATGACGTTTCTCTCCACGCTACAAATTAAAATGATTTTTGTTATATATTTACAATATAACTACTAATTAACGGATACATTTTATTATTTAATTTATATATATTTACTGACGGTGTAATTGTTTTTAAAATCCTAATAAACTGGTTTAAAATAATTTGAAGGCTAAACGTAATTAAAACATATTTTTTTGGTCACCTGACAATAATTGACAATTGCATCCGGTGGCGGACCGTCGAAAAATACCACAATCTCATTTAATATTGGTAAATTTTTTCCAAACACTTCTTCATTTCTTTTATTTTAAGCTCATATATATCCGACAGATTGTTTAGAATCAAGCACGAATAGGAATACTCCGACCTGAAAGAGCTAAAAGCGAGTGTTCCGCAGGGTAGCGTCCTTGGACCTATCCTGTATCTGCTATATACCAGCAAGCTACCATCCCTAGAAGATATAGTTATTGCTGCATTCGCTGACGACACTGCTCTACTTGCAGTAGATCAAAACCAAGAAAACTCTGTTAGAAAACTGCAGATAGCAACCAATGCAGTAGTAGACTGGACCAAACAATGGAAGATTAAGCTTAATGAAGTTGAATCTATTCAAGTAAACTTTACCAACAAAAGAGTGCCAAAACCCTATCCTCTAAATATTAACGGAACAATTGTACCATATTGGGTGAATTCCAAATACCTCGGCATGACTCTTGATGCTAAGCTCAGGTGGAAAGAACATGTCAAAAAGAAAACAACCGAATTAGGCCTAAAATACAGACAGCACTACTAGCTGATTCGAAGAAACTCCAAGCTTTCAATATACAACCAGTTATTGATTTATAATCATATTATGAAACCGGTGTGGCTTTATGGTATCCAGCTTTGGGGCTGTGCTAGCGATTCCAATATCAAGTGCATCCAAACATTCCAGAACAAAGTGTTGCAAAACATAGTGAATGCCCCCTGGTATGTTCGTAACTCTCATATTCACAGAGACCTTCAAATACCAACCGTCAAGGAAGAGATTAAAAAGTTAGCCAGCAAGCATGAAGCCATCAGGCTCATCATATCTCGATATCTCCGATTGAACAACCGAACCTTAGTTCCTCGTATATTAGTGAATTTGATGCCATATTACTTCTTGATCAGCTCCATCTATCTTCTAAAAAAAAGTTTTTTTCCTCACTAAAGAGTATTAACAATTTTTTATACAATTGATGTTGGTATTTTTGTTAATATGGCCGTTTCTTCTAACGCTGCTTGTTTGTTGACATTACCACGTTCAATGAGAGTTTCGATAAACATATTTTTGGCATTATCAGATAAATGTTTTCTCCCTTTCGACGGGGTTATTCGCTGAAACACACTGGAGTTGCACATATTTTCCATGACTATCACACTCGAAGTAGAAGAAATAGGTAACAATAATTACTAAGCTTACAACTAACTAGTTGGCTATATATACAATCTTCATGGCATTGTCTGTTTACTGTTTTTTATTCATTCAAAATCCATCCTTTTATTTTAAAACAAGTAAACTGAGTTAAGTACGGACCGTAATTTATCTGAGTTTAAAGTATGAACACCAGGTGATGAATGTTATTTCATTGTTTGTTTATGACTCAGTTTTAGTCACTTCAATGGACGTATAAAGAGACTACCATTCTTCCTTGCAATATCTAAACTAGTTGAGCTGCTTACCTTCTGTTTAATTTTAAAAATTCCTTTTGTATCCAACCTTTATTGATTTTTTAATATTTCAATGCTACTGCAATTAAAAGGTTCTCCTAACTTGTAAGGTATTTAAATATGTAACAACTACTACGTTTAATTGATTATTTAATTGGTTTTCGTAGATTTTCCTATATTCCCAGAGTCGAAAGTGACAGAAGTTAGACTGAACAAAAGTTATTGAATCAGTTTCTTCACACGGATTTTTGATTAGAAAAAAGTTTCGATAATTGTTGACAAATAATCATATTGTATTAAGATTTTTTTACATTCATTCGCGATTTTATAAGAACACGATTTTATGCAAACGAGCTCCAGCTTGATTAACTGGTTGGCTGTTTTTAGGCTAAAAACAATATTTCGTCGAAATTCGACACATATGCCCAATTTCACCAATTATATCCTAAAGTTACGTAATGTCTAAATCGGATTTAGGAATTCCTAAATGTAATTCCAAAATCCGATTTTGGTAATACCTAACTTTAGGAAATGATTGGTGGAATCAGGCATCAGGGTGTACCAATTTTACTATAAAATAATAAGAAATTAAAAAAATGTATTAGGAGTCTAAAAACAAATACTAAAACATTTATTTTTCCAGTCGTAATTAAAATAAAATTAAACTAACAAAATAAAACAAAAAAAAATACCTGTGGTGAATCTATACTCTTCATTATCTAAACCGCTGAGATTAGGACTGATGCGGTTCGTTCTATATAGGTTGTCCGCATTATATTCAATTTCGTTATCTTCATTCAACGTAGTTATGTCTCTACGTGGATCGATGTGGTATCCCGAAACCGAAGAAGAATGTTGATGATAATGGGATTCGTTACTTTCGTTACTGTGAAAACTGGATGAATCAGGAATTTCGCTGCCCGGCACCTCGGTTATGTTTGGTAACGTCTGGCTATGTCGCGCCCAATCAGAACAATCCCAATGATAACCTAATCAAAGCATACACTTAGTTCGTGGAATTTTCGCAAAACGGGTCTTTCAAGAACATTCTCATAAATAATTTTTGACAATTGACTATTACATCGAAACTAATAACGAAACACGAGCTAAGTATATTTTCAATTTCGTTATTTAAAGGTAAAAATTAACGGTATACTTTCTCCCACTATTGCAATTTTAGTGAATTATTGTACTTATAGCTTCAAAGCGAACTAAAGCGACTTGTTTAAATGTTCCCCTTATTTTAATATGTTTTTCTTCACATGAAATTATGCCCAGCTACCTAAGCGTGAATTTGTCTATTCTACAATTTAAGCGAGGCAGTCACCAAAATGCAAAATATATGAAAGTTATTATGCTTTTTAAGGCTTTTTGTTTAAACATAGAATCCATAATTAAATTGATCTTTTATGGTTTTTAGTTTATGTTATTTCACCATAATTGGTAAGAATGGAAAATATGACAATACAAATGAGTCAATGAAAATTTATAAGTATACATGTGTAATTGTCGATAGGACAGTCCTAACAGTTTTTTACAACGTCGTTCAAGGAGAAATACTCCCCTGGGCGAGCTAGCCCCAGAAGTTTATATATTCAGTGAGTCAGTGGTTTAGAGTCGAAGGTGATAGATATCCTCTTCCGTACACAACCGATAAATAGGATCATCTCTATATGCCCATGCCCAGGTAGTCTGACTGTACACAACTGTGGTGAGACCCATGGTTACCTATGGGCCTTCGTTTGGTAACCAAAAACATCAGAGGCTTGCCTGTCTGTGCAGAACGGGTGCGATGAGAAGCAGCCCGACTGCGGCAATGGAAGCCATTCCAGAATCACAGATGTTATCACAAACTCGCTTCTTGAAATGAGAAGTGATAACATGTTGGCCACAATTAACGACAACCCAATCTTACCATATCCAGCTAAACTGGGAAGTGTTGGAAGCATGCGGTCAGGAAGGATCCTTGGTGTGGTACACAGACGGATCTAAAACTGACATAGGAACAGGAGCTGGTGTCCATGGTGTTAGACCTAGGTGCAATGTCCACGCATCGTTGGTGAAGTTTGTATCTGTACTCCAGGCAGAAATCTACGCTATCGACACGTGTTTGCAAATGAACACCCAAAAGGGGTATACATGCCAAAAGATCCTTATACTCTCAGATAGTCAGGCAGCACTGAAATCTTTAGCATGTCCCCAGATCAGATCTAGACTGGCCTGGGACAGCCTACAAAAACTTTTAACAGCAAACTCCTGGTCAAAAACCCTAGGAGTTGTTGACTAACGAAATATTAAACCTCAGCAGGGGCCAGATAAGGAAAGTGGCGGGATTACTCTCCGATCACTGTACCCCAAGGTAGCCTATGCATACAGTTGGAATATATAGGGAGGAACCTAACTGTCGGTTGTGCATGGAAGAGGAGGAAACAGTCTCTCACATTATCTTCGAATGTGAAGCACTGTCTCATTGGAGATATAGACTTCTAGGACTAGAGTATCCATGGGAGGATTTCTCCAAGAAGGACCTAGTGAAAAGACCGTTAAGCCTGATAAGGGCTTCTGGTCTCTTCACACAAACGGTACAACCAAGACCACAAAAATCCTAAAGGCTGAGGTGCTGACGTCTCTAAGCCTCTGACCTCTGGTGGTGCCGAACCAATCAATCAATAAATATGCCCATTGTAAGCATGTGCTACCTTAGAGTGCAGTGACCGGTTTGACCCCTGCATGAGTTTAATATTTAGTTGGTCAGCGACTTCGATTCTGCATTCTACAAGTATGTGAATCGAGGTTTCTTCTTTCTTCTTGATTCCACAGTATCTACATTAACCCCTAGTTTGAGCTTTTTGGGATGCCCATTCAGGAGGCGGTGTCCTGTTAGAACACCAGTCAAAACTCGTGGATTAGTCTTACTCTGGCTTATGCAATATTTCAATATCACTTGGTAATATTTTCACAGGAGCTTTTCTGATTGTTTTAGCTCTACTAGAACTTTCCAATCGTCCAATCATCCAATCATCCAATCCTCTGATCTTCCTATTTTTCAGTTTTTCCTATTTCTACCTCTATTATATTTGTTCCGGTACTCTAAAGGGTGTTTCAGCCCCTCTCATTGCTAGTTCATCTGCAATTTTGTTTCCTTTCATTCCAGTGTGTTCGGGTACCCAAAGAAATAAAAATTGATAGATAATTATCTAAAATGAATTATTGTTTGTTGTGGTTTATCTGGAGAAAAATGCTTTAGGATTTCCTAGATTTCCAGCGCCAAATCCGCTTATATGTATATCGATGTCAGTAGTAATTTGAGCATTCATTAAGATTTTCAATCAAATGGGCCGATTTGGATCGATACAATGTAGAAGTTAAATGTTATTAATCCTAAGATTAACAACGTCAATCAGGAAAAATATTGCGTTATTGTGACCATTTCACAAAATATGTTGAATATATTTGAATTTCAGTTGCTGATGTCCACGGACGGTTCCCCTAATAGAGTTTACTGAGAAGTGGTAGAATTCTTCTTCCATTTAAAATGTTTATAATGTTATATATCCGAAAACAGTATTAGTATCTGTCAATTTTAAATATTTCCTGCTAAAACAGTCAATAATGGCAGGAAAATAAATTAAAAAAACATTAGAATAAAGCTTCATAAGAAACTACACTACATATCTAGTAAACTGTATGTTTGAAATAAAATCAATTTCATTATTGTGAGCTTTGATTAGAGTAAATCATAGCAAAGTGATCTTTACAATTGGATTTCATGTTTTAAGCAATCTACCTTAAATACATCTTTAACGTCTTTAAATAAAGGAAATAAAATATGCTCTTGAAATATTTCAATGTCAAGATTTTATATACAAGAATCTTTCTGTAGATTATTAAATTGTTTGAAGAGTTTAGGAAATAAATCAAAAATAGAATAAAAGGTTTAAGGAAACCTTTATATTGTATCATACTACACTTTTTTTATCGATAACTGCTCTTCGATCAGACAAGGATGTCAACAGCAGATATCACCAAAAGATGTCTGTGGGTTTGTTAACGAAAATATAAATTTCTTCTCAAATTCACGTTGATCACTCAACTGAACCATCATTTTGACCTCCATAAAGGGCAAAGCCAGGTTACGTCATCTGACAGTCGCCCTGAGATAAACAAGCGTTTTCTGCACAACACGTGGTTCTTAATAGTTATTTGATTTTGATTTAGTGCTTTTTTCGACGTTGTTTTAATTGCTTAGGTATGTATTTTAAAGGCTATTTATGACTGATTATAATAAAAAGGATCATTAAATCAATATAAAACAACCAAATCACAAATCTAAAGTATATCCAAATAATTGTTTATCCTCAGGGAGACTGTCATTAGTGTCAACTTGTCAGTTGGTGGACATGCCCTATTAGAAAGATAATGTTCATATATCAAATTATACGACACTGTCAATGCGACGATGGCGAATTTACTGAAAAATGCTGATCTTCTGATTTAGTAAACTTTAACTAATGCCTAAAAGAGACTGCATAATGTGAAATATTGAATAGATTGCTTTTTATACATTCATATTATAAGTATTGAAGAACATATTGTATATTAACGAACCATAAAAGTTATAGCTGCACAAGAAGTCTGTATTTTGTGAAAAAAATAGTAGTTAAAAGGTCGGTTTACACCATAGTACATTTCCTCCGATAGTACAAATCCTATCATGTAAAACGGAACGGAAAATAACAAAACGTATCTCTGTGACTCATATCATCGGACTTGCGGCAATGTTCCCGTAAATTTCTCAGGAAATTCATTGAACCATATAAGAGTTGAGATGCTGGATGTATAAGAATTAACACTAGCGCTTTTTCCACAGAAGCAAAAATTTGCAGGTAGTGACAACATTAAATCTAATATACTGACGAATGAAATAAGTGTTTCTCTATCAATTCTAGGCATTTCCAGCTGTCGTTAAACTTTCCGCCAAACATTTTTAAAAAAATTGTCAACAGGTAAAATTCACTGGAAACTAAACCTGAAGAATAAGGTGGGTGCGGAGTGCAATTCGTGCAAGATTGAGTGAAAAAAAAGTGTTATATGCTTTGACCCAATGTTTTTTTCAAGTCAAGTGAAAAAGCGTTCCTTAAACCTTATTATTCACCTAACTAATGAAAAAATAAAAGCACTTACTTCCTGTATTCCTCTGATCGTCGCTGCTAACAGTTCCATTACTTTTAATATTGCTAGCACCATTACTTCGTCCTCCATACAATCTATTAGTTATATCACAGTTATTGGCAGCGGCTCTGATATAATCGGGAATGTTGGTACCCTTTCTAATTTTCGATCTATCGTTCAATGAAGACTGCAAATGCATTTGTTCGGCAAACGTAGACTTCTCCGAGTCGTAATGGTTACCGACACAACCGGGTGGCGTGTTCCGATTCAAATTCTTAACGTAATCCGGTCGAACGTAGTCAGATGGTACGTTTTCTAATTCGTCGCCGGCGGATCCGTAGCTTCGTAAAGTATCCAAGTTGTTTAGCATAACCGTAGCCGAATTACAATTGTAAATAGGATCGTTTTGAGAGCTCGGTGTGTACGAGACTGGTCGTGGTGGACAAGCGGGTAATTCTCTTTGATTCACTTCCAGGTTACTAATTTTCGAGCCACGTTTAAACTCTGATAGCTCGTGCGATCTGTTTGAGTTGAGAACTATGTTGTCTTTAATATTCTCGTTATTCATGTTACTCTTTCTCTTGTGTTTGCAGTAGCATCTCCAGGATATTATAATTATGGCTAAAAATATTATACAGATAGCTCCTATACCGATGTAGATCAGTTCTTCCCACGTGAAATTGTGGAAAGGAGTAGATAGAGGAGTGCTGTAAATGACGTTTGCGCAGTAAGGTCCGGTGACATTTGGCGGACAAACACAATGGAAGGAGCCGATTTCGTTTACGCAGCTAGCGCCATTTTGACAAGGTGAAGACTCGCATTCGTTTAAATCGAATTCACAAAACTCTCCGTTAAAAGCTCTACATTTACAAAGCGGTCCTTCATCTCCTTCTTCGCAAACTCCGCCATGTTTGCACGGATTTGGTGAACAGTATTTACCGTATTCGCATCTTTTTCCGCTTAACATGAAGACGCATTCGCAGGAGAAGTCTCCTGTTATTGTAGGGATGCACTTTCCGCCGTATAAACAAGGTGAAGAAGCACAAGGATCTGTGTCCCTTTCACAAAGAGTTCCGGTAAATCTAGAGTGACAAGAGCATTCGTAACCAGTTTTAGTTTCTCTGCAAGTACCTCCGTTCATGCAAGGTTGTGATCCGCATGGACCTGGTGGAAGCAGTACAGCAGCAGCGTCACAACTGAATTCAACGTTAGCGAACCGCTTCAGTACAACAACGGAATTTTCTCCGGATTTGTGTAAAGGTACTGCCACTCTGGATATCCTTATGTCGTCCATACAACCTACGAATCCTTTTTGGATATCTTCAAAGCCTAATACAGTTGGGTGTTGATGTACTTCAGCTCCTAGGTATAGTTCGTCGCTTTGGAGGTTCAATATCTCGCTGATGCCGGGCGCTGAACCTTGGGCGTTGTGGTCTCCGTCTATGGAAATTTTAGCGTTGTTTCTATCACGTTCTAGTTTAATTTCGTGCCAACTTCCGTCGGAAATAAAAATGTTCGGGATACGGACTATACCTTCACCGCTACCTAATTCGTATCTGAATTGAATGCGACCATTTACGATCTAAAACAAAAAAAAAGTTAGTAACATTAAATACCTGGACGTCAATTTACAAAAACTCACTTCTAAAATATTATAGTCGATTTTCCCAGCAGCATACAGAATATTACCAGTAGGTTGTACCGTTCTTATCCTCAAACTCAAACTGAATTTATCCTCTATAGACTTTTTATTAATGATCCTATACTGTGAGTAGCTCTTTCCGCTAAACGAAATCGGATTTCTTGCAATATAACAATTATTTTCATGACATTTAGAAATGTCCACCTCGCACGAAGTACCTGCATAACCCTCCGGACACTGACAGGTATAGCCGACTTGTGAAGAATCCGGAACACACAGTTTGAAAGTTTCGCAAGGTTCTTTTGCGCATTCGTTAACGATGGCGTCGCATTTTTCACCTCCGTATCCTTCCTTGCATAAACATTCGAGCTTTTGATGGTGCTTGGGTGAAACGAAACTGGTTACTTCAGTGGAAATTGGTTCTATTGAACTCGTATCTAAGACAAAATGATCTTGACAGTTACCATATATGCAATATTTGTTACTACACTTGAATCTTAGTATTTCTTCCACTACTAACTTGGTGCTTTCTTCAAGTTCTTGTAAATTATCGTTAAGAGCTTTCTTTATCATTTCCGCCGGAAAGAAGCCTTCGTCTGGTTTATATACGGTAAATAGAACATCTAGATCTTTGTTGTTGTAACGTTTAGCTCTAAGTAGATCATCATTTGTAGACGGCTGCACGCTGATAATGATAACATCTTTAGCTCTGCAGTTCATAGCGTTCCTAATTGCTCTAACGAAACCTTTTCGATGGCTTAAAATGAACGTTTCCGGTCTGACGTCACGGAATTTTATACCGACTGCGTTTTCCAACATTCCTTCGGATAAAATTTCTATGTTAATTTTCACAATGGCGTTGGTGGAGAATTTTCCATCGGTTACTGTAACATTCAATCGATAGTCTCCAACGTCCAGCCTAGGTAGAGCGGTTAAAGTTCCGTCGGTTTGATTTATTCGGAATAGTTCGTGCGTCGGGTAGGATATACCTGCCGTTGGAGACAGGGAAAATTTTAAAGTATCGTATTGATCTTGATCGTTTGCATGAACTCTACCAATCACTCCGCCGGAGTATTCGTCGAGGTAACTGTTGATGTTTATCTCGAGAGGAGTTATTATCGGAGGATACTGTGATTCTTCTATAACTTTGACGACTACCCAAGTATCTGAAAACATCGGAGGACTTCCATTATCGAAAACTCGGATTTGTAATAAATAAGTGTCTCTAATTTTGTGATTAAATTTGGTGGCTGTTCTTAGAACACCATCTGGATCTAATCTGAAGCTATTGCCTTCGTTTCCACTACGGAAATCGAATGTGTAAGGAACTGTATTGGGAAGGGTATCGTCATCTGTCACTTCAAATTTAATAATTGAATATCCCAGTGGTTTATCTTCCTGAAAATAAAAAAAATATATTTATTTCGGTACAAAAACCACTCCCATACATTATTAAGAAAGAAACGAGAGGCTGGTTCATTCACATTCATGAAATGACCATAAACATCTGAAACGACAAAAGGTGTATTTTCACTAATGCGCATGAACTTACTTGAACAATAACACTGTAGTTGGACTGAGAAAATACGGGTGGATTGTCGTTGGCGTCGGATATTTCAATGTTTAATAAAGTTTGTCTTGATAGAACTGGTAGACCGTTGTCTTTAGCTAAAATTTCAAGAACATAACTGGAAACTGTTTCCCTGTCTAAATCGGCAACGACGAAAACGTATCCTGATATTTCGTCTATTTCGAATTGTCCTTGATTGTTTCCTTTGATTATTGAGTATGACACTTCTCCATTTGAATCGCTGTCCAAGTCGGTGGCAAAAATCTAAAATGAATTATAATAATAAGTATTAAAGAATAATTTTTTAAAATACATAAAAAGTAAAAGCTCTTTCTGCGGAAAAAACCTCCAATTTGAGACCCTTCCGTGTTATTTGAAATATAACAATTTTATTTTAAACCATTCGCTTGTTTTCCTGTAATCTATAAGGAAAGTACTATTTTTTCAAAATTTTATGTTCGGTAGTTTCGGTAATTAGGGGAGGGAATGGACAATTTTCATATACTTTTGAGTCCTTTCATTTGATATGTCACATGGTACGGACACGTATCACAGAAGTGGTGAAGTGGTGAAGTGAGTGTAAACTGTGTCCAGTCTTATTTTTTATGTTTTGATTTTATAATAGAACAAATAATGAGAATACCTTACACTATCTTACGCGCGTTTCGAAAATCAAGATATCTTCTTCAGACTGAAGGTAAACTGTGCGTGAGATAGTGTAAAGTGTTGGTATAGTTAGTGTGAACCGTTTTCAGTCTTGTTTTTTATGTTTTGATTTTATAATAGTACAAATAATTAGAATACAATATTAAAATGGAATTTCCTGACAGTATGCAATACAGAAAGATAACAAGGGGTCATTAATAAAATATTTTGTGTACAATAATTTAACTAAAAAACGCACGATCGACGAAAAAAATTACGACTCACCTGTAATATTTTGTCGCCAATTTGAGCATCTTCCCTAATCCTGGCACTGTAAGAAGCTTGACTAAAAACAGGTGCGTTATCATTACAATCAACTATAGTTATATTAACTGTAGCAACATTACTCAAAGGCGGAATACCACCATCTATAGCTTGAATCGTCAAAAAATAATCCTTCGCTCTTTCAAAATCCAAAATATCCGCTATAGTGATCACACCGGATTTATTATGAATCGCAAACTTCTTGTGTTCGTTTCCGCCAATTATTGAATAATAAACATCGGCATTGGCTCCGATATCTTTTGACGTCGCTAATACTCTCACAACTTCCGTTCCGATGCTGTCAATTTCTGGTATAGTTGCAAAGTAATATTTAGTTTCGAACTCCGGAGGATTATCGTTGATATCTTGCACGTTGACTATAAGATAAACTGCGCTAGATAACTGAGGAGTACCTTGATCGGTTGCTTGAATTGTTAAATTGTACAAAGCTTTTATTTCTCTGTCTAGAGGTTTAGCTAGTGTTACTATCCCACTGTCTGTTTCTATTCTGAAGTGATCGTGGAATGAGTCTAAGAACGAATACTTCACTTTCCTATTCATTCCTACATCAGCATCAGAAGCGTGGATTTTTGTAACCAACGTTCCGATTTCAACATCTTCCGGCAACGTTATGGAATAATACGGAAGCGTAAATAATGGAGCGTTATCGTTAAGATCTGATATTGTAAGTTCTATTTGTGAGGAGCATTCCCACATGGCGTATTCTTTATCGTGTATGTGGGCGCTCAATAGGTATTTTGATTGTTTTTCTCTGTCTAAATAAGCTACGGTTTTGAGTATGCCGGTTTCTTTGTCCAATGAGAAGCTTTCGGAACCGTTGCCGCTTAGAACGTATCGCAATTTGGAATGCTCGGGACCGTCAATGTCCATTGCTAGCACTGTCAAAACGTACGAACCGGGGAATATCCCTTCTGAAAGAACTTCTCTGTAGCGATGTTTGAGGCAATAAGGCGGATTATCTAAAATGAAAACATAAAATATACTTTAGTTTTTTCTTATACAATGTTTTGTAGATTAAAATGTGCGACCAGATTTTTATCTCATATTTTTCCACGGTAGGTACATACTACGACCAGGCTAGAACCAGACCGGACCAGACCTGAACGGACCGTATCGTTACCGGAGTGGATTGTATCAGACCGGACTGTAACGGACCGGACCGAATTGTACCGAACTGAATTGTACCGGACCTAAGCGGATTGTACTGGGCCGGATACGACCGGACCAAATTTTACCGGACCGGTACAAAATGTCTTACAAATTATACCTAATGGGGACTATTCGTGCTTTTAATTTCCTATCTTTTTTGAGTGAAGCATTCTCTTCGTAGCATTTGGAAAATGCCCAGTTTATCTAATAAAATCTTGAGATGATCGGAATGGCCCAATAACCTCATGGTCTGGCTTAAGCATTCGCCAGAGGCAAGACCAATTGTTTGTTACTTTATATTTTGAGAAAATAAAAATAACAATAATAGTAATTATGCGCCAAGGTAGAAAAGTGAGGTATTATTGTCGAGGTCTTTAATGGTTCCTAGACATTAATACACTTTTCTACCGTGGCTCATATAGCATTTTTTTCACTACTTCACTACTGGCATTTTATTTTTTAAATATTAGTTTGTCGACTCCCGTTTCACATGTCATGACAGCAGTGCACAAGTTAACCTCACATTCTATTAAATGGATTGAGATTTAGTTATAATCGAGTAGGCTCTGTATTTTTCTACCTTCGTTAATAATGAACAACTTTACTACCTCAAGAAAAGTCAATAAAGTTAGGTTTAGTGGCTAGTAGTGAAAAATAATTATTTATAGAACTTACCATTGACGTCTCCAATTATAACTTTAATTTTGGTTTTATCGGTGAACAAACCATCTGTAACTATTACTTCTAAATTATATGAACTGATTTTCTCCCTATCCAAAGTTTTTGCAACATAGAATTCTCCCGACTGTTTAATTTCAAAATTCGAACTACTATCTCCGGAAATAATGTAATAATCTACGGGGGTCGAGAGATCAACATCGGCATCTGTAGTTTCCAAAGTCATTACGACAGTACCCGGTAAAGCGTCTTCGTTCACGGTACTGTTATAGAAGTTTTCTTTAAATTTAGTAGGGCTGTCGTTATAATCTTTGAGACGGACAAGTACGGCTGTTCTTGCTGAATTTTTCGGGGTACCATTATCGATGGCGGTTACAAAAAATTTGTATTCGGGTTTTACTTCTTTGTCAAGTTTTGCGATTACGCTTATCCATCCCGTATGACTGTCGATTGCGAATAAATTGGCTGTGTCTCCTATATCGGGGGAGAAGTTGTAACGAACTTCCCCGTTGTTGCCTTGGTCTTCATCATGAGCAATCACTAAAATAATAAAAAGAAAGTATTGGTTGGACATCTATGAGGACACGGAATACTAATAAAGTTTTTCCAATAAGAAGAAGCGATGGATAACTGCGTCTGTAGACTCTGAAGTAGACAATATTAGGGACTATATAGCTCCATTTGATGAGTCTTGGTTCAGGAGGGATCAGGAAAGTAGAGATGCATTTTAGAGAAAATGAAATGTATAGGTACAACATAGCCATTTTTAAACCCTCTGCTGGACGTTGCCAATAAATAACTATATGCTACTAGTAAAACATTTCATACTCCTAACAATCGTTTGCTTACCTCTTAAAACAGATCTTCCTTCTTCGACGTTTTCGGCCAAATTGAAATGGTACAAAGAACTTTCGAATTGCGGAGGATGATCGTTTTCGTCTTGTACTTGTAAAATTATTTCAGCTAGCGCTACCAAAGGTGGACTGGAATCGGTTAATGCTAACACTCCTATGAAATGAGAACTTTGTGCTTCGAAATTGAGCGGTTTGGATAGAGAAATTTGTCCTTGGTTGTCTATAACGAATTGTGGATCGTCGTCGGTATCGGATACAATCCGGAAAGTTACTGATATGTTGGAAACCATTTTTAATCTTGTTATTACTGTACCTAAAAACATATGGGATGGTAAATTATTTGAATTACAACTATACATGTGAGGAAATTATTTTTTTTGACTGGTTTCAAAGTTGGAAAATATACAATGATAAGTTTTACTTCCGGTTCGTGGAGAAAAGGTGGTACTTTCGGCGTGGCAATTCAATAGTCAGTGGCTTATTGCGCTTGACATCTGACATGTCTTACCGGATCTTGCTTTTTCTCCGATAATAAGCTTTTTTCAGCTTTTGCTGCTCATTGTAGTAACTAGGGAAGTGTACAAATAAATTCAAAAATCATTGATTCCATTTTTACACACAAAAATAACAATTCAATGCTGCCGAAGTTGATGAATGAACATGAATGTATTTACGAAAAATCAATTATGGTTTTAAATAGAGTACTATACAAAGTTCCTTTTCTGTGTCGAGCTATAATAGCGCTCTGCGCTTTGCCTTTTTTTATTTTTCATTTTTTTTATTCGGTTACTTAACATCGGTCTATTACTGCAACTGAGTCAAATCACCCACGCCTGGAGCACTCTACCCCTAGCCGGAAATTTCGCCGAATCCACTAGTGTTCCAACCAGTAGTAGGGATCTTTATCGAGCCCAACATCCATGGATTCGGGACCTCGGTGTTACGAAAGACGGCATATCTAATACATTATACCTCGTGCTCATTGGTATAATGCCTGCGAGCTGTGATATGCTACTCACCCTAGTAATATAAGGTGTTTCGCTGCTGTACGGGCTCTACGACGGTGTTTCTCCAGTGGTCACCCATCCAGGTGCTAACCACGTTCGACACTGCCTCACCGTAATTATCGCATCATAGGCGTTCCTCTACAGAGCTGGGTCGATGACCCGCTTTGCACTTCGAGCTGTTATCTTTGCTGTACATAGAAAATAAACTCTTTTCACCCTGGTATGTAGTCTACTATTGATCTCTATAGAATAAAACATACAATAAGAGGTCCATAGAGTTGTAACAACTTTTCCTTTACATCTTACTCCAGCTTCTGAATCTCCAACAATAATTATTTTTCCAATTTCCTCTCCTTGCCTTGTGATCACCGCATTTATTTTAGATTATTAATATTGTGAAAGCTAAACGATAGGTACCTGTGGCAGAATTTTCGGAAAGGAAAAATTTCCCGACATCTCTCTCGAATATTGGTGGAAAGTCTGTTGGTCCCATGATTAAAACATTAACTGGTACTTCTGCGTGTCTTTCTATTCGGCCACGATCGGTTGCTCTAACAAAGAATTGAAACGTATTTCCAACTAAAAAAAAAATAGAAAAAAATGAGTTACTTTTAAAATTGAGATCGAAATTACAAATTTCTTCCTACAGAAAGTGGTTGGTGAATTTGAAATACAATCTCTACTCAAGTGGGTCCATTTTTTCCTTCATTATTTTTGTCACCCAGGCAGTGGTGTACTTGGAAAGAGACGAAAGGGTAGTGAAAATGGAACAAATGATTTGAAATGGATACCTTTTTTATCAAGTGAAGAGTAGCAAAAAATAAAGGTGTTTATTGTTTTTGTTGCACACAGTGCAGGGCTTCGTTTTGTCATTTTTAATTTTGTAACGACAATAGTATTTTAAAATGAATACTTACCATAATTATAAACATTTTTCAACAAATACAATTCTCCAGTAATATGATTGATAGAAAAAATACTCCCCACTTCTGATTGCTTCTTCTCATATATAGAATACAACAAATCCGCATTAGCACCTTCATCTTCATCAATCGCTTTGATTTTTGCAAAACTACTACCAGTGCTCAAGTTGGAATGGATACTAACTTTGTATTCTTTCAATAAAAATTTCGGAATGTTGTCGTTTTCATCGCTAACTTTAACTCGAACTGTCATAAAGTCCGATAGTCCTCCACCATCAGTTGCAGCTACCAATATTTCGTACATCTTATGTTTTTCTCGATCCAATTTAATTTTGGTTGTAATTTTCCCAGAATTTTTTTCTATAACAAAAACTTCGCTCATCAAAGGTGAATGTATGCTATAGCTTACAATACCAAATTCACCCATGTCGCTGTCAGTTGCATTAACAGTTGTTACGGGGTAACCTGGTAGTCTGTTTTCTGGAACCTGTAAAAGAAAATATAAAGAGGTCAAACTGACAAATCAAAGTTGTTTATTTATTTTATAAGTATCAGAAGACCTGTAAGGGAATATAGCTCAAGGAGTAGTAGTTTCCGTGTCTGAAGATGTTGAAAATACAGTGTTTAAAAGCCAAATGAAATAAATTCATTATTTCAGTTATTACACAAATTTATAGAAAATCCTGAAACACGTCCATTTTAGATTATGAATTTCATCCATGCATTTAATCCCATTCGATTGATAGTTACAACCACCAATTTTTTAAATGGGAAGTAGGGTCTTGGGACATATCTTTTGAAAGGTCTTTTCATTCTTCATTCCAAAAAAATTTCTTAAAATTAGTGATGCCCACCAGACCAACGACTCCAACGAGACGAGACTTTCATGAAGCCTTGTATCGAGTCTCGTCTCGCGTCCCGTACGAGTTTTGTAATTGTATCGAAATCTCTTCATGCATAATCCAATCTATAGTACGTGATACTCACCTACTTGTTATAATATAATTCGACTTATTTCGTTCAGGGTCTGCTAGACTTCTGCGACTCTCGATTTATTTCACACGAGATGAGACCAATAAAAGTATCGTCTCAAAAACGAGACTCTCATTAGCATCACTACTTAAAATATGTACCTCGGCGAATTAATGTCTATTGTCTCGCCTGCTTGCTAGTCTCGGCTACGCCTCGATTATCAATTTGCAGACTCGACTAAAATGACAGTTTTTCGTCCTTGGTACATAAATAACTATTATTCGCAGAATTTACAAGTTAGAAAATAATCTCCCCCTTTTTTGAGAAGAGAATTGATAACCCTTTTTATTTTCAAGATTTTAACAGTGTTTCACATTTAAGAATTAAGATTAATAATGAAAATATTCATCTTATATTTATAAAACTTTATTTTGTATGGTCATGAGACACTGTATAATGCCGAAGCATACAGTTATCTAAATCATATAATAAGTATATACAAGGAACAAAATACCAGTAACAGAAAATGTGTGCTGTTCTCTCCTAGGGGTATGTTGTTCAGAGGTACCCATCCCTTTAGATTAGATTTAATGAGGTGGCTAATCGGACTATTCCACTACGACCTTTTCAGATCTATTGTGGTCCTCAGAATCTATATTACATTCTCCAGTCCGACTCTTTTTAGATAGCCAATTAGCCTCGAGACTGAATCTTTCATGTAAATTCTTGCCGGAGGTTACTCATCGCCTAGTGGCCTAGTACAAGAAACCGCACAACCCCTTTAGCTATGCGTGCCTGTTAAGCTTACTGTACCCTGTTAACATACCTACTACGGCTTTGACAGTTTCCCCCATCCCTTTACCACGTCGATTAGAATGAGAACTCGAGAACTGAAGGTAGGAATATTCACCATATTTTAAGCAATTTTGTCTTAATAGTTGCCTGTACCTATGATTTACCGTTCTGTAGTTATTTTTTTTTTGTGAAAACTACCCCTTTTTACTATGTACTGTATAGATATGAAATTTTAGAATACAAGTTTTTATTTATAAATCAATGTGTCACTATAATAAAATAAATATTTGTATGCATAGATGAGATGATGAAGTTTTCTGTCAATTATCTAAAAAAGAAGATAAAATCTAATTCATAATAATAACGCATGTTAAATTTGGGATAAACCAATTGAAAAATTTAAATTTGAAAAGAAGGGTTATCTAAAAAAAATTGAGGGGCGTTGCGAGATAAATAATTTGTGGATTTTTTTGAAATATTTTGGGAGAAGGAAGAAAAATTATCTTTAACATAAATATAAATTAAATAAACCAAAATTACAAATAAGAACATGGAATAAGAAATATGGAGAATATAATATGGTAGAAACACAATTCAACTTTTAAATATTTTCATCAGAATAAAAAAATAAGACCAATTGACAAGGAGCTTCATGGTATAAAGAGTTAAAATTGTGGAGAGAAGAAGAAGAACGAGGGAAGTCAATTTTAATTTTAATTGAAATTTAAATTAATCTTGAATTATTTGATTCCTAAACAAATTCACAGAAATTAATAATATTTTGGACATTTTTGAAAATTAAAATTAATATAATAACTATTGTGGGGGGGGGGGCGGAATATAAAGTCATAATAATAAAAATAATTGAACAATAATCATTCTTCTTATCAAAATTTTAGTAGATATTTTATATATAAATATAAAGACCATCTAATGTAATATATTTATTGTATCAATATAATTCCAAAGAAAAAAAAATCTTTCTGGGCTATTTTATTTAAAAAATAAGGAAACACTTTTGAACCACAACCTGAAAGGAGTTAGTAGCTGGGGCACATAAAATACTAAAACTAAAATAATAATAATGACTAAATTAAATTCAATGTAGTACATAATTATTATAATAATATTTTCTTTTGCAATTTGGATAAAAGTAAATTTTTCAGGTCTAATGTACCACATTTTGCTATACCGTTTGTTATGTGAAATTATAATTTTCATTTTACAGAGTGCTGACAAAATTAGAATGAAATCATCAATAAAAAAATTGGCGTAATTCATTTTTTTCAAATTTTGTATTATTAGCCTAAGGAGTCTATATAATGACAGTTATTGTTATTTTTGTAATAGCAATTTATGAAATCCTTTGCTGTGTGATAATAAGGCAAATTTACTTTGGCAAAATGTTTGTAGTTAAATAATTCAAAATCTACATGAAATAGTTATGGGAAATTCTAATACAGATAGAGAGTGGACACATTATTATTCTAAAATATCGCTTACTTTATTCATAGCACTCTGTATAATAAAAATAATTTTATATTGTGAACAATATAACGCAATGTGGTACATAACACCTAAAAAATAAAGTACATGAGAAGATATTAAATTTTATGTACTAAGTGGACAAATAAGAACAGCCGTCGGCCAATTATTATCTTAGTACAACAACTTTGGAAAAAGAAATTTATAACAAAAGTGACATGGAGAAAAAACTGGAAGTAGTTTACAGACTTGTAGGTTAGATGGCGTAATAGATTTAAGAAATTTAGCCTCAACCGAAATAAACAAATTAAGTCTATCTGCAGTCATTGAAAATGTTTTCATTGAATAGTTCACCATAAGAAACCTCGCCAAACCAATTTTTTTAATTCACGGTTTATCTGCCGCACCCAGTATTGCGGTCAAAATTTTGTCTAGTGTTTAATGGGTGAACACTAGTCTTCATTTGATATTTCGTTGGTTGAATTATAAAAAAAAATGGTGCGACAAGTTGCTATTTTTTCTGTGACATTCCTTTCATGGTTAGACAACCAAATACCCAAAAACTTAATTTAGAAAAAAACAATTACAGGCCAATTAATTTTACAAACTGAACATCAATTTTATAACTTTAATAATAAGCAATAAATATTATAACATACCTGAACATCCCTGATGATATCGTTAAACTGAGGTGGGTATAAATTAGCTGGTAACAATTCAACTTTTAATCTTGCAAAACTTGTGTAAACTCCATCCGACACCGATATGTTAAGGAGCATGATCTGTTGTGATCCGAAGTTCGCCAAGTTCGTAAGAGTTATTATTCCCGTTTCCGGTTCCATAGAGAAAGTTTGATGATCGTTACCATTAACTATTGAGTAACGTAAATTGTTGCGATCCACCTCGTCTAGGTCACTTGCTCTTACTACTGTTACGAACTGATCACGTTTGGCACTCACTGATAAGCCGCACGAATAAGTCGACTGTTCGAATTTCGGTGGATTGTCGTTCATGTCAAGAACTGAAAAATTACAACCATACAAATTAAAATTTATATAAAGATATATAAAACATTAAATTTGGTTCTAATACTATTTTTTAGCGAATTTAAAAAAAATCATATTCACTCTGCTTTGCATACACTTTGCAATTCACGATATTCGCGCTAGAAATGTTCATTTATGCTTGTTTTAACTCTATGGCCTCGTTTTATGAAGCTAGTTGATCAAAGTTGATCGTAGAGATCATCATCAAATATTCCTTATACTACGTTTGATCTATATGGATCATCTACAAATTGAAGTGATCGTCTGTTAGCGAGCGATCAAGCCGATTTCAAGAATTTCAAGCTTTTTACAATTGAGGTTAGGAATAGAAACTGACATTTATAATTTATTTGTCTAAATGAGGTTTTCATGTGCTGTTGATATCAGATTATATTGAATTATTAGCATGGGTAATTATTCGTAAGAACTGACTGACGATGAAGATTTTTTACTAGTTCCAATAGAATCGAATCCGCGAGTACCTAGACTATTTCGAGAACGTCCATATAATTTTGAGAAAAGAGGGATAATGAATTTTTAGATAGATTCAGATTTTCAAATCCCGTTGTTAGATTCCTCATTGACAAATTGCAAGATGATTTAGCACTTTTTCTAAATTATTTTATTATATACCGCAACAAAACTTTTTGTCTTATAGAATAATAACAAAAGTAACAATAAAACAGTTAAGTTGTAGGCAATGACTTGATATTCACAAATGACATTTCTTCTCCTAAAATGAGATTGCTAGGAACTTTTGAACTACTCACAAGTTAATCAAGGATCAGTTAACTGAATAGTTCAACGTATTTTAAAAATGAACGTGGATCAATTTTGATCTGTAGATCACCTGTAGTTCAAACTTTAGTACAACGAGGCCTATATATACACTGTGTCCGTAAAGTATGGAACAAATTCATTTTTAGCTAAACAGGCCATTTTAAGAAATAATCCTGAAACACGTCGATTTTTGATTTTAATTTACCGTATTTTCAAATAATATTCTAATATACAGGGTGAATTACTTTCGAGTAATGACGTCACCGTCATTTTTTTTTATATGGAACACCCCCATTTTGTCTCAATTTTCGGATTACTCTAGCTGAGATGATTTCAAAAATGTATCACATGTTGATTCCAATTGGTACAGGGTGGACAAAAATACAATAGTTTTGTGTGTGCTCATAAAGTAACGCGTAACATTCTTTATTAGTATTAGTAAAAATATTATCAAAAATACTTATTGTCTAGCGGACAGAATATGATGAAATACATGACTTTATAAATGTTCGAACTGCAGCCCTTGCTGTATTTGACAGTAACCCAAACGGTGTACAAATTCTTGTTGAACCTTGTTTATCAACATGTGATACATTTGTGGAATCAACTCAGCTAGAGTAATCCGAAAATTGAGACAAAATGGGGGTGTTCCATTTAAAAAAAATAACGGTGACGTCATTACTCGAAAGTAATTCACCCTGTATATTAGATTATTATTTTAAAATACGGTAAATTAAAATCAAAAATCGACGTGTTTCAGGATTATTTCTTAAAACGGTATGTTGAGCTAAAAATGAATTTGTTCCATACTTTACGGACACAGTGTATATACAGCGTTGCTGAAAAGTCTCGCACCAAAGGATTATCTTTGAAACGAATAAAGGGAAGGTTATGAAATTCTAGGATGATGAATGAGACTTAATTCTGCATATTTTAGAGCAAATATTAATTTCATTAATGCATTTCCTAAATAATGATGCTGAATGTGCTTTTCGGGGTTTCACAAAATTCTATATTTCCTAGATGGATGGATTCGTACAAGAAGCACAATTTTTTTAGAAAAATAGATGGTTGAAAATCAGACAGTATTTTGATGTTTGTTGCTTTATCATTATAAAATTTCTTCTTTGTACTGGTGCCCAAGTCCAATACCGACTTTCTGCAGCATAAGTATACTTGTACTGGGGCGAAATTCATTGAGAACTAACAGATCTATTGTGCCTCCACAGTATACTTACTGGTATACATAAACTAAATATAGTTTGGCAAACTTATCTGAAGCTATGAAAGGAAAAGAAGAAAAGTGAGTAATTTTTGTTTGAAAACTCATTTCTTTGAATATTTCAATTTGAAGATTTGTACAAAAGAAGTTCTCTATAGGCACTTTACATGGGCGAAGATCAGACGCCATGCGACGGTCACTGCAATTTTTTGATGCGATAATTTGCAACGTGTCTGGATTCGTTATCGATAGTCCGGTATTAAATTTCAAATAGGTTTTGAAAAGTATAGACGTAGAGCAACAAAACTTATATTTTCGATTTGTAATAAAATGATGCGAAGTCGGCCAAAAATGCCCGATTTATCTATATAAACAATTGAGATTGCTCGCATGGATGCACGCGCAGTAACGAAATCATACTCTTCGACGTCACAATCAATAGCAATGCGTTTACAAAAGCTTCAGATAATTTGAATTTTTCGGCATGTTAAATTCGTTATTGTGGTTGTTTGGGACAAAAAAATAGTTTTTTTTTATGCCAGTCTTTTCATGCATTACCTATATTTTTCTGATTTATAGCACATTTTTGCTAATTAAAATTTCAGTAAGTTCCCTATTGGTGAATATCGGCCCGTTGCTATGCAACCACCTGAATCGCTATTGGCAAGCGCGTGCGTGTGTTCTTCCTTCTATCTTCGACTTTTGACTGATATTGGTTATCGGCCTTGTTTCCTCACCCCTTACCGACACTGCGTAGCATCATGTTAGTTTGCCAAACTATACATTAATATACTTGACAATCCACCAAATTATCATCAATTTCTGAATAATGATTTTGAAGTTATGATATAATAATGTATTTACAATTTCTAATTTTTAAGCCCTATAATTTAATAAAAGAAGTCCATAGAAAAAAAATTATTCTAAGTACTGACATTATTTTAACGCCACCTATTTGTTCCCAGGTTTTGCCCACTGAATCTTGGATTATTATCAATTGGTGTCACCCCTTAGATCTACGAGCCACGACTGGAATCTAAGTTTAGTATCATGAAAATGTGAAAACCCAATAAATGCATCAGAAGAATTATCAAAATCTACTGATCTAATTATTTATTAGATGAAACTCGAAAGTGCTCCATCGTTTCATAAAATATAATCCACCTCATTTACCCGATTTTGTCATTTAAAAGCTACCCATCTGTCAAACTCACCTTTCAACCACACATGAGCGGTGCTAGAAAGATTCGGTACGCCCTTATCGGTAGCCACAACTATAAAATGATGAAGGCTCGATTCTTCGTGATCCAATGACTGCTTCAAGTATATAGTTCCTTCATTTTCGTCAATAAAAAAGTATTCCTGATTTTTGTTATCCTCTTTAAGAATTGAATAGATAATTTGTTTATTGATACCGGTATCGTTATCCAGAGCAGTTATTGTTAAAATGGGTGTACCAAACTGAGCAGCTTCCGATATTGATACGTTATAATTTTCTTCTGTGAATTCTGGAGGACAATCATTAACGTCTGAAAAAAAAGTTTATTAATTATTTTCAAAGGGTAGAAAATTGGAATTTAATCTAGCTTATGCACAAATTGACCTAAAAGTATGTGAATGAGTTGAATGGATTCGATTAGAACAGTTTTTAAATTTCTTAAGCTAACCATACTGGACTTTAGTAAGATGAGTGTTGGTGCCGGGACATAAAGATTTTTCTGGAAATGGACAAGCTCATAAACTGGCGAGAACAAGATCAGTAACAATATTGGACCAGAACCAGTTCTTGCGACCACACAGAAAGTGGTCCGAGAACAAATACAAAAATGGGTACAAATCATGGACCACAGTGGATGAACTCTCTAAAACAGCTACATAGTAGTAAGACCTTTATGGGGGATACATGTGTTAAACGGGCTGAAAAACTACTAAATTCTTGTAGGCATCGGCTAAGAATCATTACGGGTTCGTTAACGGGCTATTCCCCGGTGAAAGACAATCTGCATAAAATGAAGCTGTCTAACGGGGATCTCAGCTGCAGACCGTAATCCACATCTTATCTGACTGTGAGGCTCTGGACTCAATGAGATGAACAATTTTCAAAGGAACCAATTTGCTCCAAAGGAAAGAACTCTTTAGTTATATTTTAATTTCTTAACAAATATTGAGAAGATCATCTCGAAGGGATTAGATGTTTTTTGGTTTGATTTGCTTGATCCTTTTTTGGTCTATGTTGTCTTAAGAAAGTAAATAAGGGTTTTGAGCTTGGTATGAGTGTTTTTAAATAAATTGTATCTGATAAAAGCGTCTCAACGAAGCCATACCAGTCTCTTAAAGTATATTCTGGATACTGACTTGCGTTGTCCGTTTTTCCCTCAATTTATATCATTATTATCAAAATACTGGCTCAGCAGTTACTAAATAAGTTCTTATGAAACCCTATCTTGTTGGGATTGTATTATAAACTTTAACGATCGGATCTGTGGATCAGCGGTCGTCACACTTTTCTGGTCAAGAGCCACATAGGACCATTTGAGGTATCATTGAGGGCCGCACACTAATTAATTGAATATTTTTAGGCACCGTATTCGCATTTCTATATGTTGCCTTTACCTATAACGTAATTTTTCTTCAAAAGGCAACATCTCTAAATGTAGGTACCTACTAGTAAATACCTAATTAGCGCAATTAGCGCTCGGTTCGAGTACCTTCGCGCACTCTGGTGTATATTCTACAAACGTTCAGTCTCTTCTCACACTCTTTTTGTTAGTAGTTCCGCTAATCTCCAACAGATGGAGCTAGCATTCTTGTAACAATCAAAATTGCAAAATTTGGTGTCCATTGTCTAAAAAAATTATTGTTTGGCGGGCCGCACAAACAAAGTCCGAGGGCCGCTGTTTGACGACCGCTGCTGTAGATGATACACTGACCAGTACGATTCCTATCTCAAGAACATACTTTGCTATTTTTTGTTAAATCTATCTAAAATATTATTGTTATTTGAGACAGAATCATCCACAAACATAACTCTTTTTGTTTACCACCGCCTTTGGGTGTTTGTCTAGTCATGCAGCCAGTGCACTCTGTGGTTTTCTAAAGATATGTCAAATATGATAAGCTATCTAAGTTTTGGTATAAATATAGTTACTTACCTAGTAGAACAATCGATACAGGAACTTCTGCAAAAACACCAGATACGGAATCGGTGGCTCTTATAATGAGTTGAAATAGGGCTTGCTGTTCATAATCTAGTTCATCTACCACCGATATTACACCTGTTCAAAATATAATAATACAATTTTTGGAAATGATTGTTGCTTCAAAAATTTAATGGTTACAACAAATGAGGCGCTTGATCGAAGTATTAGCTGGAAAACATCAAACTGATCAAAAAAACAAACGTTTTGTATATATGGAGTGACTCAAAACCATTGAGATTACACTAAATAATACTTAACAAAGTGAAAAGGCATACATCATATTTTTTGGATATTGGAAAAATCGTAAATTAGATTGCAAATAACTTTAGAGGATGATTTATTATGATGCAATAGAGTAAGAATTTTTTTTTGACTAAACTTGGGTGTAACAAAAAAAATTAAAATGTTATTTTTCATTAAGCCCTTATTTATAATGTTATGTTCAGTTTGATGTTTCACATAAAAAGCGAGAATTTTAAAAAGCCAAAACGAAAATCAAACAAAAAAAATATAAACAACAGATACTTAGCGGCAAGCACATAAAAAAACAAGAAAAATGAAGATGTGAACTAAATGAACTGTCTATTCAAGCACATCAGATCAATACTTGAAGCAAACGGTCAAATTTCTTTTAAATTAATTTGAAAACTGAAATTGCTTCAAATATAGAATCCTTTCATTTACTTAATACTCACAAGGGCCTGTGTTAGTATCGGGGGCTGTGGAAAAGAAATTAAAATGTCAATAGGTGTACCTATACTATTTTAAATATCTAATGTCTAGATTATTTTAAACACTCATTGGAAAAGTTTAAGGATATTTTTAAATTCTGTACTGTAATATAATAGAATAAAGAAAAGTAGACACAAAATGTTTTGTTCTTTCCAGTTTAACGGCTTGTGAAGAATGTAATTAGCAAATCAAACAAATTAATCATGAATCTACGGATCAAACAGTTTCTAACGACTTCTTAAACGCGTAAATCTAAACATCCCCCGAAAGGTTTCAATGCTTTGAAAATCTGCCTACTCTCATGGTACTTGCTCTTCGCGCACATAAACTACATACAAAGGACTTGTTTCTACGAAGTATCAACGTTATAACTTGAAAAACGACGAAGATATGAATTTTTGAAAACATTGATTTTCCAGTTTTTCCGAATTTTCTTCGCTCCAAATTATCCAATCACTTCGCTGAATGCGTTGTATTAGTATTTTTATTATCTACAATTCATCTTTTGACACCATAACAAATTACAAAATGTTAATTTTTTTGGTTCTAATAATAAAAAAACCAACAAGTATAAGCAATTTTCAACGAAAATATACAGGAGGTGCCTTTTAAAAATAGAAAGTGAGGGGTGGCTGCCAAAGGACTGTTAAGTGAAATAAAGTTTCTGATACGTCATTAGGAAGGAATTTTGATGCCATTCACAACAGTTGTTACAGTATTGGATAATCTTTTAAATTAAGCGAGATATTGCTTGTAAACCATATCTTGGGTCACGGTGTATATCTGGTTCATACTACGTAATGTCTTTTTCATTATACCTCAACGAAAACGCTATCTTAACATGCCTATTAAGGGTACCGAAAACGCTATCTTAACATGCCTATTAAGGGTACCGAAAATGACCTTTTTCTACAACTCCTATGAAAAGCGAGGTATTTCCCATATCTTACTTAGTTTCAAAACCAATGTGGGGAAAGTACTTTTATCACTTGTTGCACAATATACTATTTCCCGTGCGAGCGCACGGGAAAAAGTTTTCCTGTGCGCTAAGATGCGTTATTTTTCAGTTCCCTTGGCAACACTAAACAACAATTGTATTATGACAGCAGATGTCAGTGTTTTGAAAGCAGATGTCAGTGTCGTGGATTATAGTATAGTATAGTAAATACTTACTAGTTTTGGTTTCAGAAAGGTATAATGAAAAGTATCGTTCATTACTCATCCATAAATGCTTTTCCCTCGCGCGCACACGGGATAAGCCTATTTTCTGGACTCGTAATGAAATATACTATTACATGATGGCACAATCCGTTTTCTACTAGGATTTTTGTCAAAAACTCACTATTCCGATGCTCTGTTGCTTGGCCTAATTTTCTAATATATTTGAATGAATGGATTTCATTGGTATTTTTAAAACAATAATTTATTGCTTAATGAAAATAAATGCACATTTTGAGTTCTACCAATCTACATATCCCTAAATTTTTCCAAAGTGTATTTTTATAGTTTAAGCTTAAACCACCGCATTCCTGTTTACAACCAATACGTTAATTTAGAAGTTTATTTTATTTGTTAGGATTCTATCATTAGTTTTATTTTTTCCATCCCAAGCCTATGAATAAAATGGTTCTAATAAATCAATTGCCCTGTTTGGGCAGTAGTTGGGTTGGAGCCTTAATACAACTAAGATTGATTCCGTTTTATGTATTAAATTCTGCAATATACAGAGTGAATTTGGATTCAATAACTAGAATACTAACTTAAATCCCTCTGTATAACTTTTTTTATCTCAAACAACCAATACATTGTTCAGATACGGCAATGTAGTATTTCAATATGAAATTTCCACCTATTTGGTGGTAGTAATCCGCAATTCCTTCCAGGAAAACCGTTCCGCACTAAAACTAAAACTTACCTGTGTTGAAATCAAGAGCGAATTGCTCCATCTCGTTTCCTTTTACAATGCTATAAATCAGTTTCCGAGACAGTGGTGATTCGGCTTCGATTGAAATCGACAGTGGAGAATGTAATTCAACATTTTCTGGAATTGACTCAGAGTAAAATTGCTTTTTGAAAACCGGCATAGACCTGTCTATCACCTTAATGTGAACAGTTACATCCGTCCGACATGGTGTTATTCCTAAAATAAAAAAAATTAAGTGGAACTCCTTCAAATTGATGAATATAAAATAATTCTCCATGAGAGGCAAATACATATTGGGAACAATCAACCGATTGAGAAAACAATTTTTTTGGATGTTGAAACTTAGTTTTGCAATAAAAGAAAATTGAAAAAAGTTGTCAATATGTTATGACTTATTTCTTTTTAGCTAGTCAAGTTAAATCTAAAATGGGCTTCGTTTTCAATTTTAAAAATTTGCCAAATAAGACAAACTCACTGGAGAGTAAATCTACAGAGTGGCCCAAATTAATATATAATATATATTAATATAAAAGGAAATTGTAAAAAGTGTTCAAGATTATTATTATTATTATTACATGTAAACAAGGACAAACAGACAAGTGTCTATTTTACCCAAAAGCATTTAATAATATGCAAATCAATTACCTACTAGCAAATCAATACATAAATTGAAATGAACAAAATAATAAAAAAAGAGAAGATAACAATACAAAAGTATAATAATTCGTATTAAGATAAATATTAAATCAAAAGTTATTGATATATAAGGCAGTTCAGTATATTTTTAAATATGTTGGTAGAAGAAGCAGAAATAATGTCAACATCGAGATTATTCCGGGCGTCAAAAACTATTAGTCAGAAAATTTTGTCTTGATCTGGTCACAAAGTTTTCTTTGTTAAGATTTAATTCCTGTTCTCTGAGCCGGTTGTCTTGGTTTAATGGAAATATCACGGAAAGATTTCCGAAGTTGAATTTTAAAATTTTAAATGTTGTGATAAGATCTCCACGGTGAGGTCGAAGTTCAAAAGAAGTTAAGTTGGCCATAACAAGTATCTCTTCATAAGAAGGTCTTCTCAGTCCCAAGGAAAGACGAGTGGCTTTTCTTTGAACATTTTCTAACAAACTTTTATCACGAATCAAGTCAGGATACCAGGCGGGCCCTGAAAACCCATTCAAGAATGGGTTTTCCATAAATGGTCTAAAGTTTACAAAACGATTGAAACGTACGGAGTTTAAAGTTTGACCGTTTATGAAGTACGGCAGAAGTAGGTTTTTTACCGATTCGAACCACTACGCACTTAGCAGCATTGAGAGGGAGCAACCATTGGGAACACCATAGCAAGATAGAGTTTACATCGTCCTGAAGAGATAACTGGTTCGTTATTGGATTTGAATACATTTTTATGCCATCTGCGTAGAAAGATATTTTGCATGAAACGAAAAAAGGAAGATCGTTGGTGTAAGCTATAAATAGCAAAGGTCTTAGAACACAACCCTGAGGCACCCCACTTTCCACTAATTGTTATTCTGAGAATGTTTCTCCTACTCTAACTTTAAATCGCCTATCCGATAAAAAGTTATCGATCCACAGATGCAAGTGCCCTCTTATCCCTAAGTGCTCAAGCTTATGTAGAAGTCTTTGTTTAGGATCCCGATCAAAAGCTTTGGAGAAATCTAAGTATACAACATCGACAGGCTGTTGTTTATTAAGCGATAATGTTGAGCAGCCTTCGACAAATCCGTGTTGTTGTAGTGGAATAATCTTTTCCTGGAGAAGAAATTTGGTTATTTCTTCTGAAATGATAGATTCCATGACTTAACTTACTACAGGTAGCAGACTGATTGGACGACAATTATTTGAATCAAATTTATTGCCTTTTAATTTCCAACAAGTGGATATGGAGCCCTGAACGAAATAGATTTGCATAATTAAAGACAAGGGTGTTGCACATCTGTTTAATAGGTTTGGGTTCAAGTCATCCAAACCAGGAGAAGCGTTTCTGCGTAGCTGTAGTAAATGTTCCCACTCCCGATCTACGGTGAACACTACATGCTCTAAGGATGAATGAAGCCGAGGACAGTTAATTATTGGAAGGTTCTCAGTAGTGGGTTCTTTGGTAAAAACATCTGAAAAAATCAACGAAAGCGTTTCGGATGATTTCCTATCAGAAAAACATAGAGACCCGTCAGGTTTTTGAAGTAGGGATATGGACACTTTTGATGTCAAAGAGGATCGTATGTATTTGAAAACTTTTTTGCTGTTACCACTAGCAATAATATTTTCTGTCCTCCGGCCGGAAAGCATCAACTTTCGGGCCTCCGCGCTAAACGAAGTTGTCGCTTTCCGGCCCCGTCGAACAGAAAAATAGTATACAAACCTCGGCCAGAAAGTAAGAAAGCCTCAGATCACATGTGATCTGAGACATTTCTTACTTTACTGGCCTTGGTCCGTAATATACTATTTCTTAAAATTTTTTATTTTAAATTTTTGAGAAAAGATTGTAGATTATTAGAAAACTTGCGATGATTTTGAAAATCGATAAGAATACCTGTCTGCTTGTATTTACGCCAGAGATGTCGTTTATATTTTATTTTTCGTGTCGCCATATTATTTATCCAGGGTTTGAGGTTGTTTTTATACGCCTCGTGGTTCGTAGTATGGATGGAAACTATATCGAAAATTATTTGGTGTAGAGCATTCCACATTAGCATCTGTTATGAAGTTCCTTTTATTAGGTAGTATTTGGTTAAACTGTATACGGGCTATAATAAATGCATGGTCTGATTTACCAATCGGAGAGTTCACTTCAAGGGAAGAAATCAACTGGTCATCGTTAGTTAGGACGAGATCTAAATTTGAAGGTTGGTTGTTAATTCAGAATCTTGTAGGTTCTCTGATAAGTTGAGTGAGATTTGAGTAACTTTTTAAACAAATTATGGGAATTTATCGCATCCGATAATGTGATCTCTGGGAAGTTGAAGTGCCCAGCAATGATCAGATTTTCGAGGGACGACAGCTCATCGAGTTTTTCAAATAAAATGTTGTCCTGAACTAGTTGGGTATGAGGAGGGCGATAAATACATACTAAATTAAGAGAAAAGGCGTTTTTGCGAACAGATAGATGAATGGCGTCTATACCCAGCATGTCGATTGGTTCAGTGGTGATGGAGAAATTATTAATAATATCTTCAGATATATACATACGCCACTAGCAACATTATTGTTATTTGTTTCTATCTTTAGATTATATTGTATATCCATTAACGTTAACCAGAGAGTCCGGTATTGAAGGTTTAAGCCAAGTTCCTGCAATTAAAATAATATTAGGTTGAAGAAGCTGCATGGTACCAGTGAACTCGTTAAATTTTGCGGAAAGTGAGAGTGAGATGTTATGACTCTTTTTTGTGTAGAAGATGCTGGTCAAGTTAAATCTTCAATGGGATTGTTCTAAAGATTTGCAAATAAGAAAAATACACTGGGGATTAAATATGCAGAATAGAGAAGATGCGAAATCATTTACTAGAGCAATTCGTGCAAAATAATTCTCTTCATTATTGATGGCAGTTTTAGAGCGATTTCATACCATGCACTTCCCAAAATATCAACATAATACTTTTCCAGCTGTCTTTTGCTTTTTTGGTCGTTTTTAACAAAATTTACTGACTACCGATTTTACTCTGGGTTGTCTTTTATATTTTGCATATGTAGACAACCCTCGAATAATGATGAATCCATCTTTCAGCGCAGCGCTCTGATATCAACCAACTTCGTGGTTTTGGTTAACTGTGTGCAAACGATGTACCGTCTAAAATGTAACGTCTAGAATCATCGATGTTCTTTAAAAAACAAAATTGCTGGTTCAGTTTTCAACTGAAATCATTATAAATATACGGCGAACAAAAAGAAAAGCTCTTACATAATTCTGACAAATATAAAGCTGTGAATTAGAGAAATTAGAACACAAAAGAACGTAAATTTATTCTCCTGCATACACGCAAAAGGGGCCAGTAATACAAATTAGTATACCAGAGTTGTTGACAGGTATTGTATTCAAGAATTTTAAACATGTAAGAATGTAGAAAATAGGCATACCACAAAGTGGCGGAAATTAAAATAATGAGGATAATTAAGTATATTCCGAGTAACGTAAAAGAAGGTGAACGAATATTTCAAATATAAATGTTACGAGGGGATGTAGAATACGAATTGCAATAAAACAACGGTCGCGACTAATAAAAAAAATTGCTCTATTTTTTATATACCATGTATTCATTGGTTATATATGTGGATCGGAACTACCGAGTTTTATTGTTTAAGCAGTTTCTGCACGAAATTGAAACTTTTAGTGGAAAAATAATGAATATGAAACTCCAGATCTAAGACAAATTGAACAAAAAAAGTAAAAGCTCAAATCAAAGTAAACGAGATAGAAGATGCAACTACAAAGAATTAAAATTGGGAAAGTATGAAGAATCGACTACATAAAACAGAAAGTAGTGAAGATGTAGACCAAAAGGGAAAAATACTAAAATTATAAAGAGAAAAGATTTGATTTTTTGTATGTACGTAATGGATAAACTCAAAAACTACTAAACTGTTTTATAGAAAGCTACATTGTCAGCGAGTAGCGGGGACTGTATTTATTTTTTCAAACAAATTAGAGATCTCTACGAATGATGAAATAAAACAATTTAATTTGTTTGTTTGCAAACCAAGGTATAAAAAAACTGCCCATAAAAGTTATTATTTTGCGTGCATTGAGAAAACTATTTATGATACTACACGTTTATACTACTCCACGTTCAAATTAGTCAAAAAAACACTGGAAGAATCGAAATATGATGATATGTAAATTCCTCTTTAAATTATTCGAATAGGACCTTTCGTTTAGAAGTTAGGACGGGTATAAAAATATTGAAAGTGAAAGAAATGCAGTGGTATGAGTGAGCTGTACACGTAATCTATTATTTTTTCCTACACATTCTTATTTTTTGTATACTAGAAATAATTGAATACTAGTTTGTAATTATTTCAATACTTTTTTATAATTGATGTGTAACATCTTTCCGCTCTGTTCCCTGCAATTTGTGGCAGAATTTTCGTGATAAGGGAAGGAAGTGTGTAACAGGAAGCCTGTGAAGTGCGGGCTATTTGATTTGACCAATGAGCGCGAGCGGTGGAAAATTTCGCCGTCATTATTTAGCTTTATTAAATTTTGAGGTTAATTTCTGTCACTGTTGATTGGAGAAGATTATGTATTTTTCAAATGATGAACTCAAGCTCGAAATAAAAACGGATCGAAATGTTTCAACAACTAACAGTGGTACTGTTATTGACAGAATTTTTCAAAGTTTTTTAAATACTTTGAAATCACAAGTATACATCTCATATTTTAGTTATCATAAGTCTTTTCATACTCTCGCTTTCGATACATATACCCTCCGGTCTCCTCCCAAATTGAACAAATATAAAAAAAGTATTCAATGAAAGATTGTATTACACCTGGTTTTAATTAAATAAAATATAATTTTCATAAAAAAATGATTATTCGTTACCAAAAATTATTTCAAATAATACCTGAATCATTTTTTTGTTGTTTGTTGCTTATTACCAAGGTGAGATGTCAGATGTTACACATCATATGCGACTACTGTAAGGCTTGCTCGCTTTTTTTAAATTTTGCAGCTCTCTATAAAAAAATATAGTAACCCCGATATCTTTCGAACGCAACCCGCCATTTTGTGCCACCCAGGTGGCATGCAAGAATTATGCATAGCAAATCTAGGGACTACAAAGAAGATAAACTGATACCTCTAAAGTTTCAATATATTGTAGATTACAACAAAAACCTTTGTCATTAAGATTTATTCTTGGTTCTCATAGTGAGCAGAAATCTGACAGGAAAAAATTGGGGTTGTAGCCCAAGGATCCTGAGGTGGACGTACACAGCAATAGTAAAACAAATCATCACTTATGGAGCCATTGCGCAGAGTAGTGGGACGACGAGAGATTCCTCTCCAGAATTCAAAAACTAGCCTGTATAATATGCATTATAGGGGCAATGAAAACATGCCCAACGTCGGCTATGGAAGTGGTTCTTAACATAACGCCACTAAATATTGTGGTGGAAACTGTTGCAGAAAGAACAAGATACAGACTAAGTAGAGATGGAATCATCAAAAAATCCCCTCTACCTCGCTTTTCAGGATCAGAAATCCTTGGATATGCCACAGGAGGGAATTATGAAAAAGTATAACTTTTTAAAGAAATTCAATGCAGAAAAAAGTAACAAGGAGCAATCAGATCCCAACACCATTACCAGACCTGAAAATAATGCTATCCATTAATGTACAGATGGCTATAAAGGAATAGAATGAACTGGGATAATTATACGGGCCGGGAAACAAACACTCTGAAAGTTTGGAAAAAATCCCAAGCATCTTTCACGCCATAGGAAGGTGTGCTCAGATCAATATTAATAAAATATATAGGAGGCAAAGGATTATTATGTCGAATAGTAAAGTTACTGAGTTCTTGTGTAATCAGTTCTAAAATGGTATGGGAATGCCCAGAAAAAATCAACCTTAATATGAGTTCCAGGATGAATCAACTTGACTTGGATCAGTACGGCTCAATAAAAATTTTTATTTCCTACACAAATAGATTTGAGCACGCACATTGCTTCGGATCGGCACAGTCAATCATACTATTGAGGGTTACTTTTGACAGAAGGTCCGACGGCAGAATTAACTTTGTATAGTTGTGTGTGTATTCAGACTGTCAGAATCACATCAGTGGTGTGCATTTAATGAAAATGGCTGCATTGATTGATAAAGAAATAGATGATGAAATTCCCTGTATTTTTTTCTTCTCAGTTTAATATCGTGAACCCAGTATCTAGATAGGATGCGTTTTTCCATTTCATAACAATATCATATTTCCATCATCTGAATCTTTTGATGAACTATCCATTTTTATTTATTAATTTGCTATTATTTTTGTTTTACAGTTGTCAACTGACGAATGTTCTGGTCCGAGTCAATGCGCGGGTCCTAAAAGGTGACGATAATACCGAGCCGAGTCGATTGAGTATGTGCCCTTTTTTAGACTATAAAAAACACTCCTGGGAAAATACAGCCAGGTGAGATCAAGAGAATACATAAGCCAGACTAAACTGCACTAAGAATTTTGACAGGAGTCTGATTGCCACCTAATGAAAACTTTGAGAAGCTCAAACTAGAGGAACACGAAGAATAAAGATTCTGTGGAATGGGCACAACACCCGGGAGACTGCTGGATAGGAAAGGAATACTCACGTAAACTGAAGCTTGTGGATATCCCAAGACTGACGAAACTAGATTAGAGCTAGACTAGCTCTGAGACTTTTCGCAGGAGATGAATAGAAGAAGGGGTACATAGATCTTATAGGTCTCAGTTAATCTCGCTTCAATACATACATGGTGACCCATTAGTATGTGGAAGTGCAATAACTTACTTAGGATAAAAAAAAATATTTGTTTTAAATAAAAGTTTACGTTTTTTAATAGGACTCCCTATATTTTTGTTTGCCATAGAATTCAGCGTAAAATTCTACATCTAGCCCTAAATTTTCTTTTTCCATAAATTGCGTCGTTGCCAAGTTGAAGCGAAAAATATATTTATATATATTTAGATTTGACGAAAATTACACTATAAATGCTGCCTAGTAAACGTTATCAGTGATAATCAACTAATCAAAATGACCACCATTTACTTCCATACAATAATGTATATTATCTTCAAAAGCTCTACTAGTACGATGTAACATATCGATATCAACAGTTCGGAAAACCTCTCTAATTCTATTGTTCCTGTCTTCCTTAGTACTCCCGGGTGTTTTGTATATTTGTTCTTTGACGTAACCCCACCAAAACAAAATCCATTTTTGGAAGTTCTGGTGAACGAGGTGGCCATTTATGAGGTCCTCTTCTACCTATCCATCGTCCGGGAAACTCATTATTTAAATGTGCATTGATCAGTTGGGTATGGTGAACTGGTGCCCCGTCATGTAGGTACTACATTCGCCGCCTAACATGAGCAGGTAAATGCTGAAGTAGTTGGGATAATTGGTTTTGTAAGAAATTCAAATAAACTTGCCCATTAACAGTTCCGTCAAAGAAATATGGGGCTATGACATGATTCCCAATTATTCCACCCCATAGAGTCGCTTGGGGTAAGTGAACGCACTTTCACGTTAAAAGTATTGTTACGCGAGCTACTGCATTAATATGCTCACTTAGTGCCCCCAGTGAAATCCCCATATGAGACGACTATGGTTCCTCCGCCCAATTTTCGAGAAACATCGAGAATACCCACCGCACCCGGCGAGATCCGCCAGAACGTCGAAAATATCCAGTGCACCCGCGAGAAATTTCGAGAATTACGGCGTGCGAGTATAAATAGGCCACCAGCTTCGCTGCAGGCAATTAGTCAATCAGTCAGTGTTGATACCGAAGGAAAGTAATCGCGCATCGATAAAGTGTTTATTAAGTGACTCTCATATAAATTATAATTAGTGTGTTTAGTGTATTACATAAATTATTAAATAAGGACTGAATTACATATAAATCTGTAAATATAAATTAATTGTAAATATAAATTAGAATAAACGTTACATTGGTGTCAGGTGTGGGGTTAAAAAAATAAATAAATAAATAAATAAATATACAGGAAGATGGCGAAGAAACTTTGTGAATTAAAAGTTTCAGAGCTTCGAAGGGGAGGATTACGAACTGGACACAAGTGGGGTCAAGTCAGTGTTAGTGGAACGACTAAAAAAAGCTATGATTAACAATGGATTGCACCCGGAAACGTTCGAATTCACCGACGAAGCGTCCGCCTCTATAATCTCATCCATGGAAAACAAAATGTCGGACATGGTAAACAAAATGTCGGACATGGAAAATAAAATTTCGACGGATATAAAAAACGAAATTTCATCCATGGAAAACAAAATGTCGGTCATGGAAAATAAAATTTCGACGGATATAAAAAACGAAATTTCATCCATGGAAAACAAAATGTCGGACATGGAAAACAAAATGTCGGACATGGAAAATAAAATTTCGACGGATATTAAAAACGAAATTTCATCCATGGAAAGTAAACTTTCGGCGGACATAGAAAATAAAATGACGGACATGAAAAATGAAATGACATCCATGAAGACTGATATTTCTGCCGTGGAAGAAAAGATTAAAAGTATGGAGCAAGAAATGAAACAAAAAATCAAAGAAATCGAAAGGAAGACTAGTAATAAACCGGATATTACAACTAGGCAAGCCCCGAATAACGACGAACTGGCAGAAAAAGTAGAGTTGAAACCGAAAATGGAAAACGATATTAACAGCCGAGTGAAACTGCCAACATTCGATGGTAAAACGTCATGGCCGAACTATCTTAAGCAATTCGAGGCGGCATCAAAAGCAAACAACTGGAGTGAGAAGGAAAAAGCGTTACATTTAACTCTTGCCCTTAGAGGAGACGCTATGGATATCCTCCAGACCATTCCAGTGGAAGAGGCCGAAGATTTTGAACAACTCAAAAAGCGATTGAATATGAGATATGGCCTGGAACACCTGGAGCATCTGTACCAGTCGCAGCTGAAAAACCGCAAACAAAAACGCGACGAAACTCTGCAAGAATTCGAAGCAGACGGTGCGGTTTGCCTATCCATCGGCACCGGAGAATGTCATGGAATGTTTAGGGGTACAGACATTCATCGACGGAGTTCGTGACCATGAAATGCAGAGAACTCTACGCTTGGCTCGGCATAAGACACTGGTCGACGTACTCTCTGCAGCCTTGGAGTACGAAGCAGCTACACAGGCTTCCGGAGTATACGGCAAGGTGAGGGCTGTAGCAGACGAAGAAGTTGAGAACAAGCTCGACCAGCTTGTCAACATGATGAAAAGCATCTCAAATGGAAAACTGAAAGCTGTGAGATGCTGGAATTGTGGAGAAATGGGACATGTACGCAGTTCAGGAAAAGAAAAAGGCAATGGATGGACTTAAGGATACAGGAAATAGAGAAAGAGAAATGGAACAGAAATTCAAAAAAATTTTATAAAAAAATAAAAGAAAATAATAGGACTTTCAAATACAAATTAAAAGGAATAAAGAACAAACAAGGAAAAATTGTGGAAGATGAAAAACAATACAAAGAAATATGGACAACGTACTTTAAGGAATTACTAAATGAACCAGTGATAGAAGATGAAATAGGAGAAGAAGCAGAAGAAGAAATTATTACACAAGAACCAACATTAGAGGAAGTAAGAGATATTATCAAGAGAGGAAGTAATGGAAAAGCACCTGGGAAGGATGGAATCAATTTAGAGCTGATAAAACACGGAGGAGACATGTTACATGAAAGAATATATAGATTGGTTAAAAAAATATGGGAAGAGGAAAAAATGCCGAACGAATGGGAAACTGGACAAATCATAACGATACACAAAAAAGGAGACCAGCAAGAATGTAAGAACTATAGAGGCATTACACTATTAAACGTAGCCTATAAAATATTATCATCACTAATACAAAGACGACTAATAACTGAAACTCAAAATATTATAGGACAATATCAATGTGGATTCATAAGAGGCAGATCAACAACAGATGCAATACACACTATTAAACAAATTATGGAAAAAGCATACGAACATAAATATGAAATAGAAATGTTATTTTTAGACTTTGAACAAGCCTTTGACTCTCTAAAGAGGAACGAAATTATGAAAGCTTTAAAAGAACAAGGGGTAAGCAAAAAACTAAGAAAACTAATAGAGATGACAATGAGACATTCAAAGGTTAGTATCCTGACACAAAAAGGAGAAACGGAAGAGTTTGAAATAAACAAAGGTGTAAGACAAGGAGACTCACTGTCAGCTACGCTGTTCAATCTGTCTCTAGAATTTGTTTTGAGAAAGTTACAAAAGGGAAATCTTAGAACAACAGGAAGTCAATTCATAGCCTATGCTGATGACATAGTACTAGTGACAAAAAAAAGGAAAATCATGGAAAAATTACTAAGGGAGATTGAGGAGGAAGGGAGGAAGTTGGGACTGAAAATTAATGTGAAGAAAACGAAGATAATGAGATTTGGGAAAACAGGACAGAATGGGGAAATACGAATAGGAAATAAAAAATTCGAAGAAGTACAAAAATTCAAATACCTGGGTGTAATGATAGACAATAAAGGGGAAAGAAGAACGGAGGTCGAAGAAAAAATAATGGCAACAAATCGAGCGTACCAAGCTAACAAAAATTTGTTAAAAAGTAAAATATTGACTAGGCAAACAAAGTTGAACATATACAATACAATAATAAGGCCAATAACAATGTACGCAGCAGAAACTATAACTATGACGAAAACAGAAGAAGACAAACTAAGGATAAACGAACGCAAGATATTAAGATCAATTCTGGGTCCAGTGAAGATAGGAGAACAAGAATATAGAAGGAGAACGAACCAAGAAATATTAGAAGAACTGAATGGAGAAGACATAATAAAGAAAATTAAAACTCAAAGAGTCAAATGGCTGGGACATATATGGAGGCAAGGGAAGGAAGCAGTAACAAAGGCTATGCTACAATGGCAGCCGGGAGGGAAGAGAAGACGTGGAAGACCCAGATCTAAATGGTTGGCAGAGGTAGAGGACGACTTGATCAGGGCAGGTGTGACAAGATGGAAGCAAGAAACAAGAAACCGGAAGAAATGGCGGCAAATAAGCGAACGGATACAATAATAAACCGAGGATGGGGACTGATCCACCCCGATAAACGGATTTAGAAAGCGAAAGCGGCGCAACCTCACATGAGGTGTTAAGCCATATATATATATATACGCAGTTCGTGCAAGCGACCGAGAACTGCTACAAACGAAGACTCCCAGCAGGAAAACTAGGAAGGGTCGACCTTCAGAGGGCAGCTTCGACCCGAAGACTTTCCAAAGACCCTCTCATCCTAATAGCCTCTCTGAAATGTCGCGAGGATAGTGTATACGTGGATGGTGAAGTTAATGGAAGGAAGTATACACTATTGGTGGATACTGGAGCAACGAGGACTATTATTCGCCCCGAGACTGTCAACACCCGGAAAAGACTTTTACCGACGAGACTGCGACTCAGGACTGCCACAGGTGAAAGCGCCAATGTCCATGGAGAACTACCGGTGCAATTGGGAATTGGCGCAGAGAAGTTCACCCACACTGTCGTTGTCGCCGATATCGAAGAGGACATAATACTCGGAATGGACGTTATGAACCTACATGGCTTCCAGCTAGATTTCAAGAACCGAGTGATTAGAGTAGGTTCTGAGGAGGTATTCCTTCACCCACACGAGGATAAGACTGTTCAGGTAGCCGTACAGGAGGATACAGTTGTACCTGCAAGGAGTGAATTTTTCACTGTGGCAAGGCTACAAGGAACCGTCGAAGAAGGAACACCGGTCATGATGGAACCATGGAATCACGATGAAGAGGTTGGTCGAGGAATCTTGGTTGGAAAAGGGTTAGTCATGACTGCCGAAGAAATACCTGTACGCATTATAAATGTAAATGATCATCCAATAACCATGAAGAAGGATACCAAAATTGGAACTTGCGTCAGTGGCGTCGATAATCCATCAAACAACAACCTCCAATGATGCCAACAATAAATTTGAACAAATGATAGCAGTGGCTGGACAATCCCTTAGCCTTCAAGAGAAGAAAAAAATCAGAGAACTCTTGCTACAATACCGATCTCTTTTTGTACCAAAAGGAGGCAAGACAGGAAGAACATCTGCTGTCAAACACAAAATTGACACCGGCGACGCTAAACCGATAAGACAATCGGCTCGACGGCTACCACAGGCCAAAAGAGAGGAAGCGGAGAGAATTGTTCGCGAGATGGAAAAGGACAAGGTAATAGAACCTTCTACCAGCCCTTGGGTCTCTCCGGTAGTTCTGGTAAAGAAGAAGGATGGAACCACGAGGTTTTGCGTGGACTACCGGCAGTTGAACAATGTTACAAAGAAAGATAGCTATCCTCTGCCGAGAATCGACGACACTCTGGATACGCTGGCCGGTAGCAAATTGTTTTCTACCTTGGACCTGAAGTCTGGATATTGGCAGGTAGAAATGGATCCAGCCGATAAAGAAAAGACAGCGTTTACCACCGGATCTGGACTATGGCATTTCACCGTTATGCCATTTGGGCTGTGCAATGCCCCCGCAACGTTCGAAAGACTGATGGAAAACGTATTGCGAGGGTTGTCCTGGAAGACATGCTTAGTGTACCTTGATGACATCATAGTCTTGGGAAGGACATTCGAAGAACATCAAAACAATTTGGAAGGTGTCTTCAAAAGGTTGCAAGCTGCCCAATTGATGCTCAACCCCAAGAAATGTCAACTATTTCAAAACAAAGTCAATTACCTAGGCCATGTAGTCAGCAAGGATGGTGTAGCTGAAGACGAAGAAAAAGCTGCTGCCGTACGAAAGTGGCCAAGACCCACCGACAAGCACCAAGTTAGAAGCTTCCTTGGACTCTGTACATACTACAGGCGATTTATAAAGAAGTTTGCAGATATCGCTAAGCCCTTGACACGACTTACAGAGGAAGCAAGGGAGTTTCGCTGGGACGAAGATTGCCAAACTTCGTTCGAAACCTTGAAGAAGCACTTGACTACTGCACCTATACTCGGCTATCCACTACCAGAGGGAGAATTCATATTAGATACTGATGCTAGCAATGTTGGAATTGGAGGAGTGCTATCACAGGTTCAAGGAGGACAAGAGAAAGTTCTGGGATATTTTAGTAAAGTCCTTTCCAAACCAGAACAAAACTACTGCGTCACAAGAAGAGAGCTCCTAGCAGTAGTGAAGTCCGTGGAGCACTTCTATCAGTATCTGTATGGGAAGAAATTTGTGATCAGAACCGATCATGCAGCACTTAAGTGGCTTATGCAATTCAAGAACCCTGAAGGTCAAATCGCTAGATGGATCGAGCGGCTCCAAGAATATAATTTCACTATTGAGCATAGAGCCGGAATAAGCCACAGAAATGCAGACTCCCTCTCTAGAAGACCATGCCCTGCAGAGTGCTCTCACTGCAGCAAAACAGAAGCTAAGGAAGCTGCGATTCGAAGAACCACGGTGACCACCGACGAATGGACACCAGAAAAGTTGGAAGAGGAACAAGAGAACGATCCCGACTTGAAGAAAATCCGACATTGGAAAAAGGAGAATTGTCGACCTACTTGGCAGGAGATTTCAAGGTACTCGCCAACGATGAAATCGTATTGGGCCCAGTGGGACTCGCTGGTTTTGGAAAACGGTTTGCTACAGCGAGTAATCGAGAACGATGAGGGTTCCGAAAGTAGAAGACAGTTGGTGATTCCAAGAACAAGGATAGCAGCAGTACTGCGGAAATTACACGACAGTCCGTCAGGAGGACATCTAGGTGTGAAGAAGACCCTCCAGAAAGTGCGAGAACGGTTTTATTGGATGCACAGTTCCGAAGATGTGAAGGACTGGTGTAAGAAGTGCACTACCTGTGCTACGACAAATGGACCGCACGGGAGAAGAAAGGCTCCTATGAAGCAGTACAATGTCGGAAGCCCTTTTGAACGCATTGCCCTGGACATTGCCGGACCGTTTCCACCGACAGCAAATGGCAGCAGGTACATTTTGGTGGCGATGGACTACTTCACAAAATGGGTAGAAGCGTATGCCATTCCAAACCAAGAAGCCGCAACGGTTGCCAACGTGCTTGTGAATGAGTTCATTTGCCGATATGGAGTGCCCCTGGAAATACACAGCGACCAGGGCAGAAACTTCGAAAGCCAGCTGTTCCAGGAAGTTTGTGAAAAGCTCGGCATGAAGAAAACGAGAACTACGGCTTTGCACCCACAGTCGGACGGGATGGTAGAGCGAATGAACAGAACTCTTGGCAAATACCTGTCTAAAGTGGTATCTAACCATCAGCGAGATTGGGACCAATATCTCTCGCTATTCGCGATGGCCTACAGATCCGCCATCAATGAGTCCACCGGCCAAACACCAGCAAGAGTTCTGTTCGGACGCGAAATGAGATTACCCTGCGACCTCGAATTTGGATGCCGACCCGGAGAAGACATAGCTGGTGAAGATTACGTGACCCAGCTGAGAAAAAGAATGGACGACGTACACGAGCTGGTTCGATCGAATCTTCAGATCGCTAGCGATAGGATGAAGAAAAGGTACGATACGCAAGCTACGGAAGGAGGTTTCCACGAAGGAGACAAAGTCTGGCTGCATAACCCAAGAAGACAAAAGGGTTTTTCTCCAAAGTTGCAGAAAGCTTGGGACGGTCCGTACCTCGTAAAGAAAAGAATCAACGATGTCATCTATCGTATCAGCAAGATCCCAAATGGAAAGCCAAAGGTGGTACACCGTAACCGATTAGCGCCATTCGAGGGTGACCACGATGAGGAAGTAAACCAGCTTCAGGAAGTAGCCGATCCTGCTTTTGTAGAGTTCATGGGTGCTTATGGTGGTACCGGAAAAGCAAGATTCGGCGTCACTACTGAGAGACGACAAGACCTGCTTACCGTTCCGGAGGAATACTCACTGGCAATAAACATCCCTGCCAGCGTAACCGATGCGCGCGGACTGGCATCTCTGTTTATAAAGAAGAGTGGCGCACGACCTTTGGTAAACCAGTTACCAGTACCAGGTAAAGCTTTGAAGCTGCAAAATGGCTCCCGCTACAATTTCCACCTAGTGACGAGGAACACCTTCGACGAAAGACCAACGTACGAGGATGTCTGGGAAGCATTACGAAGCCTGAGGGAGCATGTGCTTGAACTGAACGTGCATAGGCTAGCCATGCCCAAGATTGAATGTAGGCATTTAGATTGGCGAATAATCCGTAACATGGTAGAAGTAATCTTCCGAGACACCGAAGTGCAGGTACTGGTTTGCGGCCATGCTCGGGAGACACCGCCAACAGAGAAGACGGTCGCATGTTACTTCCATACAACTGGAAAATGCAACAAGGGGACCAGTTGCCGATACAGTCATCTCGTTCCAGTTTCCTAGTTAGTTCCAGGAGGAACTGTCTCTTAAGGAGGGGGCAATGTTACGCGAGCTACTGCATTAATATGCTCACTTAGTGCCCCCAGTGAAATCCCCATATGAGACGACTATGGTTCCTCCGCCCAATTTTCGAGAAACATCGAGAATACCCACCGCACCCGGCGAGATCCGCCAGAACGTCGAAAATATCCAGTGCACCCGCGAGAAATTTCGAGAATTACGGCGTGCGAGTATAAATAGGCCACCAGCTTCGCTGCAGGCAATTAGTCAATCAGTCAGTGTTGATACCGAAGGAAAGTAATCGCGCATCGATAAAGTGTTTATTAAGTGACTCTCATATAAATTATAATTAGTGTGTTTAGTGTATTACATAAATTATTAAATAAGGACTGAATTACATATAAATCTGTAAATATAAATTAATTGTAAATATAAATTAGAATAAACGTTACAGTATGTTGAAAAGAAAACTATTAAATTTAGGAAGTACAGAAACAAGTACTAATTACATTGGTACATTACAAATAAACATATGAAAAATAAAAAACATAAACTTTGGGATTCTCAGTTTTATTATTAAAAAACTAATACAAGTTATTATGCGCACACTTGTCCTACCATTGAGGTAACTGTTCGCGGCCTTCAGGCTAAGTATGCGCACATATTTATTTGCATGAATCGCATAAAAATACCCCTGTTCCATTAGAGGTGCATTGTTCATGCCACCACTCTTCGCATTTGAAACACTGAATCCATTCTTCAGCAGCTGGTTATTGTGATGCCTCTCTCTGCAGCTACAACTTTTCCCACAACTTTTTTTCCTTTCACGGATACGACTCTGGGTGTCTTTTTGGGAACCGTACTCATCCCAGTTTCATCCATGTTAAAGATGCGATTCGGGTTAAAATTGTATTTTCCATACAGTTCCTTTAATTTACCAAAGAATCTGTCAACTTGCACTTTATTAAAACCGATTGTCCTTGCAAGACTTGTTGGAATTGATTGACGTAATCGCAGTCTCTCGTGTCGCTTAAGGAATTCTCCAACCCAGTCACGTCCTGCCATTTTTGTAGCTTTGTCAAACCGATTAGGAATTTTATTTAGTTTTGCATGTATACTGGAAAACAAGTCTTCGTAATGACTGAATTGTGATTCCGTAAAAAAGATTGTCCATGTTCAAACAATATCCGACGATCTCATTTTCTTGAACACTTGTAAAAGTAGCTAACTCTATCAGCGGCTGCTGGTTGACTCACACCATGTTCCATAAACCTTTTTGTCTCATCTATTTGCTCTTGGGTGACTAGCCGCTTATCTGAATTTTTTCTTTGATAGTTTCGAGGCATTTTCCTGAAATAAAAACTCTGGGTAAGTATACGCATACGTACACTTAACCGCACACACTTACCCAAACAACGAGTAATTTTAAAAAGCTTCAAATTTGAGGTCATACAAACAACGTGCAAATTATGTTCAGATATGAAATTAAACTCCAATGCCTATATATTTCAGAAAATGTTTATTTTCGTTACATTTGTTAATCCACGCCGATAAGCAGACACTAATAGTTTGTCGAAAATTTTAGCAAAATGGCTGATATTTTATATTTGCTCGTATTTAATAAACGACAGCCGTTGCAGACGGTCGCACCTCCAATTCTTACAGTTGCCGACGATGTTCTAAATTGCCCTTAAAGTGTGTGCTGTCGCCTTTACTCTTGTACTGAAGATAGCACCTGTGCACACTTACCCGCTGCGAGTAGTTACCCCAAGCGACTCATCATTTAATGACCACATTGTTTGACTGATAGTCCGTGTACAATGCGGTGGATCTGTTGCAAAATATTGGAAATTGTGTCTATTAACAAACCCATTTTTATGAAAAGTGGCTTCATCTGCAAATAATACAAAATTGCAAAAATCTCTGTTTTGCTCTGTTTGTTGGTGAGCCCACTCATAGAAGGTTAACCGCTTTCAATAATCATCATCCAATAGTTTCTGCATTCGGTTTATATGGTAAGGATGCATTTTGATCTTAGGTCGGTTTGTTTTGTTATTTCCTGTGAGTCGAGATATGAGGATCTTCCGTAACTTTCAACATTACGCTCATCTCGTTGTCCTCTGACATTACAGTCTTCAACCTTTCGCGTTTTTCGTAAATTACATTGCCAGTTCTGGTAAATCGTTGAAGCATATTTTCCAATGTCTCTTTTCGTTGCTGTCTTCTATCTGGAAATATCCGTTGATAAATCCTTTGTGCGAGCAAATAGTTTTTATCACTGGCACCAGTATAAAAATCATATCTGTCAATTCTTCTAGCGGAAAATTCGTGATTTTAATTGCTTTCTCGTTATTAATAGTTAATCATTTACAACACGTCTAGATAATAAATAATCACTCTGACGAAAACAACAAATTCACAGTTTATTTTAGATATTTTCATTTAATTTGTTGGTAGGGTTATTTTTGCTTAATTTAGTTTTATATTATACCTTATTTATTTTATTACAGTTTTTAAAGATAGAAAATGACTGGTTCGATTTTAACAAAACAATCACTTTTAGAGAAGAGTACATTATACAGACAAAAGTTGAAGGGATAAAATAGTTTTACACGATGGTAAAATAATATACTGGGTATTCCATTTAAAAAATGAAGTTTTTGCTCATTGAAATGCCCTGAATTAATGCTTATCCAAAAAATACCCCGAACCCCAAACGAAACTTCTACTCTGTTCAGACATTTCAGCCATCCTTTACCTTCGTACCTACCAAATAAGTTTAGTTGCTTATCACTGATATCGTTTACTACGCAGCATTTACAGTGCCCCAATTTTCGTCAAATCTTCATATATTTCGCTCCAGCTTGGCAACATCGCAAATTATGGGAAAAGAAAAGATATGGCTAGATGCAGAATTTTTCGCTGAAAAAAGTAAACTTCATGTTGTCTCGCTTGGGCTGAACACCTAGTATATACGAGACACCCTGTATATACGAGATTCAATATTTTTGGAAAATTTTCCTGGACTATTAGAGAAGTACCAAGTTCGATTGCTCCAATAAAACAAAACCAACAATGTCTAATCCACTTGGAATAATAAAAAGTGATTGCGAATGAAAAAAGTTGTTGTTTTCGGAATTGAAATTTGCTTGTGTTCGGTTTGAAAAAAAAACGGCGCATAGACCTGTCTATCATCTTGATAGGTATCGCAGCATTTGTTCGACATGATGTTATTCATGAAACAAGTTGTAATTTCGGAATATCTGGTTAAGCCGGGTCGAAAAACATCGATGTTATCTAACATAAAATCGGGAGCATGAAGATAGATGAGTGAGGGAATTCGGTAGGTTTTATAGTCGACTTGGTAAGACATCATCAAGATAAATATTAACAAATCACAAAGGATAAATTTTAAGAAAAGCGGAAAATAAGAAATTAACGTAGAATTTGGTATATTATACACTGCTCAACAATTGAAGTGGATAATTACAACTTTTGCAAATATTTTATTTAAAAAAGTTGTCAAAGCGATGCTGTGTATGACCATTTATCTATAGTCAATATTTTTTATCATTTTTTTCTATGCCTTGCTTCCAGTGGCGGCGTAAGGCGTGGGCGACGTGGGCCACCGCCTACGGCCTGGAAACATTTAAGTAGCATTTTACATAGACATGAGAATACCAAAGAACATATGGCACATATGTTCCAATGGTTAACTTTAGAGAAAGGAATAAATCAAGGCAAAACAATAGACCAAGAAAACGAAAGGCTAATACGTGAATCTCAAAAACATTGGCACAACTTGTTAGAGAGAATAATTGACATAATTAATTTTTTGGCCTCTCATAATCTTGCATTTAGAGGTCACAGAGAATCTCTTAAGACCGGTGACGTTATTAAGAATTCCGGTAATTTCATAGATTTATTTAAACTGATATCAAAATTTGATCCTACTTTACGAGAACACATGAAACGCATTAATGACAAACAACTTTCACACCATTATTTAAGTCACGATATTCAAAATGAATTGATCATATTGATGTCAAAAACAGTTGTCGATGAAATTATTCGTAAAGTTAAAGAAGCAAAGTATTATTCTTTTTTGCTCGATTGCACTAGAGACTGTAGTAGAGTTGAACAAATGTCGGTTATCTTAAGATTTTGTGATACGTCAACTGGCACAATAGTCGAACATTTTATGGGATTTCTAGCTGTTACTGAGACAACTGGAGAATATTTAGCCAATGCTATACTGGAACACCTAGAAAAATACGACTTAAATGTTCAAGACTGCCGTGGCCAGGGATACGACAATGGTGCAAATATGGTAGGTGTAAATAGTGGAGTTATAACTCGAATATTGAATATTAACCCTAGGGCATTTTTCACACCTTGTGGCTGTCATAGTTGGAATCTACTGTTGGTAGATGCAGCGAACTCATCTATGGCAGCAAAAACTTTTTTTGGTTTCATACAAAAAATTTATTTGCTATTTTCAAGTTCAAGCAAACGCTGGGATTTAATAAAAGGTAAATTAAAACTTACTATGAAACCTTTATCAGACACAAGATGGGAAAGTAGAGTCGAAGCAGTAAAGGCCATATTATTGCAATTCGATGAAGTGTTGAATGCATCGAAAGCTTAAAAAATCAAACGGTGCAATCAGACACTCTCAGTGATTGCGATTCGATACTAAATGAAATGTTAAGTTTAGAATTTATCGTATCTTTACATGTGTGGTATGAGATATTATCGCGTGTTAATATGATAAGTAAATTACGGCAATCAGTACAAATTCATTTAAGCATTGCTCTTGAACATTTACACACATTTTGTGAATGGATAAAAGAGTATCGGGAAACTGGATTCGAAAAATCCCTGTCTGATGTTCGGCAATTTACTGAGCGAAGCTGTTATGACCTGCCAAAAGAGTTTAGGAATAAAAGAGTAGCCAGAAAGAAAAGGATGTTCGATTATGAAAGCAGCGATCAACCTATACAGTCTCCTAAAATCCGGTATCAAACAGATTTTTTTACGCCATGATTTATTCTATAATAACTAATATGGAATTAAGATTTACGTTTTTAAATCAACATTTTGAAGATTTAGGTTTTCTCTATGATTTAAGCAAGCTAAAAAATATGCCAGAGGATCAAATATTAAAACACTGTAATGATTTACATAAGGTCCTGCGTGTGGGTGAGAGCAGTGACTTCCAACCTTTTGAATTATATGAAGAATTAAATACATTGATCCCAAATTTTCCCAACTTCATTATAGATGTGAAACAGCTGCTGTCATATATAACAGAAAATAGCTTGAAAGAAATTTACCCAAATATTTACATTGTCATCCGAATTATATTAACAATTCCGGTAAGTACAGCCTCTGCTGAAAGGAGTTTTTAAAAATTAAAATTAATAAAAAATTATTTAAGAAACACAATGAGCCAGGAAAGACTTTCAGCTTTGGCTGTTTTATCAATTGAATCAGATATGGCATCTAGGCTGAATTACGATACAATAATTAAGGAATTTAGTAAAGTTAAAAGCAGGAAATTTTTGTTCCTTTAATACAGAAATATAAATATTTTTAAATATACACTTTAAGACATGTATACAAGGTGGAGATGACAATACGACAATAAATGCAAACATTGACTGCACTATTAAATATAAGTTCTTTATAGCTAAAAAATGTAGTTAAAAATAAAAATATTTTTTTTTCCAAACAAATTCAGCCATAATCAGACACAAAATTAAGCAACAACACGGTTTTAAGTGACGAACATTATTCTTTGGCGCAATATCCCTTTAAAAATAATCACTGAATCAAGAAATCAGAAACTGTCAATATTTTAAAATATGTTAACATGATATTTTACCGATGCATAGATCATTGACCCCTATGGTGGTACCTTATACAGCATGAAGAAAATATTTAAAATGTTAAATTATGTCCTGACTGCTGTCCTGATTGCATAAATATCACTGGCAGAATCATCGTCAGTACCACCGTACAGTAACACTTGTCGTTAGTTGGTGTACGGTGTCAGTACTATGGAGCCATAATTTTTTTAAAATGGAATTAAATTGATTGTTTTTTGGACTGGAAGCATCCTTTGAAAGCCGATATTTAATTTATTGGTATTGTCATCTCCACCTATATATTTACGATTTGTAATTTTTCATTAATATTAATCTAATTTGTATTTTTATGAATAAAAACTTGGCAGTGTTAATTGTTTTTTTTTATTATTTTATAAAATCCGTCTTCAGGTCGCCACAGAACAGGGCCTCGCGAAATCTGTCTTGCCCACATCAAATTTAGGTCTTGCCCCGCCACTGCTTGCTTCTTATCTTTTCAACTGAAAAATATGGGTATACTGTTTATATTTTAGTCGAAGAGAAAAGCTGATATCGGCTTTAATACTGTTGTTTTTACCAATAAGTCTTCTTATTACGTTAAAGTTATGCCTCTACGACGATTAGGCAGTGCAACTGGAGCAATTAGTCCGTTGGATACTTGAAGGTGTATCCCAGCAAGAAGTCGCTACGCGTTCAAATATGTCTCAAAGCGTCGTCAGGGAATGCAGAGTATACACATAGAGGAGGACGAGAACGAGCCACAACACAAGCTCAAGACCGTTTAATAGCCCTGACTGCTAGGAGAAACCCAATATTCACGGCTTCAAGAATCAACAGCTTCTTTAGACAAGCTACTGGACTAGTTATTTCTGGCCAGACTATGAGAAGAAGGTTGCATATTCGTAATTTGAGGGGAAGTAGACGCCCTACATACCAACGGTTAACGGCGGCGCAGCGTGCATGCAGACATCTGTGGGCTATAGAGCACAGCATTTGGAATTTTGAAAATGGGAGGTATTGTCTTTTTTCCGACGAATCGCGATTTCGGTTGTATACGTCTGATGGTCGAATTTTAGTCTGTAGAGAAAGAGGTATAAAGAGCAGTAAAATGCAAATTTAATGGCGCCAACCACTCCTTTCGATGGAGGATCAGTTTGTGTGTGAGGCGGCATATGTTATGATGGACGCACTGAGCTGCTGGTCTTGATTCAGCAAACAATGACTGCTGTAAAATATCGCGACATGGTTATTGAGCCTATAGTCGTACCATTTGTTGGCGCCATAGGTCATTGATGATAATGCTCGTCCTCACCGAGCAAGACTTGTGAACAACCGGGTAGAACATCATGGGTTTACTAGGATGGAGTGGCCACCCTGCTCATCAGATATGAATTGCATCGAGCATGTTTGGGCTGAAATGTCCAGGCAATTAAATCGACTTGAACAACCTCCACAAACATTACACCAATTAGCTAACGCATTGCAAGTCATCTGGGCAGGTATTTCACAGCAGTTCATCAATAATGTAATAGATAGTCTCCCAAATCGAGTAACAGCATCAAGGCGAGCCCGAGGTGGTCCTGCACGGTATTAATTTTCACAAACAGCCGTTGTAAATAGCATAATGAAGGAACTTTGTATGATTTTATTTTGGCATTTTTTCTTTATTGAATATTTGTTTTTTGGGTTGCTTTTGTTATTCTCTGAATAAACTTTCATTCCACGAAAATACCGTTTTTTCTTTCAAATATTTACAAAGAAAATTCAGAAATTTTTATATTATCCACTTCAATTGTTGAGCTGTGTATTACATGCTAATTCATGGAGTGTGCTGTACGCTAACTGAATTATCGAAGCGGCTTCTATCCGTTTCATGCTTATCAGTTATTTGCTGCTTGATGGGTCACGAGAGCTTAATAGAATGCTTTGTGTGGCTAGTGAAAAGTAGAATGTAAATATCCAGCTGGGGAGATTATGTCTGCTTCTTATACTTCACAAGCTTCCGAACAACACGCTCACTAAAATAGAATAGTTTGTAGGAAGTCAGTTGAAACAGCCCACAGACTTATAAATACTTACATAATCTATGGAACAACCCAAAAAAATTTAAAGGGCCACGGAAAGCGATCTGTGAGAATGCTTATTCGCAAACAGCGATACCTTCCTTAAAAAAGGTTCGTTTTCCCCTCTAACAAAAACAGTATATTTCAACTGTATAGCAACATAAATGGTTGGTCTTTGAAAGTTAGCATTAAGCAATGAGCTAGCCATCGTGAACAATGTGGCAATACATTAGAAAAGTTAAAAATAAGTTCATGTGTAAATAAAAAGGTAAAAGGGGTTACACTTCAGTAAAATAAAGGAACGTCCTTCGTTTTCTTCCAGCTGTAAAAGATGCATATACATTGCATATTTCGTCACCTATTCTAATATGGGAAACAAAATATAGGTTCAATTGAGATACCGAAGTTATCAATAAGTTCTAAATGGCGTTAATGAACATATTTACACATAGTCTCCAGATGTTAAATAGCAAAAAAACGCACAGCACTGCTGCTGGTGATATATACACTGTTGTTATCCCCGTTTTAGAATGAATCGATTCAAATATTGCTTTACAACAAAATGAACGTTATTCATCTAATCTGTTTAATAATCGAATTCAATAATAATAAATATTTACTCACCTTTATCGTATGCAGCGATCAACAATTCATATTCCTTATTATGCCCTTCGAGGTTCTGTTTAATTTCAATATTTCCGGAATCTCTTTGAACCTTAAACAATTCACCATGTCCTTTGATAAGTTCGTATCTAACTTCACCATTTTCCGCACTATCCAAATCAATAGCATGAACTTTAGTAATTGTACTACCCTTTTCGTCATCAACGGATACGACTGCGTAGTACGGTAAGTTAACAAACATGGGACAATTATCATTTATATCCAATACAGTGACGTTAACTATTACGTGAGTCACTCGTGGACGTTCCCTTGATGGCATTTCACTTCTTGCTTCTACTATAAGTTCGTAATTATCCTGTTTTTCCCTGTCGAATTCCAACCCGGTCGTTCTTATAACTCCTGAAGTTTGACCGATGGTGAACAAATCGGTGGGATTTAAAATTCGGAATTCGACGTGTTCGTTTAGGGAACTGCCTAGAACGTTTACGACGCAAACATGGTGAATTTTCGTCGAATTTTCTATAACTGTACCTTCATAAACGGATTTTTGAAAAATTAGCCCCGAATTATCGGACGCGTCTACTCTAACGTAAACTTTGGCGACGTTAGAAAACTTTCCGTCGGACACTCTCACATGGAGTCTGTAAGAAGATTTTAAATTATCTGGTTCGGCTAAAGTGATCAAACCAGTTTTCGAATCTACGTTAAATATTCCCAGTTTATTTCCTTCAATGATGTCGTATTTTAATGTACTGATTTCTGGACCGTCTGGATCGGTAGCATTAACTTGTATGACTGCTACGTTTTTATATAACGGTAAAAGTAGCGTTACGTTGTAAACTGGGTTGAGAAAAACTGGCGGGGAATCGTTTACGTCGAGAATTTTAATGTCGACTCTTGCTGTAGTATCCGATGATAATTTCGGTGTACCTAAATCGGAAACTTGTACATGAAATGTGAAGCTACCGTAAGTTTCGTGATCCAACAGTTTGATGACTCTGATAGCGCCGGTGTTGCTGTCGATCTCGAAGTATCTTCTAGGAAGGTTCTCGATTATCGTGTATTCTAGAAGAGAATTACCTTCGGAATCGGCGTCGTAGGCTTTTATAACTAGCGGATCGCTTTTATTTGTTAATATTAATGATTGAATAGGTGCCGATTCACTTATTATTCCGTAATAATTAGATTGTAAGAATTCGGGTACGTTGTCGTTTCTGTCCAATATGTGGATGATTACACTGCACGTCGCCGAAATGGATGCCTGTAAGCAATACAAATAATATTAAAATATTTGTTGAGAAAATTCAAAAATATGTGAATTGTTACTTCTATTTAGGACAAGGAGAACTGAAGCAGATGTTTAGGATAAAACATTACTAATTTTCATTTTCTAAAAACCTCTTGAACCATTTTTAGAAACATGGAGAAAGCTCTCGTAGATTGACATTTAATTTGACGTTGACTTTGAAATTATCGGGGGTAATACCACGAGTTCTTAAAAATTACCGATAATTTCCATGAAAGCTTGTTATTATTAATTCCACGAGTTCGAAGAACGAGTGGAATTAGACAACAAGCTTGAATGGAATTATCCGGTTAATTTTTAAGCACAACCGGTATTTAGGGAGAATATTTCTCGAATAAAAATACAAATTACTGTATATCTCCACTATATTGAATTTGTACTTTTTTTCGTCGCAAAATAACATCAATTGTCTCCATACACTATTCTTACTCTTTTCCGTGTTTTTGGGTACACTTTTAATGACATTTTTGTCAATTTCCCGTTCTGTTATATCTCCGAATCGATTCATAACCTCTAAGAAACTGTTATTGTTGTCAGTCAACGGATGTCATGGCAACGTGGAATTATCACTTATATTCTCCCTAGAGCACGAATTACTTCCGTAAATTTTCTCGAAGTGCGAATTTTCTTAAAAAATTCGCAACTGAGGAAAATTTCCGGAAATAATTCGTGCTCGCGGGAGATTCGGTAAGAAAATTTTATACCAAATCCTTTTTAAAATAGAAATTAAATTGGTGACATACTTAGGTGACATATTATTATTATTTATGACAGCTGTCAAACCAGAGGGAAATTTCCACTTATTAATTTCCCTCTACGCAGGAAATTTCCGAAGAAATTAGGTTATTGTCATAGCAACATTTCAAAATGCAGCCATCTGATTGGCTAAAATTAACTGGTATAAAATTTTCGCTGTAATTTTTGAATTTCCATTTAATAATTTAGCATTCGTTGCATTGATACAACATGTATGAGTGGAATATTCAAAATAATAGTTAGAATACTATTTCAATACCTTACATAGTTTGAAAATAATTTTTCTTACAACCACTATGCAAAACACACTTTTCTACACAAACTTTTATACGCAAAGCAGGCGTTTTCTAAATTTCTTTGATAACCGTTGGAAAAGTAATGCGAAAAGTACACGTTATGGCACTTTTCCGCACCGAAATGTCAAACACAGCTGTCAACTTTTTTTGACAATTCATCATATTTATTATAGTGAATTTCTGGGTGTACGAATTTTAAATTTAAACCAAAAGTAAGTAAATTATTTCTTTTAATTTAATTATTTAAAAAAAATTAACCTATTAAGTTTAAATAAAATACCGTTATAAATTACTGTTTTCCTTTCATTAATAAATGTGGTTGTCGAAAAAATATTGTGTACAACTGGTACGCAAAGCTCCCACTCGCTAGATTTGCTGCATTACGGCTCGTGCCACAAACTTCTGCGCTCGTGGGAAAAGTGACGCTTTGCGCACTTGTTGTACAAACTACTATTCCAAACCAATAACTAACTAAGAAGAAACAACTACATTCCAGACCACTCAATTCATATTCACTAAAAAAAGAAAAACGGGATGGTATAATCTATGATCAATTCGGCTTAAGGCCGGGACACTCCTTCGCGCTCCCTTCTGATCCGACTACGATCATACATTCGAACAAGTGTCTGAGAGGGAAATGGTACAAGATTCCTCAGTTCACATCTTTCTAGGCAAGGCTCAACGAAGCACGCCGGCCTTTAGAGAGGCTGGACGGGATTCATCTACCATGCACTGATGATGGAGCAACTATATAGAAACCGATCTGCGACTTATGTGATATCTTCTAATTACAAACCAAAAGGGTTGGGTAAATCTAGTGGATCATACGTTTAACGAAGCCTAATTTAATGTTCGTCGGGAAATATAGCACTAAAAGTGGTTGTTTCTTTTTAGTTAAACGGTCATTGGATCTAAAAATCCTTTTCAAACTATGTAAGATATTGAAATAGTATTTAAACTATACTTTTGATAATTATTTTTTAGAAAAAGCTCATTGGAAACAGTTTCAATGGGAGAACTTTTTCGTTAAAGATTCTTTACAAAAATCTAGATGATTAATCGATTTAATGGTTTTTATTGAATTATTGTTAAGCATAACAGATTGTTCCTCCTGTACATAAAGTGGAAGGATCTCTGTGTGTAAAGAGAAGACATTTATCCAACCTATGAATGCTACCTAACTAAACAAATCTCAAAAATTCAGTCAAAAGTCTACTAACGTCGTAGGTACGTCAAAATAACGTAAAAAATACTAGCTCCTCACTTGTAACGCCATCTGGAGACGCTTTCAAAGATTTTAAAGAATTTTAAGCATCTTGACACCCTAGTCAACAGCAGTGATAAGTTCATCAAAGCAATTATTAGGCCCAAAATTGATCTTTGTAGGACCACAGAAGCGTCATTATTGAAGTTGTAATCGTCTTTTCTTAAATGATGACAGATTTTTGTTTGCCGGTCAGCACTTTCTGTAACTCAAGTAAAGACCCAGATACAGTTGAAGGTTCGTCGAAATGTGCGACTTCTATTTAATGTGACTGGATATTTTTGGTATCGTCGCATCTGCTGTTCGAATTTAGTCCTAAATAACCATCTGTCGTTTTTTATGAAAGTATAACTTTACAAAATGGCATGAGAATCCGCCACACTAAATGGGGGTATGGAGTTGGAAAAATTTTAAATGAGCGCTTTAGTCTTGTAAACTATTTTTGGGCACTCGATAAAGTATCTTAAAATGAGTATTGGGGATTTCGAAAGGATTGTTCCCATCTATCAAAAAAATGTCTTTCAGCGCGAACTATTTGTGCTGTGAAAAGTTATCGGTAGGAACAAACGAGTAGCACCACATAACTTTACAATTCCTTCTGAATTTCATCTCTGAAAAAATTATTCATTTTTAACAATAAACCATTCCAGAAAGATGTCACTGTCACTGTCAGGTGGGCCATATTGTGCTGGAGGTCAGATTTACAGGTAAACAACGGATAATAGTTGGACTTTAATTAACAATTAGTTCTTAACCCTGCATCCGACAGGTGACATTTTTTCCTAACTTCCGACATGTGGGGTGTATTAAACCCCATATTTAAAGACTGCCCAATTTTTTTTACTACTAATTCTCATTTTTTTAAGTTTTCAAACATATAGATATCGCTTAAGAAAAATAATTTCAAACAAACCCAAGTTTTCTTATTTTTTTTTTAAATGCTACAGTAAAGAAAATAACACTCTTCTAGACATTAATTATTATAATTTGTATTAAAAACACCAAAACAAAAATTAAGTAGCTTGCCTTTAGAAAAAAACTGCGCCAGTAATATGAATAAAGGTCGAAACACACCTATCAGCACCTCATAGGAACAGCGACTGATCATCACCAGCAGATTTTATTTCTATGTGTATTAAATGTAAGCGCGCATACCTAACAACATCAGCACAGCACCGACAAGGCACGGCAACGCCTCAACCACAACACATTTCTCAGAGAGAATATTTTGCGGACGGCGTGCCAATACAATATCTCTGACAATATAAAATGAAGTCGGGTATCGCGGCGGTGCTGATCCCGTGTCGATGCGTTAAGTGAGCCTATACACAACCGTCGAGTTGACCACTCGACGGTGATAATTAGTCGCTGTTCCTATGAGGTGCTGACAGGTGTGTTTCGGATACTTGCACGTGGGGTGTGAGAAACCCCAGGGGCCGTATTCTTGACTGAGGGAGTAGAGCTTCTCGAGTGAACACATATTTTGTCTTTATTTTGCTTGGTTACTCTGTCATTGCAGTGACAAAGACAAAATATCTGTTCTCTTGGGAAGATTCACTCCCTCATTCAAGAATACGGCCCCAGGGCGCTTCAATTTAATGTTGCACTATCAATAACTAATTGCCAACTAAATTAATGCTCACACTACGCAAGAGGAAGGGGTATAATTGAAAGACTTGCGTCTAGCCGGAGCGTTTAATTTTGGAACCCTCAGGCACGCATGTGCATTTCATGATCAGTTTGTTTTCTAATTTATCGAAAAGGGCAAGGAAAATCATTGAAGAAGCTATACAGAACGGAAAAGGTGAATAGAATGGTTATTTTTCTTTCCCCTTCTTTATAAATTAACCAATGATCTGTTTTAACCAAGAAAAATTATGAAACTTATTAGAAACAAAAACAATTATTAGTTTCTAGTTATTCTAACCTAAAAACGATCATGAAATGCGCATGCGTGCCTGTGGGTTCCAAAATTAAACGCTCCGGCAGTCGCAAGTTAATTGAAAGCTACTAAAGCGCTGCTGCCAATAGTTGCAAAATTTCGTTATTTGCGCGGAAGTTAATAAACTCTGGGGTATGTCACACCCCACATGTCGGATGCAGGGTTCAAGGTATCTGAAGTGCCATCATTTTGTAGTGTTGTTAAGTGTGGAATACGGGGAGAAAGAGATAAGGTATATTTTTTTCGATTTTCGGCTATTTTACCGAAGCCATGTGACTATTTAAATGATCTCCCTGTGCAAGGCCGTGATGCTCGGATCAGTGCTTTAAAACGGGGCCCCTTAGTGACTCAAAATTTGGCGTGTGTGTTCACGACATTTTATTGAAGGTTAGTTAGTTAGTTCTTTGGTCGAAAGGGCGTAAGGGTCTATATTGCCTAAAATCCGAATTTTTTAACTTGATATCACTACTTAGAGATAAATAATACGTACTTCGAGAAATATTTGCTACAATTTTATGGAAATAACACCAGAAAATAAATTTTGAAACTCAGCAGACGAGTAAACGCTAACTAAGCAGCCAGCACAATATAGCCGACCTGTCAAAGTCACGTGTTCTGGAATGGTCTATTGGGCGGAGTAGAATTCGATGAGACCTCTGGCGGAATAAATTGTAATTGTCGCAAAGCGTAAAATAATTCATTTTGCATTGTTTTTGTATTATATGCAAGTCAGCGTATTTACCGTAAATTCGTACTTTGTTCATTTAATTTTGTGTCAGTAAAACTGTGATTTTCTATTCAACTAAACTGTTATCATTTCTGAGGTAATATTCTTGTATTTATGGGAGAGGTTATGTTATTCTATTTTTTGTTTTCATTACAGATCAAGTTTGATTGCAATATTTTGTAGCCTTTTTAAAGTTTTATACTTTGAATTATGTCGCTAAATAATCGAAACTGTTCTGTATTTGGTTGCACAAGCCGTAAAGGGAAAAATCCCGACATATCTTTCCCTAGATTTCCTCCCATGGGAAGGATGGTAAATATTAAAAATAAGTTTGGAGTTATGGAAAATATATCTCAAAGATATTAAAGAATTAAAATATTACTCAATACAAACGTACCTTCCCTGCAGCTTATGTAGGTATCAAAAATAAAATAAAAACACGAAATCAGACCTAAAACTAAAGAGTTAATTGAAGGCTTGTTGCACTTTCCACAAATTAATATCAACCATACCTATTACTCCAAAAATAAAAATATTAGGAGTAAAAATATAGTTTTACTACACAAAATACTAAAGCACTATCAAAGAAAAAGCAAAAGTTTTACAAAACACACACTGAAAATAACTAAAACAGCGAAATAAAACCACTTAAATATCAAAGGGCTTATATGGCAGCTGATTTGTTTTACGCTTTGCCAAGATGACATTGACATTTCAGAGCGCCATCTATCGAATTCTACTTTTCCCAATAAGGAGAATTAACAATCTGCTTTTTGAGGTTAATCTGAAATGTATTTTCACTGCAACTGTCAAGTCGACAAAACAGATCTGTTTGTATGTTCGTACGCATGCTTAGCGATAGATTCCGATATCAAAATGCTATTTCGACAGTGCTGGAGATGTCGAAAACCATATTTCGACCGAACATCTGTATGACAGAAATCTTACATGGATGCGCATGATACCAATTCTACTGCTCGACATCTATTCGATCTGAATGATAAAGCTATTAGCATTTTTTTATAATAAAAATTATACTCACCATGTTTGTTGCTATCACTGATAAATTATAATACTTCATAGTCTCATAATCCAAGTATTTATTGGTAGTTATAACACCGGTACTCGGACTTATCGAAAACGCATTATCAGTATTTCCAAATAATATCTCAAATTGTAACGAAGAAGTACTTCTGACATCCAAATGAGCAACATAACTCCCCAACGGTTGATCCTCGTATATCTCCGCAGCTAACTCTTTAGCCATAAACTTAGGTGGTGCATTATCGGCCATTGTTATCATTATATGCGCTGGTACTGTCGACGAGAGCGGTGGTTGTCCGTGATCGGTAGCTTTAATATGAAGAGTATACTCTTTAACGGTCGTTAGATCCAACTCTCGAGCTATGGTGATGGTCCCCAAGTCAGAGTCGATACTAAAAACATTACCGACGTTTCCGGAAATAATCGAGTAGGATATTCTGGCGTTTTCGCCTTTATCATGATCAACAGCGTAAGCGCGCAGCACCGCGCTACCCACAGCGGACGATTCAAAAACTTTCCCGACCAAAATTTTATCCGCAAAAGTAGGCGTGTGATCGTTATGATCGTGTACGATTATGTGAACTCTAGCATAATTCTTCTTAGCCGGTATCCCGCTATCTTTCACCATCACCGTTAGAATGTGTTCGTTGAGAGACTCCCTGTCCAAGCTGGCTGCTAGTGATATAACACCTGTCATTTGGTTTAACATAAACGTCCGCAAAGATATCATGTTTTCGGCGGAATGGAAACTGTAAATCAAATTTTCGTCGGCGTCTTTGTCGGTTGCTTGTAGTTTAAGAACTTCAGTGTATAACGGAACCGCTTCTGATATTTCGACTTTATACAGTCGTTCTGAAAATGCAGGTCTGTTATCGTTCATATCCAGTACGGTTAGGTTTAGTTGAACGTAAACGGTGTGGATTGAATCCGTAACGCTGATGTTTAGAAAATAGTCTTTGCGGATTTCGTAATCTAGCCGTTGAGCTATTAGAACGTTACCCACGTCTCTTCCTATAAAGAAATCGTTTCTTTCGTTCCCATCTGGAATTAAAAGAAGGTTTTGTCGATAAATGTATAAATGTATAGGTTTTTTTTGAGTAAATTTTTGATACTTACCGACGATTTCATACCATAATGTGTCGTTGTCTGGATCGACAGCTGATATAGTAGCAACTAACAAACCAATGTCGTCGCCTTCTGTTAATTTGACTGAAGCGGGTTGTTTTACGATTGGTGGATGTTTGGAAGCGGTTAATATTGGTACGGTTCGAACTAATACTTTGCAAACACTGTGTTTTTGTGGTTCCCCCATGTCGGATACTTTTACCTGAAACAAAAAATTAAAATAACCCATAAAAAAGGTATCTATTGACATTTTCAGCTAAAATACTGGGTTTTTGTACATATTTTTCCTAATTAAACTGCTTATGTGAAGGTAGTTCGAAAAGTTGCCTCCGTCACAGAGTTTAATAAAAAAGTTATATTATGGAAATTTGAACACTCGTTTGACATTGGGGCAAGTGACGTCATAGAGCCTGGAATTATGTTGGCAGCATTTGTCAGAATTGCATCAAATATGCCAATTAATAGAGCATGCAAGTATAGTTTGGCAAACATAACTGAAGCTGTGAAAGTAATGCGGTCGAAAACATTCGATATTGCCACGTTTAACTATGAAAAAGCTAAAGTGCTAAGTATGTAGTGATAATAATTAGAAAATGGACTTTTTATTATTAACAATATGTCAATAATGATTAAACGTTAGTTCTTTAATGTGCTTGTTTCATTGGATTTTGTCTATTAACATTATTTTTTCAATTTCTGAATATTAAAAGATGAACACTTTTCCAAATATGTTATGGGGTTTCCTTCAAGCCGGCAACGTCGTGCGAAAATCATAATTACCACGCCCTCCTACAAACTCAATTGGTGAATATTTATCGAACCTCCGTTGCTAGGTAACCACCTGTCTTCCTATTGGCAAGCGCGTGCGTGTGTTCTTCCCTCTCACTTCGACAATTGATTGACATTGATTATCCAGTGGTGTCAATATTTACCTTCGTATTTTTAGTTTTACTTGCTATCTTATTATTTCGTATCCATATTGAATTCAAGTACGATTTTTAACATTATTTGTTTTTAACAAATAGGTACCGTGTTTTGAAAAATTCCTTACCTTTAAAGCAAAGCATAAATCAGTTTCTATATATAATTATTATATAATAATTATTATTATTTTCAATACTTTTATAAAATAAGTACCGTACGCTATTGGTACGTTTATGACAGATATCGGCAATGTTTCCTCGCCCTTTACCGATGCCCCGTAGCTTCAGATAGACTTGCCAAAATATATACAAATATTTGACAAAAATTCTAGTAGAAATCGTGCCATCATATGAAAGATGTTACATAGTATAATTTTGATATGTTTTGAACAAGCAAATGTTTTTCAGTTATTTGTTATAAAAATGTAAAACGAGAAAAACGTACTTTTTTAGTTTCTTTCATAAAACGTAAAAAGTACTGGGGCAATCTCAATTAAATTACGAAACAAATTACGAACAAATTTAGTGGTCGAGGGACTTGGTCGGATAATTAGGAACCGAAGCAATTCTGAAAAACAGGAAAACCAGTCATTTTTTTGAAAATTCATATCTTTGTCATTTTTAAATTGAGAGCTGAAACTTTGTACAAAAGAAGTTCTTCATATGCCCATTATATGTGCAAAAAGAAGACGCCAGGCTACAGTTACTTTGATCGCATTTTTACGTTATATACAAAATTTTTTCGTTTTGAATGTTTATAACAAATTATACTATGTAATGTCTTTCATATGATGGCACCATCCGCTTTCTAGTAGGATTCTTGTCAAAAAGATTTACCTACTGCTTGGCCTACAAAGCGAACAGGCCTGTGGCTGGCCAAATCGTAGGCTACTTGACGTCAGTAAGTAGGGGTGCGTAATGACACGTTCAAAGCGCGAGATAGCTTTATAAAAAATACGATGACCTTTTTTATACAGGGTGATTCATCAATGCGATAAAATCCAATATCTTGTAAATCCTCAACGATATTTAAATAAAATGTTGACCGATTTTAGCCAGCCCGAAGGCCCATATTTTAAAATTAATCGCATTTGTACAGCGTGTTTCAGAACGCCATTCCAGATCAGGTTTGCTTGACTTCACTATTGCAATGATATATGGTTATAATAGGTTATACAGTGTATTTAAAAAGTTCTGACCACTTGTTCCTGGAAATCGTAATGAGTTCACCGTATACTTTAAACTGCGCAATTTAAAATTAATATTTCACAGCCATACGTTTGTGATGGACGTCTAGTATCATAATTCACCAGACTTTCCTCCATATCTAAGAAACCAAGAAACCGTATACAGGGCGAGGCCAAACTCGAATGCATCGGTTTCACAATTTTTTTAAATGGATCATCCTGTATTTTTTTTATCGGCAAATGAAAATTACTTAACTATACTTTCAATTTGATCGAGCATTCCCTATACCCAAACTGAATAGATTTTGTGATATTATAATTTTAGGGTTAAAATTTTATTTCCAATAAATATCAATAAATAAACATCATTCACAACAATTAACGTGTTAGGAAAGTGTGTTATTACAGAAACAGGATTTAAAAGTATCAAGTGTATGAGGGTCAGATTTATATTTCTAAATAGTTAAATTAGAACCATATCATTAACGTTCTTAGTAATTGAGTAGGTAGTAAGTACTAACACGTACTGGGCCTGTAGGAGAGCTATTGGTCCGACATGGGGACTAACCCCCAAGACGATCTTGTGGTTCTATAAAGTGATCATGCTGCCGATGCTCACATACGCGGCTCTGGTCTGGTGGCCAAGGGTAAACCTGGCCACGGCTAGGTCGCAACTGGCACGCCTCCAAAGGGTGGTCGGTTTGTGGGCAACTGGCTGCATGAAAACTACACCAACTGCTGCGTTGGAGGTGATTCTTGGACTTCGGCCTCTTGACCATGTGATCGAGGCTGAGGCTGAGAGGGCACTCCTTCGCTTGAAAAGTTTGGGATATGTGCGAAACGAGGGAGGGTGCAGGCACGTCAGTAAGCTCAGGCTTCTGGGATATGTCCCTGTTCTGGCTCGAGCGGTTGATGTCTGCCTGCGCAGGTACTCCTTCGTAACCCTCTATAGGGTGAAGATCCGGAATAGGGAATTCTGGGAAAGAGAGGGAAATTCACAGCATCATGGGATCGTCTGGTACACAGACGGTTCATGCTCCAGCGATAGGGCGTGAGGTGGAATTTACTCCACGAACCCAAGGACATATGTCTGTGTTCCATTGGGTAAGGGTGTGTCTGCATATCAGGCTGAGGTATACGCTATCTTGGAATGTGCGCAGATAAACCTAGACAGGGGTTATACGGACCGACGAATAACCATAAACACCGACAGTCAGGCGGCAATCAAGGCCCTGAGTGGATATACCATCAACTCAGGGCTTGCTGCTGAATGTCGTGAACGCCTTGCTGACCTAGCAAGGCGGAACACAGTGTGGCTAGAATGTGTTCCGGCAAGGCAATGAAGGGGCGGACGCGCTGGCTGTGGAAGTAGCGGCTACCCCTTTTAACGGCCCGGGCCCGACCTTGGGCCTCACAAAACAAACAATCCGTAAGGAGACGAGGAACTGGTTGAGAAATCAGCACCTCGCTCACTGGAGGGCTCTACAGGATCTCAGGCAGTCCAAGCTCCTATTGAGGGGATGGACTGATGGACATGCTAGAGCTGCTCTAGAACTACCAAGGAGTAGATTAAAAAGATAGCAGGACTCCCAACAGGACACTGCTGTCTGAGGAAACATCTATGTAATCTAGGTTTAGAGGAAAGTCCCCTATGTAGGGGTTGCGGCATGGCTGACGAAACGTCGGACCATGTTCTCCTCGTATGTCCACATTGGGCTGTGCTACGCAGGCGAATCTTCGGAGTCCCTGGTATGGCCCCCGGGGACATAAGCAGGCATTCACTGAAGAGGATTGAGTCCTTCATCGAGGGACTCGGTATCATGGATGTATAAGTAGCAGGAATGGCACAATGGGCCCGCCAGTGCCGGAACCTTGGCTTGAGTTTTTCTTGGTCAAGATTCGCCTGACTAAATTAGTAGTTAGTAGTAGGTGATAAGTAGGCTCCGAAATATCAACTTGTTTGCTAATTCGTTTGTCAACAAATGTGGTATGTACATGACGGAGTTCCTGTTCGCCATAATGCGCTCATTCAGTCAAACGAATTATATGTTTCCTGAAAAGCTGCCTGTTCTCTGGTCACCAACATCACCAGACTTAAATAAAGTCTATTTTTTTTCTGGTGTTATGTTAAATATCAGGTGTCCTATCACTACACCAGACGATGTGAAAGATAGAATAAGGCAGGGTGTTCCATTTAAAAAAAAAATGTACCTTTGATCTGGCACGGTGTTCTGGAACATGCTGTACAATTGTAACTAATTTTAAAATATGGGCCTTTGGGCTGGCTGCAATCGGTCAAAATTTTATTTAAGAATGCTTGAGGATTTACAAGATATTGGACCTTATCGCACTAATGAATCACCCTGTATAATACTTTAAATTAAAGCAATAAAAAATTACTGAAAATGCTCATTTAATACTTGAAACTTTATGACAAAATCGCTAAATTTTTCGTACCCTGATGATAAATCGACTGGTAGACACAGGGTGTACCAAGACATAAGTTTTGGAGGTAATTATTCACCATATCAAATCATCCAGAACGAATTGTTTGGACATTTTCTGTTTTGTTCATAGTTTTTAATAGAATCCGTTCCGTGATTAACCCCCCCTTTCCTCATTGTTTCGATTGCATCGTTGCCGATAGTTCCTTGCCTTTAAATTTTCTGAAGTTTCCTTTGCACTGTTTGCCAATTGGTTTTCAGCTACATCGCCAAGGATAAGCAATAATAAATCGCCAAGTCATAACTGTGATCAATTGTCTCTGTTCTGTTCTGTTAAATTTTTCAATTTTCATTTTTTAGTTTCAATTTTTATTCAGAATTACTACTAGATAATTTTGAATGGTATGTACCAATGTAGTATTGTTTACTCCGACTGATTGTTCTTCCGTGTCGCACCAGCAATTGACAACTTTCGAAATATGAACGCTGATATTCCTAATATTATCCACAACTAGACACTATAGGAATGGTAATAATATCACACCTTGGAGGTGGCAATTTCTTGCTGCAATCACTGTAGTGCTCTCTGTATATAAATTCCTACCAATATTTGCTTTTATAGAAGATATATAGGTATAGTGTGCAAAATTATTATTTCGGATAGTCCAGCAGCCATTTAAACACTGAGTTCTTATATAATCAATTCTAAAATGGTATTGGAATGACCAGAAAAACTTGATGAACTAGATAAGAACAACATTGTTACCCTACTGTGAATTAATGGAAGTACATGTCTTCGGCACCCGCATCTTCGAATATACGAAATATTAGGATAGCTATTGTTTGTACTGATTTGTACCCCTAAAAAATTGTTTGTAAATCCTGTTTTTGAAATGGGGGCGTCAAAGAAGTGGCCGCACCTCCACTTGCAGATTTTTTAAAACCAATCATATGGTTTAACCGCAAAAATGATCGTTTCTACTCAAAGCCACAAAGATATATTGGAACTTTTATGATGGGTTTGGTTCTTTCGAGCCGTTTTTACTTAATTATACCGTTGGATATGACGTTTGTACTAGCATTGATTATTATTAATAGATTATGCAATTATGTAATTAATTCTTATTATACAGGGTGATTGATTAGTATGATAAAGCATAGTAGGACCGTTATTATACCAAAATCTGCTCCATTTTCCCATTACAAAAATATAAGGTTGTAATCTGTTATACAGGGTATTTTAAAAGTTATAACTAATTTTACGTCAAAATCGTAGCACCGTATAATTGGATAGATAATCTATTGAAGTAAAAGATTTCTACTGATTTTCAAAATTTACAAACAAGAATGATTTTGCAAATATGTATTAAATCAAATACATGGTGAGTCCAAACTCGACTATTACCATACTTCTTCGTTTATAAAGTATTTTCCACATCTAAAGTTATTAGTTTTTGAGATATTTTCATTTGTCTATGCAAAGTACTAATTATAGGTATGTACTTAATAGTTTACCCGATGTTAGTTTACAGTTGAAGGTTTATAAAAAATTATACTTATGGGGATATAATAATCAACACGGCAAAAAAAAACAACACTATTTGATGAAGTAGGTCTTAATTACATAACATCTGGTAAACTATTACATACCTAATTCATACTTTGTATAGAAAAATGAAAATATTTCAAAAACTAATAATTTTAGCTGGGAAATACATGATAAAAATAAAAGTTTGGTAATGGTACTCTTTGACAATGATATAAAATTTCAGAGTAAATAATGTACTCACCATGTATTTGATTCAACAAATATTTGCAAAATCATTCGTGTTTGTAAATTTTGATAATTATTGAAAATCTAGCCCACAATAGATTAGATTATTATTCTTCTACTTCTATTTATTTAAAGAAACATAAATTTGATCTGGCACCGATTTATGGAACACCCTAAACAATCACCCTGTATATTATATTATATTATATTATATTATATTATATTATATTATATTATATTATATTATATTATATTATATTATATTATATTATATTATATTATATTATATTATATTATATTATATTATATTATATTATATTATATTATATTAGGAGGATCTGAATACCCCGAATTTATAATTTTTTTAGCGGTATTCGAAGGTGATGTGATGGAACATGGCATCTGCCTGAAGGAAACAGTGAAATAAAAGGAAACGAAAAAGCAGGTGGAATAGCGAAGAGAGGGGCTAAAACACCCTTTTGAAGACCGGAACCCTTTTGCGATATCAACACCACAACATATAACAATGGAAGAAATAGGTTAAAAAGAAAAATCAAGATATTAGTAAGACTAAGAAGAAAGGTACTTCTTGGAATCCAGAATAAAACTGCTCTGAGAGTTTTGACAGGTGTCCCAGCAGAACACTGCAGCCTGAATGTTCACCACAGAAATCTCAAACCAGCGGAGAAGGGAAAATGTAGATTCTACGGAATGGCAGAAGAAACCTCCATTCAAATACTTGCGAAATGCATAAGACTACGGAATCTCAGTGTACTGCAGTTTAGGAACTACTGGATAGAAGAGAAAAATGGATTTCTTAAAAAACCTTCAAGGAATAGGACTAAAGGAGCTACTAGTCTTTGAGACCTTTCTCGGGAACTGAGTAGAAGAAGGGGACACAAAAGATATTTTTGGTCTCAGTGAAGGTGTCCCTCAAAATACATGGAATTCAATTGTTTTTTACAAAGACCCTGTATATTTCAACAAATATTTTGACTATTTTGTGCAATAAACGTTAATTTTTAGATAATCGTTTATGAAATTATGATTATTTGACATAAACCCGCCTTGTTTGTTAATTACACTTGTTTATTTGATAATGTTCAATAAACCGAACTAGAAAACCCGCATACGCTTTAAACAAATCTATATAAATATTTTAAATTACATAACAACAGTATATTATATATTTGAAATCGTTTTATAGTTATAGATTGCAGTAAAATAATTGTTTTAAGTTCATAAAAACAATATGTTCCATAAATACTACAAATGGCAATAAGTTTATCCGAATAGTTCAGTTAAAATTGTTTTATGTTTTGTGTATAAAATGTTATAAAATATATATATATATATGTATATATATATATATGTATATATATGTATATATATAATGTTTCGGTTCATTGGCGTCCAATGAAAATGTGTACCGAATATTTTGACGAAATATTGAATTTTCAATATTATTTATTTATTTTTTTATATAACTAGTAAGGTAAAATGGTTGATTGGAATGTGTAGAAATACTTTTAAAACCAAGAAAACTCGGTTCTGTGCAATTTTTGGTAGTGATTTCGTGAAATGGAACGGAAGTGTGTAACAGGAAGCCAGTGAAGCGCGCGCTATTTGTTTTGACTGTTGATTGTGAGTTTTGTTACTTGAAGCTTCCGGTGATTTGGCTTAATTAAAAACACGTTGTGTGTGACAGTACATTCAAAAGCGGCTGAGATGTGATAGAAGATTTGCCTAGCTTTGGTCGGCCATCAACATCTTCAACTGAACTTAAAATCGCTAAAATTGAGGAAATGGTAACTTAAAACAGTCATGTAAGTCTGAGAGACATAGCGGTGAAATTTATGTTTCTCACCAATCAATTCATTGATTGTTTAGGAATGAAACGCCTAGAGCCGAAAACCCCAATTTTCTGGAAAAACTCAATCGCTTGAGGGTCGCTGAAGACATGCTAGAACGAGTTAATTCCGTCCCCGATTCCGTATATGGTGATTAGACATGAGTTTACAAGTTTGACAAGCAAACCAGTCAAAAAGCTTCGGAAACTCGCCTTCCAACTAAGCCGAAACCAAAAAAGTGAATGTAAAGTTGTTAGTTTTTTGCGATGTTGTTCACTAGGAATTCTCGCCGGAAGGTGAGACAGTGGATAAAGAATATTATTCAAAATATATGCGAAGTTTGTGAGAGAAAAAATTATCATATTGGTGGAAAGAAAACGAATGGGTTTTGCACCACGATAACGTACCATCTCACAAAACTTATCGAACAACCACCGTATTCCCGTATAACGTTTGAAAAATGTTTTATAATTGCATTTTTTGTTACGGTAAGCACATAATAAATAATAACCAGAAACCTCATTCTGCAGTACTCCATTTGATGTGGCTTTGAGTACCGTATCGACAGTTTCATAAGCTCATGATCGAAGAGAAAATTACTTTTCATAAGCTTAAGCTAAACATTTTGTTCTACGAATACCTTTTACAAATCATATTTGTGACGTAGGACCTTTCATGGGTAATATACAAAGGATACCCTAAAAGGGTGAAATGTGAGAAAAAACATAAAAGCACCAGCATCAGTTAAATATTATTAATTTCTCCATATTACCTACAATTTTTTTATTTCCGCTAATCATGCTAACTATGTTCATCCAACCAATTCACAAATTCACATCTGATCTGACACTTGTGTAATACGCAGTCGCGGTAATGAAGGATAGGAATCGTCCGTAGCGCAGTGGTTTCGTGGCTGAGGAGGTCCCGGTTTCGAATCCTGACGGTTTCGCTTTTTCAATTTTCAACTTATATATCAAAAGCGGGTTTTATCTAAGAAATCTCCACATGAGGTCATAATGTGATGTGATAGTGAGAGGGAGTGACTGGAATGGGCGTACAGGCGTTAGACTCGCCAGGAGAGCGTAGGCAGGCAAAGCATCAGACTCACGAGCGAGTGAAATAATGGATGTACGCACAAACGTCAGATCCAGTTCTCTAGGTACCTCGGGGGTGAGAAGCGGAACAGGATGGCCGAATGTGAGACGCAGTTAAAAAGAAACTGCGAATCGTTCGCTGCTCGCTCATTCATTATTTCGCAAAATTGCAAAGCATTAAGTTCCTGCACTAAATGTTTTTTATACGGATGGAATTTGTTCTTCAAAATGGTTTGAGTGCTAGTTCGATTGATCCCAGACACATATGCTAAATTGCCTTGTACTTAACGTAGGATCTAGATTAACATGTCCCAAAACTGCAAGTTCACTAGCTTAATTAACTACAGGCGGTCTATTTTCTCGCTTATTATTAGCTACATTTCCAATCTCTTGAAATTTTTTCACTAACTCTAAAACAAAGGTACCCCCGCTAGGAGGTGAAAGTAGCGAAGTCAAAAAAACCGGAAAAAAGTGTCCCCCTTTGATCACAAATCGACGGGTCTCTGCGTTTTTTTAAAACGTTGACGCAGTTCCTGCTAATGGCTCTGTTTCGTTTTCGTCCGGCCACCCTGTATAAGGAGAATGAACTCCTTGTATTCCAATTACTTGACAAATTTGGAGAGAACGAGTAGACGGCAGAACAATAACAGCCAATCATAAGTCATGAATACACTTTGAGTTTATGATGTTTTATTGGTTGGCTAGCTCATTTGACAGTTTGCGTGTAAGGTTAGCACATAGAAATAGAAAATTTTGTGGATATCTGCATATCAACTGAATTGATATTTTTTGCATAAAGAGAATCTCAGTAGTTTTTTTAAAGTTAATTTGCAGTTTATTGCTTTTCAACTATCACAGGTATTTTTCTAAGTCATTGTTCACCTTTACTTCCAGTTTTCTTAAATCTGTACATGTGTAGTCCAGCAAAAGTAAAATATTTTGAGCGAAATTGTGCTTTATCTAGGCTTCTCACAAGTAATGTATATAATTTAAAACTTATTATAACAAATTTTTATTTTTACTTTATTTATCTTCGTTTTTTTATCCAACTCACGCCTCAGTTTCAATGTTTAACTAAACACTCCTTGCCCATTTTTATTCAATTTTTAATCTTTCTAGTTTATATTATATTTCTACAATGAAAAGTTTACTGTTCGAGTATTGTCAAACAAAAAGTACGGTTAACATTCCAAATGCATTCCACAGCCGTATTTAATAACCACTAGCGATATGACGGTGAAGAACAAATTGCTTGTTTGGAAGATTTTTAGGGCAAATTTTGTCTATTTTCCCGTATGACTTCGTTCAACCAGACACATGAACTCCTGTACAGGATGGTGGATGCAGTTCTTTTGTATCATTTTATGTAAAAATTGGGATCAAGAAAACATAATGAAAAATGAAAAAATGTCTGCTCTCAATTGCTGTCAAACACAAACTAAATGACGCAGCTTGTTCAAAATTCTTATTTTAATAGATGCGGTGTTGTATTTAAGGTTAGTGCGCGGAAAATTCACCGACTTATTAAACTGCCCTCGAATTATCAGCATATTAAAGGATTTTATCCTTGGGATAATAAGTCTAATATGATTTTATCCTTCGATTCATTCATATGCAAAAATTCCAGTCGTATTTCTTATACGATTACAAGCCAAATTAAAACTACTTACATTCAGTTCATATTCCTCGCCAGCCAGAAGAGATTTTTGTGCATAAACTATCCCAGTACTGTTATCAATTTTAAATTTGGTTCGTCCTTTTCCAGATTTAATGTGGTAATTCAATTGTGCATTTTGTCCTATATCCCGGTCAAATGCCAAGACCTGCAAAAAAAAGAATAACTAGGTCAGTTCGGTTCATAGAATACATATATACAGGGAGCGTTAACAAATACAAATAAAAAACATGCATGTAATTGTATATTCAAATAAATAAGAGGAAATTTTAAAATAAATCGTTCTAGAAGGTTTGATATTTGTTAGTGAGAACTGTTTAGTTTAGAGTTAAAAGGTGTAAAGTTTATTCATAAATCCGGCGTAGCAATAAATCAATCAATTGGCCAAATTCCATAAGCCAAAAGAGCCAAAAGAAAAACAATTAATTGCTTTCAAATTATACAATTAAGCTTTAATCAAAACTTTCATTCTCAGCCCACGTCACTGACTACCGTAATAATTTCTAATCTCTTGACAATAGAAAATACCCTAAACTCGTCCGGATATGGGGTGAAGCTACCTACCCGACACAGAAATTTAAAAAAAATGTTCACGATAATATTTTAATATCACTTGGAGGGTTCATCCTGTATTGGTTTTGCAAGGATCACGAATTTTTATTACTCTGCCGCATTTATGAATAAACTAAATACTTCCTGGTGAATCTAGGTATGAATGAATGGAGAGTTGCCACGTCTATGAAGTGATCAGTTAAATCTGGTAAACCAATAAACTGCACATGGTCATTTCCATTAGATCTGTCGTATTAATAGACTTGCTTGGCCCATTGCATACTTTTCTATACTATGTTCAAATTTCATTTACAATCCGTCAAAAATATATTCCCACCTGATAACAGCTCTGGTGGCAAACGTTTTTTACAGAGTTACATTTGCAACAAATTACAATCAACGTTTAATTTGAAATATTTTTTACTTTTATCGTTAATTTGGATATATTTCTAGTTTACATTTGTTCAACTATTTTACTATTTTATGTTAATTGTGAGTTTTAATTCTTCTTCCGATATTATGTCCTCCACGGACACCGCGAATGAAGAGAATGCGACAAGGAAAGATGATAAGTAATTAAAAAAGACTACAAGAAAAGAAAAAAACGTAGAGTCCAGTTATGGGACTGCCTACAGAAGTGAAATCACCAAAAATGAATACCTAAAAATTTTATCGTAAGCCCATCGTAAATGGAATTTTTTACAAATAAATTAACCCTCTTTAAAAATTCTATCGTACGCCTATGGTAGATGTAAATTTTTACAAATAAATTAATTCCTGATAAAAACTTCAACGTACGCTTATGAAAGAAGGAAATTTTTTCAATTAAATTATTAACCCCTTATAAAAAAATTACACATATATACATATAGCTCATGAAAAGCGTGGCGATGATTTATGCAACACTGTATACGCATCATTGTTAATTGTGTTGCAGAACCAAAAGTATTGTGTGTTGCATAAAAGGGTGACGAATGACTAAAATTATTGTGTGTTGCATAAAGGCGTGTCGTTAACGAAAAATCCATGTTTTTTCTTCACCCAAAAAAAGTGCTCAACGAGCCTAGAGAAGTATTCACTTCAAAAATCGATTTAGACCACAATATGATCAAAGTCCAACACATGTTTCTCGTTAATCAGCACAAAAAGCAATATTATAGGTATGTGATAGATGAAATGGCTAAATAACAAAAGAAAACAATACTTCGCATTCCACCATACCATTGTGAACTGAAGTTCTCCAGGAAAATGATAAAAGTGTGCCGAACATGTCAGCCAAAAAGTTGGATGTATAATATGGGAGCTGATTAACATTATAGAGACTCGAACAGAACCGGTTGTGATTACAATTAATGAAAATACTTAGCTACTGGTCATTGGCTTTGAAGATTTTTCGATAAATACTGAAAACAATTCAGGTGATATATACTATGTCCTCAATAATTGTCGTCAAACAGATCAAAATTGAAATTTTTCACTTTGAGCATCTGTGAAACCCAAAAGGTTTGATTTAGCGGAAAATGGTTTTGTACTTTCTTATCTTTCAAAAAATACCGATTGACATTAACTTTGGATTTAATTCAGCAGGTGTTTTAAACAATGTATTAACACTAAAGTAAAGTTAATATGAAACTATCGGAAGTATTCACGTTTTTTTTTCTAGTGGCAATGGATAGTTACAGAACTTGATTAGTGCCGGTTTAACAGGGTACAATAGCACCGGTCGATGACCATTTTGAGACCGATGCTACACGTGAATATTTTCTTTTACTTTGTTTATAAAGCCTCGATTTATATTTTATAGGTCTCTTTCTCTTGACGTCAGCAGGTTAAATTTAGAAAAAAAAATTCAAAAAAGAAAACTTTTTAAGCACGTGGCGTTTTTTCTGAGTCAGCACCGAGCGACGAACCACCTCAAACCGGTACTGATTATAATCCATAATAAAGCAATTAAACAAGTCTTTAATGTTCCAAGACTCGATTTATTCTATTCTTCAAATTTCCAGGTAATTCATTTTTATCGAGTGTCGGCCCAGCACTGTAGTGGAACGCATCTGATGATAATTTCGGTGAAGCAGTGTCGAGCGCGGTTAGTAGAGGTCGTAGAGGTAAGTAGCATATCACAGCTCGCAGGCATTATACCAATGAGCACGAGGTATAATGTAGATATGCCATCTTTTGGATGAGACGTAAAACCGAGGTCCCAAGTCCATGGATGTTGGACTCGATTAAGATCCTACGACTGGTTGGAACGCTAGTGGGTTCGGCAAAATTTCCGGTTAGGGGTAGTGTGCTCCCGGCGTCGGTGATTAGCCTCAGTTGCAGAAATAGACCGACGTTAAATAACCGAATAAAAAAAAATCATTTTTATCTTCCATATCCGGTTACATCAAATACGATCAAATTTATATGCACACGTGATTTTGTTTACATCAGGTTTAAATGAAATATGGAACTGAGTATAGATGAATAGAGCTACATTTGCCGAATCTAATTAGGGCACTGTTCTACAATCTTAAGTCAACAAAAAATTTTCTCTCATATTTTCAATCCTCTCGCCGAGAGGATAATTTATAGATATACCTAATAACATTTTTTGCACCAAAGATTTGTCTTTAATAATGAAAAGTTGACACAAGCCACCCTGTTTTTAATTGGTTCAACAGAGCTGAACTCACCACTGAGTTAACAAATGGAAATAGAATATTTTATAGGTTACGATAAACGGATTCCATGCGGAGCAAATATAAATTTTGAATTATAGGGCCGTTCTTTATGAAATTTTACTTATTCAATTCTATTCAGTTTATTTCATTTCGTTTTAGAATATTCTAAATTTGTTGAATTTCACTAAAAATTATTTGCAAGGGTTGAATTTGGATCGTTTTCGCATTTTGAAACGGTACAGTAGGTACTCGATTTATATTCCGTTCAAAAATACCGCTGGATAATCAGGATAATATATCATCCAAAAGACTGAATTCCATAGGCGTACTATTGAAAGTTAATGAGAGAATCGGGAATATATGCAGAAATTAAGAATTCAATAGTTTCATAAAGTTGTTTGTTTTTAAAGTGAAACTTTTATAACTTCGTGTCAAAATGTTTCGTCCATTATGTCGCGTTACAGCCGGCCTCGGAGCCCCTACTCCCCTACTCTGAAAGGCGCAAGGCCACTGTACTTAGTGTTCGGCACAGGCCGTTTTACGATTTAGTGGACTGTATTGAAATCCCAAATAAGATTGACTGATTTTAAACATAAATGCCCAGCTTATTAATTGCTCCAAAGAGATGGGGTTTTCACTAGTTTCACTAGTTTATCAAAGAGATTTTTTTAGGCTTGGCAGTCATTTCATCTCATCAACACAGGGTGTTTTACTCATGTTGGTCAAATTCAAAGGGGAAAATATGTTTATTTTAAATGGAACACCCTATAATTTTTGATCTCATTCGAAAGAGCAATCATTCTCCTTTCCAAAAATGTATAGTTTTCTATCTTTTGTTTCATTTATCAACAAAGATATTCGAGGTTTCATGTAGTAGTACATTTTCAATTAGTAGTTTTAAATGAACGTATTTTGATGCCTAAAATCAACTCAAGCTGTGACCGTTTGACGCATAACAAAATCATTTAAGTCGGTTTCATGTAGTATGCATTTTTAATTACGTAAATAATTGCCAACAAATCTGACAAACAGTTTATTTAGTAAGAAAACATAATAACATTATTCAATACATATAAAGAACGAAGAGCAAAAAAGTTACAATAAATGCATATGCCTACCCTCTTCGTTTATGCATAACTGTAAGCGAAATTTTAAATTTTCAAATGAATTTTCTAACATTTCTTGCGGAATGTTTTCAATAATGTTCCTGATATTATTTATAAGTTCTGCTAAATTGTTAGGCTTAGGATTGTAGCACCTATCCTTCACATATCCCCAGAGAAAAAAATCTGGGACAGTTAATTCAGGAGACCGCGGTGCCCATTCAATCGGTCCAGCTCGACCTATCCACTTATCATTAAAAAACGTTTTTAATGAATCTCGTGCTAATAACGAATAATGTGGTGGTGCACCGTCTTGTTGAAAGTAAACGTCGTCGCTAATTCCATCTTGAACTAGTTGCGGATAAAAAAAAGTTTCCAACATATCCGTGTAATTAGTACCCGTCACTGTTGGTTCCGAAAAGAAAAAAGGACCATAGATTTTTCGCCGAGATAATGCACACCAAACGTTTACTTTTGGACTATCTCTCTGAAATTCATTAAAAGAAATTGGTTTTTGAGAACCCCATATTCTACAATTATGTTTGTTACACATGCCATTAATGTGAAACGTTGCTTCATCAGACGTAATATATAATGAATTGGGTACGTTTCTTAATAAGTCAAGTAAAGTCTCACATACCATTACTCGTTTTTCATAATCTGACTCGTGCAATTTTTGATAAGTCTGAATTTTGTATGGAGTAAGTTTTAAAATTTTTTGACATTTTTGAACGTCACTCTAGCTAAGCTCTAAAATTCCAGCAATTTTTCTAATTGAAATTTTATGATCGTTATCATGTAGCACTTCATTAATTGACACCAACTTGTTTAAAAGACCATCATTATTTCTTGGTTTTGCGTCAAACGGTCACAGCATGAGTTGATTTTAGGCATCAAAATACGTTCATATAAAACTACTAATTAAAAATGTACTACTACATGAAACCTCGAATATCTTTGTTGTTAATAAAACAAAAGATAGGAAACTATACATTTTTGGAAAGGAGAATGATTGCTCTTTCGAATGAGATCAAAAATTATAGGGTTTTCCATTTAAAATAAACATATTTTCCCCTTTGAATTTGACCAACATTAGTAAAACACCCTGTGTTGATGAGATGAAATGCCAGCCAAGCCTAAAAAAATCTCTTTGATAAACTAGTGAAACTAGTGAAAACCCCATCTCTTTGGAGCAATTAATAAGCTGGGCATTTATGTTTAAAATCAGTCACTCTTATTTGGGACACCCTGTATGTATTTTAAATTGTAGATATTTATTGTATAAATATTGTTACAATGTTAACTTACTATCTACTAACAGGTTTTTTATTGGAGACTGACAAACTGTCAAAATCATATTACCAAACATCAAGGCGTCATGGATGCGTTTTCTTTATCTGTCGCTAAGCTCTACAAAAGTGCATGGGCGTTCTGTTTTTAACATAACTGGGGGGCACTAAAGGTTTTGGGAAAAACTTCACCAACTAATCACTAAGTTTTCAATCTCTGATTTACATTTATAACATATTGCAAATTATATAAAGAAGCATTAACAATTAATTCTCATGTAATTCCAAAAAAAAATAAATAGAACAACAGTGTGTAATTATTAATTGCTACAAGGTAACTTAACCTTAATTGCACGACGAAACATGAAACATATTTTTGAGAACATATTTGCTTCACAATGCAATGAAAATAACTTGAAACTTTTCTTCGGATTTGTAATATATTGACCATAATATGATGGGTATATATCGCATTAAGTTAATATTCTAGGAATTAAATAATTCCTAGACTTCTCATTTCAGAGATTTATTAACTACTGAAGAACAGGTACAATAGAACACATATAAAAGTAAAAGAACCACTCTTTGTTTAGTAACAGTCCAAAACTGATAAGCAATATCAGAGACAACCAATTGTAGATTTTCATAGCGTTAAAATTGATTTTTTCAGTTTTCAATGACATGGCATGGTGAGGAAAAAAATGCTAATTATATATATTAATGCATGGACTCTTCAGTCAAGTGTTTTCATTCAAATATATTCATATCTATGAAGGAGGAGGACTAAGTCCAACCATATTCAATAATTATATGGATGATACTATCGGCATCTATTTCTGAAACAAATAATAAACTATCCATCAATTGTAAATTTAATTATAAAATTTTGTTTTGATTTCCAACAACAACGTTCTCGTCCAAGTAAAGTACAACCCAAAACTTTTTCAGTTCAATTATGAAAATTTTCCCTCGATTATTCAAGTCAAAAAAACTTTCGTGCAATGAACAATATTGCAGCTCGTTTTTCTTTCGACGTGTCACTTCCTTTCCTTTCATTACCCTAATCATGCTTAACCATGGGGATTGCCTACAGAAGTGAAAACATAAATAAATGAACCACTTTTTAAAATTCTATCGTACGCCTATGATTGAATCGAATTTTCACAATATAATTAAGCCCTTAATATTTTTTGCGAATAAATGAATCCCCTTTAAAAATGTTATCATACGACTATAACGGGAGGAAATTTTTAAAAAGAAATAAAAAATTTCATCGTCGCTTTTCCAAAAATAGTTCAACGCTTACGTGATACAGTCGACACGCAACACGTTACATTGGCTTATCAGTGACGGTGACAGTTACGGCACCAACCCATAAGTGATTCTCCTACCAAAAGGGGTTGAAGAAGTTTTCACTTTCAAAATTTTCTTACCTTCGCTTTTACAGATCAAACTGCTGTCAATCACTACAATGGTACGACTACTAACTACTAAAAATCAACCTAGACGTGAAAGCTTCATTAACCGTGTTGAACGATTTTTTGTATGGGCAAAACCTATAGGATGGTGACTTCACCGTCACTGCGTAACCGTCGCCGCGTATCATGGCCGTGAGATGCAATTTTTCAAAACGGATAATTGATTTACAAAAATTTCTATCTACCATGGGCGTACGATAAAATTTTCATGAGGGATTATTTTATTTTTAAAAATGTCATTTTAACATAGGCTTACGATACATTTTTCAAGAAGTCAATTTAATTGTGAAAAAATCTATATCATGGGCGTACGACGAAATTTTATAAGGGGTTCATTAATTTGTGTTTTCACTTATGTCGGTAGTCTCTATGAGTGTCTATTTCTTTTTTCTTGCACTGATTTTGTATGAACACATTTCTCCTTTAGAATGTCAGAATTACATTTTTTTTTCATTACAATTTTATTGTTCTTTTGTAAAGAAATGAACTTTTAGAGAAGAAATTCAACTCTTCTATGTTTTCATACAAATATTGATGAACTTTTTGATAATGACGCTTTTTCGTTTCCTGCCAACCACCCTATATAATTAATCCACCATATCATAGCAACAGGTTACGGAAATATTTCAAAATCTCTTTATTATTTACCGAACTGTTAATCTGGGTGATTTATAGGTACATGAATTCACCTTTTACTTGTGTCCTTTGATAAATTTATTTGTATTCGTGCATACCGTTTAATGTCGATAAATATCAAATACCTAATTCTAGCCGATACATAAATATTTGTGAAGGGAAACTGAACACTTTCACTTTATACGAATAAACCCGTTATTCCGCAATTACGTTGTTTATCCGATTACTTACTTATTAAACTAATTTTTACAAAAAACAACAAACAACCGCAAGATATATCTCAACATAAATATAAGATCCTTATAAATAATATCGATTGCACTGCACTCATATAAGGAAAATTAAGTGTACATTCTATATTAAAATAAAACCAATTCACTCGCAACCGCAACAAGATTTTTATTTAAACAGTAGACTATATATAATAAAAGGCATATAATGACAGTCGCTAAGAATAACTGAAATAATTATAATCGATTAAAGAGATTCTAAAGAATTCACTTATTTTTAAATTACAATTGTGATTATATTTATTTTAGTGAAAATATGAATACAAAAATTGACAATCCGCCATCTTTGCTTAAACACCGAACAGAAGCGCGTGACGTCAATCTTTTGAAAAGTCATTTGACATTTTGTATATCGTTGGAACTTCCATATTATTGAAGTGAAACTTTTATTCCATCGGCTCAACATTTTTCGTCCATCTATCGCATGTCGCGTTACACCGTTACAGCCGGCCGCTGAGTAGGGGTAAAGTGAAAAGCGTAAGGCCACCGTACATAGACAAGGAATATTCACTCCAGGGTTGCCAGGTCTCCTGAATTTTCAGTAGATCTACTGATTATGACACGTATTTATTATTGTAATTACCAATTACTATTAATCTTTAGTTAAGGTGGATTCATGCAACATCAACTAAACTAAAACTAATTTAAGATTAAGATTAAATTTAAACTAACAATAGTCAGCTGTTCATGCAACATAAATTAATGAAACAACTGGACATGCGCAGTTTCTTCAATGATTTGTCAAAACTTCCAATAGTAATCGAGCTGTCAGATAGCTGAAGATAAAATTAAACGTAAACCAACTTTTTTACAATTAACATTGTTGTAAACTGTAAAAATATTTCCACACATGTAATATAACCTCATGTAAACAATAAATTCACACAAATCACCAGTAGGTAATCTGTGGCCAGGGCTTGACGCATGCGTTGTATCGAATACATGGAAGAAATTAATTTCTTAGTTGAAAGTTGGACATCTTTCTTAGTTTTAATTTAAATCTTAATTTCTTAGTTTCTCGCATGAACATCTAAATTACATTACATGGTTTTATCTTCTTAGTTTTAGTTTTAATTTTTTCTTGCATGAATCCACCTTTAATCACATACACTTATATCATGCGTGAAATTTGTTTTTGTTTTTTGTTTTTTTGTTTGTATTCTATAGGAAATATGTTACTTTTTTTGTTTAATAAAAATACATATTTTTTTGACGTCATAGGTTTATTACATTATCCTTTCCTGAAATGTGTATAGCATAAAATAAATCTACTGATAGAGTAAAAATCGACCTGGCAACCCTGATTCACTCGTCGTCGACACTTTGATGTAGCGTTGATAAAGACTTGCTGAAAAACGGTCGTTAAAACACACGTGTATCTTATATACAGGGTTCGCGTGAACTATTTCACAAAATGATGTTGTTTTGCTATGTACGTACGGTACGTTCTAGTATTTAATTGGGAACATCAAATTATAAGAAATAAACTAGAATTATTGATTAGAATAGCGAGCGTAGCGAAACAAGTGGTTGGTAAAAACACGTTTTCGAACATTCCATCGCTAATTGTGCAATATTTAAGTTTACCGCATGCAGAAACATATACAGGTCACACGTTTCCACGTACTTCGGCATCGAGTTGATTCCGGTGGAGACATTCTTCAATTCAAGCAACATGGAGGGTGGAAATCTACTGCTGTTGCCGAAGGGTATGTGAACAATTCTCTCAATGCAAAAATGCATTGTTCTTCACTAATTTTACAAGGGGCTAATGTCAACCGTTATTTAACCTACCTTCAACATCATATGAGAATCGAGCAGAGACGAATTTGACTGTTCCAAATATACTCAATTTAAATGAAGCTTTATCCATGAATCAAAGAGAATCAAACGTGACTGGATCAAAAATTCACATTGCGTTTTCAATATTCACGTTGCGAAATAAAACTAACATTTTCTTAATATTATTGTGTACATTTTCCTATTCAGACATTATGCATTCATTAGTTGCATTTGAATTGAAATATTCCAAATAACTATTTTGATTTTATTATTTGTATAGGGCTGTAGAAAAAGTATTGCATGCAACATATGCATAAAGTGTCTTTTTTTCACTCATAAACTTTTCCATTCGTGAAAAAAAAGTACCACTTTATGCACTTGTTGCGTAAATTATTATTAAAACTCTCCTACTATACTTTTATGAATTTTTCTGAAACTTTCATCGGAATACATAATTTGTTTATCACGTTAAATTTCTTTTTATCTAGTTTTTTGTTTTGTTTAGGCTTTCTATTAGTAAATTGTGTTGGGCTATATCGAATTCTAGGTTTTTATTCTTTCCCATTTCCAAACCTCAATACCACTGATTCAACGCTCAACTTCCGGGTTTGTTGTTTACGACGTTTCTTTGGAAATTAAAAAGAATCCGAGGTTAATACCATCTATCGTTAGCGCGATAAATTTCAAATGCATTTGTATCCATATTTATATTGTTTTTTTAGGATAAAGATTATTGAATAGATGAGGCTTTTACTTGATGAAGATCCATACTAAATGATGAAGTAAAACAATTAAATTGTTTTATTTCATCATAAAGATTATTCCATAATAATAAGTATTATTTTACTTTATTAGGGTACGAATGAAGAAACTGAACCCTTATGCTGTATTTATAAACTCTGTTGTTCGTTGTTCGTTAATCGCTGTTCGTGGTTCCTGCTGCTCAAAAATAAAATCAAAATTAAATGAACTCAAACACGATCAAAATAACTATTAAGAACCACGCAATGAACGCTTGTTTATCATCAGATCCATCAGGGCGACTGTCACATGACGTTACGTGGACTTGCCCTATAGGTAATACTTTGGTTTGTATGGGGTGACTTTTTTGATAAGTCATCACAGCTTGTGAAATATTACTCACAGTTCTTTGCAGTTCGAAAGAATCGAAAAACTAAATGAGCATTATAAAATTGTCACAACATAATCCCAAAAACGTCAAGATGTCAACTAAACGTAATGAACCATTTTAATCGCGGCAACAGCGCTCATTTTTGCCAACATATAAAGGTTTTAGTACGACTGACGTTAGTTTGAGTTTAATATTGAATTAACCTACGAGTTGTATTTGATATTAAATTAACTACGAAATCTTTCATTAAGCATATATTTATATTTTTTGATGAATGCCAAATATAATGATTGACAGCAGCAAACGAATGACATAATACAAGCACTTTGGTAACGTGGGACGGTTTTTATATTGGATGAGCTATACGTGCGTTTATAGACCGTTGTTGTAGTGTTGTTCGTAGTTTTCACGTTTTAAGTCGTTGCTCCCAAATGACCAAATTTTACATTTCGTTATTCGTGTATCGCAGCCCCGCCAATGAAAACTGAAGTTATTGCCACGTGACTTGACATCTGCTGTTAAAAAAACTCATTAATATCTTACTTTTTTGATTATATTGATACAAAAACGAAGAACAATAACTAAACATGAATAATCTGTCATGTAAATTTTTCTGTCGTATGACAAAACGTCGCCAATGACATGACACAAACAATGCTGAGTAAGCAGAGGTCTGGAGATAAACCCATAAAAAACTAAATACATGCTGGTCAGCAGGGAAACAACAGAGAACATAAAAGAAATCAGAATGCAGAACCACAAGTTTAAAAAAGTAGCAAACTTCAAATATTTAGGTGTTACGATAAACGAAAAGAACGACAGAAATATAGAGGTAGCAGAAAGAGTGAAATCAGGAAACAAAGCGCACTGGAAATATAGCAAATTTCTTAAAGATAAACATCTAACCAGAAATACTAAATTGAAGTTGTATAAAGCTGCTATTAGACCAACAATGACATATGCTGCAGAGACAATGTCTTTGACAAGTAAAAACGAAGAAACCTTAAGGATTGCCGAAAGGAAAATATTAAGAAAATTTTTTGGACCAGTCAGAACAGAAGAGGGTGATTTCAGAATTATGATAAACCATGAAATTAGACAAAAAATGAAAGGACAGGATGTCGTAAAGTTCATAAAAGCCCAACGATTAAAAAGGTACGGACACGTACTCAGGAGAGAGCCGGCAACAATAATAAGAAGAATAAGTAATTGAACACCACAAGAAGGAAGACCAAAAGGAACACCGAAGACAAGATGGGAAGATCAAGTTAAAGAGTATACGAGAAAATTGGATATAAAAAATTGGAAAACAGATATACAGGACCGGAACAAATGGAACAAGATAACAGAAAAAGCTAAAAGACACGACAATCTATAGAAAAAAAAAAGAAAAAGATAAAACGGCGGGCTGACTATCCGCAAACAAGAGAGTCGAAGAGCTCAAAAGTGCGGCCACCACTCTGACACGAGTGAAGAGCCTGTATATATATATAATATATGACAAAACGTCACCTTTGTTACCAATCAAATTTCAACATCACCAATAACTAAAATCCAATATTAATTATATGGCTCGGGAACAACTGTGAATAATGAATCGCCTGCAACTTGAAAAACATGACGAGCAACGAGAAACGAACAACGGAAACAACAGAGTTTATACATCCAGCTTCAAAGATTCACTATACAGATACATTCAAATACAAACGGAACATAGGGATTTAGTGTATTCGCCGATCTAAATAGTCCACCAACGAAACATTTCTATAAGTTCACTTCAATGAATATCAAGTATTGATCTGGACAGCTGGATTCAGAATCAGTGTAAAAAAGCCCGCCCCTTCTCCTTCCAAAATTTGTTAGTTATGTGCGAGGTGTGTGCGAAGTGCGAACTGCGATTTAGTATAATTATTTGATGGGGGTAGTAAACGTCGCTACATATTGAAACAATATGCTTACGTTTTATGTTGTTAAAATCGAAAATTAATTGTTAAATTCTCTTTAACAATTAATGTTTCGCGTTAAGATAATATGTTTTGATTTCTTTTGGCCATATCGGCTTGCGAAATAAAAATAAATTCGTAAATAAAACAAAATAGGATTCTTTAAATTGAAACAAAGTTATGGGCTTGGATACTCTCACCGATCGACTGACTGACGCTAATTAAGGACCGCCCACAGTTGAGAATACGGAGTGGTGGGAATTGTACGATATGTTATAGGTGTCCAAATAAACGATTGTAATAATCGTGTTTTTAATCTGTTGAAGCTGGATGTTGGTCGACTAGTTCAATAGCAGTTCTGATACAATGCTTAAAATCCCTATGTTCCGTTTGTGTTTGAATGTATCTGTATATACCTAGTGTGTCTGTCCGTCACAGTCAAATCTACTTGACCAGTTAAGTTGAATAAATAAATTTTAAATAGGGGGGTTTTTTTGGAGGTCAAATTGTAAATTAAAAAAAAAGTTTTGTAAACTGTACCGTGCGAGATATAAAATGAGAGGAATTGCGACGATGTCTAATATACTTTTAACAATTATTTTAAATTAAATAGTTCTAGAGTTATATGTGGACATTGATCATTTCCTCCCTTATTGCCTAAAATTTTGGAAAAAATACAGATAATAGTTCTTGTATGGAAATTTCAGAAAAATCATAGTTCACAGGGGAACAGCGCCACGCGAGCTCAACTCGAATAACTATTAGAGAAAAAAATGTGAGAACTTTCTCGAGTAAGTTTATAAATTCCATTACATGTAAATGAATAATGATTTCAAAACAATGTGTATGTGCGCTGATTAGTTTTCTTTTAATTGACGACTTTTAGACATAAACTCAGTAGTTGTGAAGAAGCATTTTTGCAATATGGGTAACCCCTAAGATTTTATTATGGGCTAGTGACCCTTATTTGAAATATTGTACTTAAGATCAAGACAAGAACTGGAAGAAGCTAAAAATGGGAAAAACATGGGATAAGGGAGATATTAAACGTGCCATAATAGCTGTCAGGCAGTACGAAATGGATACGCTAAAAACTGCGAAAAAATGTGTTTATACGAAGTCAGTTAGTTGGTGCAGCCCATAGACTTATTAAGGTTTACATCTGTCTATCAAACAACCAAAACAAAAATTCATTGGCCCCACTAACGGTGTCTTAAGTGGACTTCAAACGATTCTTCGAACTACTTTTGTGTAGTTCCATAGACTTATGTAAGTATTCATAAATATGTGGGTTGTTCCAACTGACTTCGTACAAACTATTCCACGATCTACATTGCAACGTTCTGCAATAAAACGACCCACTTATCACAAAATCACACATTTTTGAGGGTTGCCCATATTTACGGTCAATATTCAAATGACGCAAAAGTGCACATTTTTATTATTCACGAAGGAATTAATTTACTTATATCGAATTTTGATAATTGTGTACTTTTGACTAACTAACCTTTAGAATTAATATTGAAGTTTTATTCTCCTTTTGGAAAACAAAATGTATCGTGTTGGATACTAGAGCCTGTCTAAGTAAGTGTGTTAAAAAGTGGTTTGGTCCAGTGTTTTTTGTAACTTTTTTGCCCTTAGGTGCAAGGCATGTGACGCTACTCCTCTGTAGCGCATACGATATTGCCCATTCTTTTTAATATTTAGATTTCTTCTTTATTTCCTTCCAGTTTTCCTCTATCGTCGCATACCATTATGTCGTCATTAAAGACGCACTCTGACAATTCAACTGTGTGGTGTTTGTAATGTGGGGCTTGATACATACAATTTTGCCTGTCTGACTTATACAAATTATAAAATATTCTTTAAATATTAAAATATCATCATTTTCAATAATACTTTATTTGTAGGTCATTTGTCTATTTTTTTGAAAAACTCTCTGAGTGCCGGAGAAGGCAGGAGAAGGAGAAGTTTTTGTTGTTACACACAGTAACATGAACATATTATTGTATAGATGAGGCTTTTACTTGATGAAGATCCATACCAAATGATGAAATAAAACAATGTAATTTGTTTAAAGTGAGTGAGGGTGAGTTACGAGGAACTGTACATACTTCCACCATAAGTAGAGGCACGTTGGGGGATTATCATATGACCATTCTTCTTGTTTTGATTATTATTATACAGGGTGAATTATGGATCTTCACCAAAAGAATGTTTCGTCATATATTTTCAATGATTAAGTCGATTTGTCTCATTTTTTTGGTGAAAGTGTGTATTGGTGTCTGGCAACTAACTGACATATTCAGAATAAAAAAAATCCAGGACCGTCTTCGTGAAAATTTGGGAGACTGCTTCATATTCAACACTTCACTCTGTATATGATTTTTCTGAAATCTGATGTAATTTTTTCAGAGGGCATAAATAGACAGTTAGACCTGGGTATTTGAATTTTTTGTTACACTTACCTCACATTTCCAATTTTTTTTTCTTGTAAACTTAAGAATATTTTTTTGTATATTATCACACACTAACCTTGCTGTGAACATTGTTCTCTATAAGCAATAAACTTATTATTATTATTATTATTTCCAATTAAAGATTCATTTTAGAGTCAAACTGAAATTTGGCAATAATGAAATATCTTGCTGTATAATAATGTTTAGTTATTAAAAAGAAGTCTTTAAAATAAACAGAAACTACACACTCTGGCATATCTGGTTCATCTCAATAATTCACCCTGTATGTAACTTTTTCCACCCGTAATAGACAAAAAACAGATAAACAATGTTTGTAATAACCTAGTTTTCTTTTTTGTTTGAGGAAAAGCCATGTGTAATTATTTTAATCGGAATGAAATGAACAAGCCTAAGAATTTTTTTTTCATTACGGGTGGAAAAAATTACATACAAGGTGAATTATTGAGATGAACCAGATATGCCAGATTTTTAAATCCGGCCCTGTAAATCAATTCAAATTATGGTATTTACCATACTGGAGCACAGTGTGTGTAGTTTCTGTTTATTTTAAAGACTTCTTTTTAATAACTAAACATTATTATACAGTAAGATATTTCATTATTTCCAATTTTCAATTTGACTCTAAAATGAATCTTTAATTGGATATGTGAGGTAAGTGTAACAAAAAATTCAAATACCCAGGTCTAACTGTCTATTTATGCCCTCTGAAAAAATTCAGATCAGATTTTAGAAAAATCGTATACAGAGTGAAGTGTTGAATATGAAGCAGTCTCACACATTTTCACGAAGACGAATTTAATTCTGAATATGTCAGTTAGTTGCCAGACACCAATACACACTACCGCCAAAAAAATTAGACAAATCGACTTAATCATTGAAAATATATGACGAAATATTGTTTTGGTGAAGATTCATAATTCACCCTGTATAATAATAATCAAAACAAGAAGACATTTTTAATGGTCATATGATAATCCCCTAACGTGCCTCTACATATGGTAGAAGTATGTACAGTTCCTCGTAACTCACCCTGTACCTATAATATACTTCAAATTTTAAACAAATTATATTGTTTTATTTCATCGTTAAACATATTATATTATGAGTTGATTGCGTATAAAGTACGTTTAATTTGAAAATATCCGTTACAAAACAACAAGTTTAATCGGTAGGTATTACTAGTACATATTCAGTTAGATAGAACGTTGAAAATTTAGATTTAACGATTTTGTAACGGATATTTTCAAATTAAACGTACTTTATACGCAATCAACTCATAATAAATATAATATGTTTAACGATGAAATAAAACAATATAATTTCTTTAAAACTTGAAGTATATTATAGGTACAGGGTGAGTTACGAGGAACTGTACATACTTCTACCATATGTAGAGGCACGTTAGGGGATTATCAAATGACCATTAAAAAATGTCTTCTTGTTTTGATTATTAATATACAGGGTGAATTATGGATCTTCACCAAAACAATATTTCGTCATTTCTTTTCAATGATTAAGTCGATTTGTCTCATTTTTTGGCGGTAGTGTGTATTGGTGTCTGGCAACTAACTGACATATTCAGAATTAAATTCGTCTTCGTGAAAATGTGTGAGACTGCTTCATATTCAACACTTCACTCTGTATACGATTTTTCTAAAATCTGATCTGAATTTTTTCAGAGGGCATAAATAGACAGTTAGACCTGGGTATTTGAATTTTTTGTTACACTTACCTCACATATCCAATTAAAGATTCATTTTAGAGTCAAATTGAAAATTGGAAATAATGAAATATCTTACTGTATAATAATGTTTAGTTATTAAAAAGAAGTCTTTAAAATAAACAGAAACTACACACACTGTGCTCCAGTATGGTAAATACCATAATTTGAATTGATTTACAGGGCCGGATTTAAAAATCTGGCATATCTGGTTCATCTCAATAATTCACCTTGTATGTAATTTTTTCCACCCGTAATGAAAAAAAATTTCCTAGGCTTGTTCATTTCATTCCGATTAAAATAATTACACATGACTTTTCCTCAAACAAAAAAGAAAACTAGGTTATTACAAACATTGTTTATCTGTTTTTTGTCTATTGCGGGTGGAAAAAGTTACATACAGGGTGAATTATTGAGATGAACCAGATATGCCAGAGTGTGTAGTTTCTGTTTATTTTAAAGACTTCTTTTTAATAACTAAACATTATTATACAGCAAGATATTTCATTATTGCCAAATTTCAGTTTGACTCTAAAATGAATCTTTAATTGGAAATAATAATAATAATAATAAGTGTATTGCTTATAGAGAACAATGTTCACAGCAAGGTTAGTGTGTGATAATATACAAAAAAAATATTCTTAAGTATACAAGAAAAAAAATTGGAAATGTGAGGTAAGTGTAACAAAAAATTCAAATACCCAGGTCTAACTGTCTATTTATGCCCTCTGAAAAAATTATATCAGATTTTAGAAAAATCATATACAGGGTGAAGTGTTGAATTCTGAATATGTCAGTTAGTTGCCAGACACCAATACACACTTTCACCAAAAAAATGAGACAAATCGACTTAATCATTGAAAATATATATGACGAAATATTGTTTTGGTGAAGATCCATAATTCACCCTGTATAATCAAAACAAGAAGACATTTTTTAATGGTCATTTGATAATCCCCTAACGTGCCTCTCCATATGGTAGAAGTATGTACAGTTCCTCGTAACTCACCCTGTACCTATAATATACTTCAAGTTTTAAAGAAATTATATTGTTTTATTTCATCGTTAAAAATATTATATTTATTATGAGTTGATTGCGTATAAAGTACGTTTAATTTGAAAATATCCGTTACAAAATCGTTAAATCTAAATTTTCAACGTTCTATCTAACTGAATATGTACTAGTAATACCTACCGATTAAACTTGTTCTCAACACACAGACGCTGATAATTACCAAATAAATAATAATAAACAGCATCCTCTACTGTTTATCTCGTTTTCTCTTTAAAATTTATGGATAATTATAACCTGTCGTGATTTTCACTTACCTGCTTTGCAGAGATTCGGCGGTTTTCTTGAACGTTTGTAATAATCTATGTATTTCGATCAGTGGCGAACATACAGATGGCTTTGGAAGGGAATTAATTTTAAAATCTTTGAATCGTCAATAAAATTATATGAGATTTACCTTCATATTTGGAGAAAGAAGAAAAATGGTTAAAGTCAAACCATACAAGTAGACACCTCACGTGGTCAGAAGGGTCAGAAGTGTGATTTCAGAAGAGCATTGATAACTATCTCAAAAAATAATAATAAACAGCTGGGGGATATTGAATACAGTTTCATAGAATATTACAAAAATAGTTTTTAGAAATATAATTAAAGGACATCGATAGTTATTTAAATATTATATAAAATAAGGGATTTTAAGTCTCATCTGTGAAGCACAAAACAATATTCAGGAAGCAAAGGAAATCAATGTAGTATTTGAACCTTAAGAATGAAACAATTTTTAATACGTGTGCAGTTAAAGATACTCTAGCCCTTGGTGCTTTAAGTGACATATACAAGCAGGTGCAGGGATGTCAAGAAGGATAAGATTAGTGTAAATGTCAGAACATAACGATCCGGCCCAGGTATGCAGGTGGTTTCAAAGCAGAGGTAGGTATCGGAGCCGAAAGGCAAAGGATTATGATCATGTGGGAGAGTCAAGCAGCCATTAAAGCACTGAGTTCTTGTGTAATCAGTTTCAAAATGGTATGGGAATGCCTAGGCAAGCTCAATGATCTAAAGGAGAACAATATCATCACCTTAGTGTAGATTCTGGAATAGAAGGAAGTGGAGTAGCAGATGAACTAGCAAAGAGGATGACTGAAACACCCTCTTGGGGTTCGGAACCCTTTTGCGGTATCAGCTCCAATGTAATATTGGAAGAAATAGGCTAGGCCGAAAAAAAGAGGATATCTGACCATTGGAAAGATCTAGTAGGGCTTAGACAGTCAAAGATACTTCTGGGTGACTACAGCCAGTTGAGAACTAATGAATGCCTAAGTCAGAGTAAAACTACACTTAGAATTTTAACAGGTGTCCTAAGGGGACATTATCGCCTGAATGTGCAACTGAAAAAGCACAAGATAGTGGGGGAAGAAGAATGCAGATTCTGTGGTATGAAAGAAGAAACCTTCTTTCACATACTTGCGGATTGCACAGCAATTCAGAATCCTAGGGCACAACACCTAGGGGACAACTGGATAGAAGAGGGACACTTACCTAAACTGAACCCTGCGGACATCCTAAAATTCCTACGGGAAATAAGTCTAAAGAAGCTGCTAGTATCTGAGACTAAGGAACTAAGTAGAAGTACAATAGATCTTTTAGGTCCAAGCGGAAGTGACGGCGATTCACCACCGCTCGGAAGAAATTAAAAGGCAGGAAAGAGCATACTGTTCAGTTGTAGTTTTCATAGACAGCACTCGATTCCATAGAGATCTATTCTTAGCTAGTATGAGATTACGCATGTGCCCTAAATACACTTGAAGACTGTTACAAGGTCACAGAAGCCTGGGTACCAGGATACGAGATTTATGAAGGCAACTAAAAGGCGGATAAAATGGCCGGACAAGGCACATCAATGCCATTCATTGGACCGGAACTCTTCTAAGGCGTCGTGAAATCGACAATAAAAATGTCCATAAAAAAGTGGGTGGTACAGTAATCTATAGAATGGTAGAGAATCTGATTAGAAAAGAGATGCGAAACAGTTCATTAGAGGATATTCACCAAAATGTACGACAGACCTAATAAGCAAAGATAGAAAAACTGTCAAAACCGTAGTAGGTAGTTTAACGGAACAGTGTGAGCTTAATTGGCACACCAAGCTAATGGGGTTGACAGACGAAGTCATGTGCGGATTCTGTTACCTAGAGGAGGACACTGCAGAGCACATTTTATGAAGGTGCGACCGGCAAGAAACAGTCTCGGGCTGGAGAATGTAATCTAAATGGTTGACTTTTTGTTGCGGGAAAATGTAATCCCAAACTTCCAACATGGTTTTATGAAGGGTCGATCAATTTAGACCTATTTACTACAATGTACCAACAATTGGTCCAAGAGCTCGATGACAGACATCCTATAGACATAATTTACCTTGACTTTTCTAAAGCCTTTGACAGGATGCCAAAACGTAGACTTCTACTAAAGCTCAGTTCAGCCTTTCTAACAAACCGGTTATTCAAAGTCAGAGCTGGAGAAGAATTCTCAGAGGAAAGACCCGTCACTAGCGGTATTCCACAAGGTTCCTTTCTTGGACCCCTACTTTTCATCGCATATTTCAGTGATTTTCAATACTGTCAAGCTCAATTTCGGCTTACGCTGACGACATAAAACTTTACGGATATCCTAACATCAGTAATGCAAGTTTGCAGAATTATCTCGATAAATTACAAGAATTGTGTTCCAACTGGTTGATGCTTCTGAACATTGGTAAGTGTGTCGTGCTACACGTCGGAAAGAATAACCCGCAAAATCCGTATTCCATCAGTGGACAGACATTAAGCACGGTCTCATCACATACCGACCTTGGTTTATTAGTAAACTCGAACCTTACGTGGAGTGATCATATTTCTCATATGTGTAAACGCGCAAACTTTAAATTGTTCCTAATACAAAAAACTTTCTCTAAAGCTTGTTTCGAAACATATTGCAAACTTTAAAAGTGCTATATCCGACCCATACTTGAATACGCCGGGCCTTCGTGGTATCCAGAAAGTGAATTGCTGGAAAAAGTGCAAAGACGCGCAACCAGGTTGTCTTTTGGCCGTGTTAGATGTACGTACGAAGAAATGTTAACCATGGCAAATCTCACAATATTCGAAGAAAGACGTCTCCGAGGTGACCTTATTCTCTCCTTCCGAATTTTGAAATTCAACTTCGGCTACCTTCAAGCAGCTTTCCCCCTCCATTTGGACGACCGTCTTCGTGCGCATTCTTTAAAGCTGAAGAAAGAACCTTTTAGAACTCGTAACATGCAAAACTTTCTGAATAACACAGAATCTTTGATAGCTGGAATGGTCTTCCTCAGCAAATAATTAATTCAGAAACTGTTAATAGTTTCAAAAACCAAATAGACTCCTATATTTTTAATCCTTAGTTTAGTTTTAGGTTCAGTAACGGTTATTGTATTATTTATATTCTATAACTTATTACGGGCAAAATAGGATTTGGTCCTCTGCCCTTATAATGTAATAATAATAATAAATTCGAAGGACCAATAGATCTGAAAAGGTTGCAGTGGAATATGCCAACTAACCACTTCATCAAATCTAATCTAACGATAATACTCAGCAGCTGGTCTGCTAAAATATTGACGTAAATAAATCTTGACCCTCCCTATAATAGTCACACAATAAACAATTTTCGTTACTTATAGTAACTGATATTTTTATGAAGTATTTATAAAGGTTACACAATTATATAGGGAAATGCTTTGAAGTTTTATTGCAACACTCATAGTAAATTAGGTTTATTAGGGTTTTATGCCATTATTGTAAGTTCTAGATTTATAATGGAGTGTTGTAACTATTTATAAAACTTGAAGTAATCGTTACCTCAATTTATATAACAAATTTATATAAGGTTTGCCGTTACTTCTGTAATAAAACTAATGGTTTCTGAGTTTTATAATAGCATAGTTGTTTGCCTTTTTAAAACTTGAGATACTTAAGTTTTTTTATAAATACCTTATGAAACTTTTAGTAAGAAGTTCTTTTATAAATATTTTATGAAACTTTGGGTAATTGATGTTTTCTCTTTGTGTTCTCAGTAAAAAGTTAACCTAAAAGAGGAGTGGTCTGGATCATACTTTATTAACTACTTCTATAATTATTGAGAATATAACTATGATTAATAGCTGGAAAAAAATCAAATACATCAGTACATTTTGCCGGAAAGTTTCTAGGCGTTTCTCCAGAATAACACAAATAGTGCCAGCATCTTCTGTTAAATTAAAAATTACCACTTTCGTTAATCGACAGTTATCTTCCAGTTCCACTTTATCAACAAATGACACAGAAAAGAAAAGTTTTGATAATGAAATTGAGACCACTGCAAACTCATCAGTGTTTTCTGAAAATAATGAGAATGCTAATGACAATGATGACTATAGAATGAAATGGCTAACAGAATTTGAAGATGCAGAACAAGAACGTATTCTTGATGCAGAACATGTAGAATTAAAAGAAAAAATGAAATATTTATAAATGATTTGAGAAAATGGGCAATTAATTATAATATACTACAGCGATATTTAAAGGAACTATTGTGCCAAATAACAATTTACCATTAGATCCCAGAACATTGTTAGGAATACCGACTAAAATTACACTACAACAAATGGGGGAAGGCCAGTATTGGCACCAGGGTTTAGAAGTTTCCATAAGACAGTGTTATGAGAGCATTAAACATTTAACAAATATATCTATAAATATAAACATAGATGGTCTTCCTATTTATAAGAGTTCAAAGGATGAGTTTTGGCTCCACTTTTTGGTTGGGGGCCAAAATAACGTTCCGTCTTTTTCCCATGCCGATGGTACAATGGTTAATGATGGGGCTTTTCGCCCTAGTTCTCTATTTTGAACAATTTTAAACATTGAATTTTGTCTGACTCAAGACACCGACACAGAGAGAAAAGTAAAAATGTATGTAGTAAAGTTTTTCGAGGTAAAGTTCGTCAAAATTTCTTCTTTTTCTTCTTTATCGTTGAATATTACCACCAATAGTTCTCTAACCATCACTTGTGGTGTGGTGTGACATTCAACTAACACCTAAGAATTCATAGTAGTCTTAAAGTTTTATAGAATCACCAGTTATGGATATATAGTGTTACTTTAAGTTTAATATTGTTACCGACAGTAATTTTGTGGTAACTTATTTTTATAAGAGTGTTGGTTGTATCGGCCATGACAATTTTCTAAAAAGCAGATATAAACAGGAATAAAAAATTAAATATTTAACATAATTTTGGAAAACTGACTTCAGATTGGACTCTTATTTTACATTATATTATAAGAACATATGATTGATTCCGTTTTATGAACAAATTTAAAAAATTAAAATAATTATTTTTTAAAATTTAATAATAATTTTTTTAATAATACATATTTGAAAGGCCAATGAATTTTTTAGAAGTGCCTTGCTAACATTTACAGTAAAAAATGATTGGCAATATAAATTTGGTCTAACCTTATTTGTGGAAATGATGTGACAAGTATTAAAGTGCACATAATATATCACACCATCCATCTTAATACCATATAAACATGGAGACAAAAATGAATTTCTATACTGCCTGATGTTTAAAATTGTGGAATTAACAATAAGAAACATAATATAATAACCAATGTATGCTAAAAAGAGAAAACACATATTGGAAATATGACAGATGACAGCTTGACAAAGAAATGATTTAGTAATGGTAAGATTACCAACAACTCTACAGGAAAAGTTTATAAGAGTAACCAAGTCAGTAATAAAACTAAATATCATTCCATCCTCTTCCTAGAAGAAGTTTTATAGAAAGTTTTATAAAGGTACTGGAAATATTTCTGTTACTTTTAGTTATAGACTTTTAGGTTTTATAACGTTACTAAATAAAGGTGTTCGCAACTCTTATAAATTGCTACATTTAAGTGTTGTAAAGGGTTTATAAGAGTTACAGAAATATTACTATGCTCAGCTTATATAAATTACAGTTTTATAAAATAGTGATGGTAACTTTACGGTTCCTATTATATAAACGAAAATGTTTATTGGGAAGAATAACTGAAATAATCATTTGAAATAATTGTATAGATTACAAAGATTCTAAAGCAATCACTTATTTTTACTATACAATGGTGATTATATTTATTTTAGTAAAAATATAAATACAAAATATGACAATTAGCCATCTTAGCTAAAGCACCGACCAAAAACGGGTGGCGTTAATCTTTTGTATATCGTTCGAACTTTTATCGTATTTTCTAGTTTTGCATCAAATAAGTAATCAAAATAAATTTTCAATTTACAAACTGTGAAATATTTGAAGTATTTACAGTTGTGTGATGTCATAGAGACGCCATTACTATTCTAGCGTTTTGGTGCGAAATATAAATTGTATTTTAAAAACGTAAATTTCTCCTTTAAAACCTTTATTTTTTCAAGAAACAAAATTTTTTTGTATGTATATTGGGGTGACATTCACTGAGACCTAAAAGATCTATTGTGCCCCCTTACTTCTACTTAGTTCCTGAGGAAAGTCTCAGAGACTAGTAGTTCCTTTAGTCCTATTCTTCTTCCAGGCCACAGAATCTACATTCTTCTTTCTCTATTATTTTCAGCTTTTTCAGGTGCCCATTCAGGCGACAATGTCCCCTTATGATCCCTGTTAAGACTTAGTGCAGTTTTACTTTGACTTAGTCACCCAGAAGAATCTTTGATTGTCTAAGTCCTACTAGATATTTCCAATGGTCAGATCTTCTCTTTTTTTTTCGGCTTTGCCTATTTCTTCCAAGATTACATTGGGGCTGATACTCCGACCCCCCCGGTGTTTCAGTCCCCCTCTTTGCTAGTTCATCTGCTATTTCATTTCCTTCTATTCCAGTGTGTCCTGGAATCCACAATAAGGTGACTATATTGTGCTCGCCTAGTTCATTGAGTTTGCCTAGGCATTCCCACACAATTTTGGAACTGGTTACACAAGAGCTCAGTGCTTTAATAGTTGCTTGACTATCCGACATTATGATAATCCTTTGCCTTCTATATCCTTCATCAATATTGAACTGGGCACACTTTCTTATGGCGTGAATTTCCGCTTGAAAGATACTTGGGGTTTTTCCCAAGCTTTCAGAGTGTTTGGTTCCTGTCCCGTACACTCCATCCCAGTTCCTTCTATTGCTTTTGAACCGTCTGTACCATTGAATGGAATTGTTACCAAGTCTGGTAATGGTATTTGGATCCCATTCCTTCTAGTTGCTTAATTCCGTAACGAATTTCTTTGAAGAGTTATACTTTTTCATCATACCATCTTGTGGCATGTCCCAGGTTTTCTGATTTCTAAGTACAAACATCGTGGAGCAGATTTTCAATATCAGTCATCATGCCTATTGTTTTATAAATATTTTTCAATTATTACAACTAGTTTTTTGCCGATTTTATAAATTTTAATGATAAACAAAATGAATATCTCACAGAGCATTTTACATTTCGATTATGTTTATATTGACGAATGCCGTTCCTTATATTCTGTTTTAGAATAACTGATACTATTGTTTCAGTTATTCCTTTTTATCATATCGTTTGAAATTGCGAGTTTTCCTTTATAAAACTTTGGTACCGACATGCTTGAGAACAAAGAGTGTTTAGTTTAACGGTTGAATAATAGTTTGGGTTAAATCGAAATAGCAGTCGAGCTTTTGTTACTCGTGGAGATAGGTACAAAAAGAAATTTGATGAATAATTATTATATATTCTATTCTGCGGAACTTTATTCCTGTCTATGTTTTTTTTTCGTCTTTACGAAATTCTGAAACCAGTTTAGTGAAAATTAAGTAAAAGGAAGAGATTTACAAGCACTACACATGCAGGAATCTGTTTAATAGGTATAGAGTTAAAGTTAAGAGTATCTACTTTAGAAAAATCTTCATTATGTAGGTACAGGCCCGTATCTGGAAATTGAAGTTGATGATGGTTTTGAAAAAATGAAAATTTAGGTTTGATACCTTCATCTGCAGTCAATTTAAAACAAACTGTTCGAGTAACTTTTTTCATTCAGTGCCGCTGTGATAGTGGTACGAATTGCACTTGCTCCACCAGAGCACATAGCAAAATGTGATCATAGGCCATCACATGCAGCCAGTCGATCTGTCTGTGTCTCATCGTCTACTTTGTTCCACAAACTTCCAGTTTCAGATAACCACATAAAAAATACAAAATTGTGAACTATTTAGTTCAGGAAAATATTTGTTCTGCCAATCTCTTATTCGCAAAGTGGAATGTGACGAACAGACATCATCCTCAAAAAATATATTCTACACCTTTGCTTTAAGGGAAGGTTATCTAATTCAGGTATTAAAAAGTTTTCCAGCAAATTCATTTAAAGATAGGGTCCGATTATTATTCGATTTTGTAAAACACCAAACATTTAATTTTTCAGCAAATTGACGTTGAATCCTGTAATAAATATGATCACTAGACCAATACTGACAGTTGTTTTGGAATAAAACAATACCAGTTGGCGTTCATCAGAAAATAAAATATTATAGTGAAAGAACCGTTCATAAGGCGCATAAGTCAAATCTCGTGTCATAATCACAATATGTGCATATATTTTGGTTTGAATGGATTAATCTTGTTTTTCTTGAATATTTTCTTTGAGTGGCTCTTGATAAAACGAACTTCCGCTGTTCTTTTTCGTGAATTCAATTTAGGGTTTTCAATTTCTTAATGTGTAGGGCAGTCTCTGGCTGCATCATCGTACTCACTTCACGCATTTTTCAATTTTTTGGAATCTGGATATTTTTCATTGAATAGTTGAATTTCATGTTCAAAACATCCCCAATCCTAGGTATTGCAAGATATATACTTTATTGAAGATCTAGCATTGTTTAAGAAGAATGACAATTAAAAAATTATTTTCCGAAGTTAACAGATACTTAGTAGGTACATCGTATGGTTTTCCATAAAATTGACTATAAAATGAAGCTGGTTTTGAAAATATATATTTTTTAATTTTATGAGATTTTAGAACAAGCTAAACTTTTTATCAAGAAGGACATATTTCGCTAAAATCAAAAATGTTTCTCATCTTGAGCACCCCATTCGTAGACATAATGTATATAAACGAAAAAAAAATGAAAAAAATCGTTTATAAAAATTTTCCCTATACCTCCAAGGATAATTTCCTTTATATCAAAGGTTTGTACACGTCCTAATCAACATTTGTTTTTATTTTCTACTTCACTATAAGAGACTACGTAATAATGAAAAACCCTGTACATGAAACAAAAAATTAAACCAGCATTGATTCATTGTAATACTCAAACTTTGAGTATAAATAACAGTGAGTCAGAAAATCCTTTCGGTTAACCGACATTTACGAATGCAGGACTATCAATCAACAACCTTACCGAGGAAAATACAGTCAAACAAAAATTAGGGCATAATTTTGTAATGAGGATGTCTAAAGTTTCATGCTTTATTTAGTAGATGTTTCACAAACACGTGTAGTAAACTGTGTGCCGGAATAACTAAAAGTTATTGTTTTAATTAATTTATAACATTCTGCAGAATTCTATTGTTATTTTGATGATTTCAATAGAGAAAGGTCCATTGACTGAACAAACTAGCTATTAAAGAATTATGGAGAGAATAAATATTTTTAGTCCTTCGAACCAGCGACCTTTAAATTTACTGTCTGTTCCAATCAAACTGAAAACGTAGGACATTTAAAAAAAATTCCATTCCTTTCTCTTTCGTTTTAGGTGAGAAATATGAGACTTTTCTACACTCCATGGAACTTCTCGTACAAAGTACAATTGAATTGTCTTCGGTATTTGAGCTTATTTCCGTTAAATTTTTCATAAAAAAGAGTATATGGTATGTTACTTAGGAGCTTGGGAAATAAATGTGTCAAAACATTCGACGTAAACAAGGGTAATTAGTTGAAATAGAAGATAACAAATTTCATTTCTATTTTTGGAAATAGACATTATTATAATGATCTCATTACCTGGGTGATATCCGTCGTGTTCACTCCTCCTTCTCTATGTAGTTTGATGCGAAAATAATTTCAAATATTTAAACAAAAAATAAAATCTTGTCTGGCAATTGTGCTATTTTTATACTGTTTCATTTTATTTTCTAGATACGTTTAACGATAATTAACGTTGTTCAATACAACATCAACAAATCAGATTATGTAGTATATGTTACAGTCAATATATGAAATTGGGCATTATATATACTGTCTAGCCGGTATATATATTGCCTGAACTGCTCCGCTTTATATGAAATACGGCACAAATTATAAACTGACTAGGCATTATATAAAACGCGCGTAAAATGTTCAGTCAGTTTATTTTGTTCATTGTTTTTAACCGCCAGGAGATTTTATAGTTGTAATTATTATAATTAAACGTTGATTAACAATGGAAGAAGACAAAATTGAAAGGTAAGTAGGTACATAATCTAATTAATACATACTTTAGTGATTTATTTTAACACATGCATATGAAAATTCGTATTATTTAGTGTATTCTTTCAAACATAACCTCTAAATTAAAATTCATAAATGAGCTATACAGGGTTGTATTTATTATATTTAAATATTAGAATATAACAATAATGATGGTTTTTCAGATTTTATGAAGAATTTTATAAAAGGAAAAGAAATCTTGGTGAAAATTGTCGAAGTTTAAGTCTTGAAAAATACAATAAATTAATAGAAGTAAAACTTTCAAAAGAGGTTACTAAAAGGGATCCGCACATGAATTGGCTATTACGACATTATGATATCATATCAGTACAGGGAGTAGAAACATTAATATTCCCTATAAACGGTAATTTTACTGACATAATTTATTATGTTCATAAAAATGAAATTTTCCATATTCTGAAAGATGTACATTCGGAAACGGGTAATGGTGGCCGGGACAGAATGTACCATAAAATTAAAGAAAAATATAAAAATATCACACGCGATGACATACTTTTATTCATCAACCTATGTAATAAATGCTAAATGAAACATGAATCTGAGAAAAAAGGTGTTGTTACAAAACCAATGGTCTTTAACGATTTAAATCCTCGTTGTCAAGTGGATTTAAATGATTATCAATCTCATCCTGATAAAGACTGTAAGTTTTTAATAGTCTATCAGTATCACTCAACAAAATTTGTGGTATTAAGGCCATTAAAAACGAAAACTGCTAACGAGGTTGCTCTTCACCTGATGAACATCTTTACTTTAATCGGGGCTCTTGTAGTGTTACAGTATGATAATGGCAGAGAATTTTGCAATAAAGTAATTTATGAATTGACAAAAATGTGGCCAAAAATGAAGTTGGTTCATGGAAAACCTCGCCACAGTCAGAGCCAAGGAAGTGTAAAAAGAGCTAATCAAGACGTAGAAAACATGATTACGACTTGGATGCAAGACAATAGTACCGAAAACTGGACCGAGGGAGTCAAATTTGTTCAGTTTATGAAAAATAATGTTTACCATTCAGAAATAAGAACTACACCATATATATGAAGCTATGTTTGGTACCAAGGCAAAACTCATATGAAAATATACAAACAAAAGAAGAATTAGAAACTATTAATCAGTTTGCTTCTAAGTCTGAATCTCAAATGGAAAATCTAACAAATGATTTCTCTCCTGAATTGAGTACAGTAAATTCTGGATCCGAAAATATACCAGAAAACTATCAGGAGAGCGAAGAAATTACTGCATTAACTTTTATAGATTCCATAATAAATAGCGGTAAGTAATTGGAAAATAACATAGGGTTAAAAAATTATAAATTTTTTATGTTTATTTTTAGATACAATAATAACCGATATTCAAGTAGATGATATCATGGAAAATAAGGAAGATAATACAGTTATCACTTAAGAATCTAATCAACCTAAACAATTAATTTGCAGTAGATGTGAAAAGGATGGCGGCGATGTCAAACTGTGCAAATCTTGCGAAAATTACATACACTTAACATGTACTGTAAACCAAGCAACAGATAACCTACTCTGCAATCCATGTATGAAGGGTGAGGATATCAATAAAATTAGAAAAAACGCCAAAGAGTCGCTGGAACAACAAGCGAATCGCATGAAGCATATAAGTGATTCTTCACATCCACATGTGGATATTGGTGATACAGTAAGAATCTCGGTTCCAGAGGTGGATAGAGGTCGAGGGGATCCTAGCTATGTTTTAGGAATAGTCAAAGAAGTGACTAAAGAGGGCTGCCATTGTAAAAGCAACAAATGTGCATCAAATAAATGCTTATGTAAAAAAAATAAAGTTTTATGCACTTCAAAATGCCACAGAAGCCTAAGTTGCCATAACAAATAATTTTTAATGTTTTTTTTAATGTTTTTTTATGTTTTAATAATTAGGGGAAATCGTCGAACATGTGATTGGCAAAGAAGAAAGAAAGTGGGAAGCTGATAATAAGCTAGAAAACACTGTAGAGTCGGGCCACTCATTATTTTTGTGGTCCCCTACGCCGATAGTTTATCGGCCTACTCGTAACATAATAATTGGAATTTAAAAATTATGTTGTTATGTATAGTAGATTTTTTTATAAATTTAAATATTTATACCAATTGTTTTATTTTCAAATTATTATACTTATTATTCTAATAAACTCCTTGTAGTCACTGACACGTTATATTTATTCAGCAGACTTCTATTTATATTTGCAGACTAGGATGACCCTAGTTAAGTACCGAATCGGAGTGTGTAGGTGGTGTCGTGCTATTTGCGTACAAGGATTATTTAGTGCTGTCTGCGTAGACTCCGTTTCACATAAGAAGAAGCCACTTGAAGTTTGCCAACTGATTTGCGCAGAAACCAAAATCGGTCTTGTTTATCTTTGTCGCCTCGTAACGACCGTTTTATGCCATTGGCGTTACAAACGATTTTTATGCCGACCGCCATTTTATTATTGACATTTGAGGTTGTGTTTGAAGCAGTCATTTACTGTCGAATATTTTTGATTTTTGAATATTTCAAGACGTTTTTAGCTAGTTTATATGTGAGTGTTGTGTGTTTCATTTGATCCAAAACCATGTATCCTAAAAAAGTTGTTGGTGTTAAAGGATAAATTATCCACATTATTCTAATTTTGTGTTAACCTACAAAATGTGAAAACGTTTCGCTACTGATTTGAAGTCGAATGTCAATTTTACAATATGGCACTGGTTTTGACAACAAGTTCGCGCATACGACTGCAACTTCAAGTGGCTTCTTCTTACGTGAAACGGAGTCTACAAGGGTCGGCGGTTTGATACCAGGTAGCAAAAGAAATTTCAGCAGAGTGCTTTTCGGATTATTTATTTATTAATTCTGTTTTTTCAACAATGTATACCATCTTCAATCATTTTCCTTACCCTTATCGATAAATTAACCAATTATCTGTTTTAAAGCGTAATAATAATCGCATTAAACTATGATATTTAGAAATAGAAATATTAATAACAAGACTTAATCTTCTTGAAGCACAGTAACAACAAAATAAAAATATTTTCACACTTTACCGAAATTTCTTTTGCTACCTGGTGTCAAACCGCCGACCCTTGAACGCAGATAGCACTAAATAATCCTTGTACGCAAATAGCACGTACCCGAATAGCACTATTTCGTGTAGGTAATGAATAATTTATATTTTAATTCCCAGCTCCTATAGTTTATTTCAGAAAGGTTTAGAGTAATAAAACCTCATTAGGTATGCAAAGGGAGCACAGAGTGACCCAACGAATATTTAAGCCACTTTCACAGTTTGGCATTGATTTCATTGTAAAATTCTTTCTTTTTATCAAGTGCAGGAAGTACCACCCGGGTTGGGGTCAATATATGGGTTTTAGCCTATTGTTATCGATTCACAAACACTGAAAAAAGTGTGCCAAAGGCGTGCCGGTAGGATACTCGTAAAAAGGAAAGAATTTTATTTTAACAGAATAAAAATTAGGCATTATGTACATAGTATTAGGTACACTTATTTTTCATTAAACATTATACAAAAAATACATTATACCGAAATTAAATTATAAAAAATCATAATATTCTTCGTCATCTGAAATTTTAATATTACAAACAATACTATTTCAAGACCTACGCCTATGGCCGACACCGAAATTGAGCCGAACTGGACGGAATTCCCCATTTTATTACTCTATACCTTTCTGAAATAGACTATAAGTATGAAGACTTTAGAACTGATAAAAGATATTATCAGGTTTCCATAAACTTTTTCAACAAAAATTACTAAAACTAAACAAACTCATCTACATTTAACTAACTAAAAGCCAAAAACAATGTAGAGAATGGGATGCAGGACATGTTAAGCGGCAAGATCAATCATAGCCATCCCTATCGCGATGAGTCATAGAAACAGAGTCAATCTTAAAGGGGACTTAATTCTACAACAGGAGGTAGGGAAATGTGATCAGCATTGGACACGCATCATTTAGCAATTTAATTAAGTTGGGGAACAACAACTTGGCAAAATTGTAAAGAATCCATCTGTTTGTAGATGTCCAAAATATGGTGCTAGTCTTTGTATAAAAAAAAACGATTCAAAATTTAGCGTTTTGTCATCATGACAAACATAAACATTCAAATCAACGCCATTTTTAGTCCATTTAGATATTACAAAGAAACGTGTTTTATTGACTTGTTATACCTACCACACGTTTGCCGAAAAAAAAAATGTACGCAACACGCCCGGAAACTGTTTTTTCGGACTCGCAGACTTCCAGGACTCGCCTTCGGCTCGTCCTGGAATCTTGTCTACTCGTCCAAAAAAACAGTATTTTCCGGACTTGTTACGTAATTATACTATTCCAAATATTAAAAAAAGTTTTCAGAATATTTGTTACTAACAAATGAAAAAGAAGAGTGTGATTATTTTGGACTGTGCATTTGCTGGACAACCTCCGACTAAATACTGCAGGAAAAGATGACTTTTATTTGACAAAAGTTTCGCTGATATCTTGTCTCTCACTTACAAGATTTTGTTTACCACCGCTACTTTTTTTTCAGTCCCAAAAATTTTATCAGTTTTCTCGAATACGAAGACTGAGTTTTCTGTTCACTACATTGAGTTTTCCAGCTCTCTAGCAATAACTGCAATTTTCGATGTAATTTAATCAACTTTGTGATTCAGGAAAGACTCTAGACTAAACACGAAACTTAATTGAACAGGACATACAAAGATTGTATCAGTAAACATTTCCTGAAGGTTGTATTGATACCAAATAGAAGCAAATTAAGCGGTTGATGTTTAGACGTCAAAAGACACAAAAATATCTGGAACACTAAAGAACTTAAAAGTGAAGAAAGCACAGAAGCTGGAGTTTGTTTCAAAATATCGGTATAAACAGTTGCATTGGCTCTATCTTCCAGAGGTGTATGATCAGATTGCCTTCTAATAAATCGAGAAGGGCAAGGAAAATCATTTAAAAATCTATACAGAAGGGACAGGGTGAATGGAATGGTTATTTTTCCTTCCCCTTCTTAAAAAATTAACCAATGATCTGTCTTAACCAAAAAATTGTGGAACTTATTAGAAACAAAAACAAGTATCAGTTCCTAATGATTCTAACCTAAAAATTCAAGAGGACAAGAGGAAGCAAACTGATCATGAAATGCGTATGCGTGCATGCGGGCTACAAAATTTAACGGTGAGGCTAGACGCAAGTTGTTACACACCACCGACTAAGTACTAACGACAAACTGACACTGGACGACCGTGTGTAAGGTTCCATTCTATTCATATACATCAGAGCACGCTCTGCGTTTCTGTTATAATTTTAAGCTGATTTCTGCACAGTGTGAGTAGTTCCGTTGTACGTTTCAGGTATAGTTTTCCCTTGCATTTGTCTTGGGAAGTTCTTTCCTATCCTCAGACTAAAGGTTTTGGTATACCATGGTTGAGGCTGTGTGTCATCTTACCCTGTTTTTGCAAGTTCGTCAGCAAGAAGGTTGCAGTGAAGGAATTTTAAAGTCAAACAGAGTTTTATGGATATAAATTGATGACTTGTTCACATTGACCAATGGAACAGTGTAGAGCTGGTGCAGGTGACAAGGCATTGAAGTATTTGTGGAAACGAGACAGCTTCTGGGGACAACCAAATTATTCTTCGGATATCTGTTAAGGACTGGGTTCGGTTTCGGAAGAATAATAACGAAGATTGGGAGGCACTACCAGGAACGGTTCAAGGATGATCATTGATTATTAAAGAACTGGCCATGGAAAAACAAAGTAGAAATCAGTTTCGAAACACAACGAAGCTAATGACTGGCCTTGTACTACAAGTAAGACAGCAACTATATAAAATGAAATAGAAACAGTTCAGCACGTAATCAACAAATGAAAGGTTCTGGATGGTAAAAGGCAGACATTTTTATATTAAAGGCAAGGTGAACCCGAGTTACATGACATTTAAAAGACTGGTGTTTTCTTGTATTTTCAAACATTCAACTAGTGTAAATCAAAATAATACAGGAAAGGTAGTTTTAATATTAATCTAGTTTAATTGGATTGCATAAACCTTCATCATGCTGTTAAAAATGTGTTTGTCAAGACATACCTTTGATTCTTATGGAAGAAAACATGCTGTTAGAAAATTACGATGAACATTTTTGCAAACCTTTAAATGAAGTTTTCTAGCACACAGTTTTTTTTTTATTAACATGTTAAGATGCACGTACGAATATTATGTATCGTTCAGCTTACCCGTGATACCCGGTTTAGATCGATATAATCAGTAGGACCATGTGTCTCCCAGATTTCCTCATCCCTAGGAGCATCATCGAGCTCTTCAAATTCATTGAAGGGGGTGTCTTTCTGCATTAAAATGGTATTATTAATAATTGGGATAAAGGTATGATTCGACATTCGATGTTTCATGGAAATTTGTGAACATTTATTGATTATGATGAGACATTTTTTTGAATACTTCTGATATTCTATACACCTAAAGTTATTTATTTTTATGAGATTTTAATCTAAGATTTCTGTGATCCGGTTGTTTGTCTTTATTGTTAGATGTCAGCAGTGTTAAATTTTTAATCAACAAACTTTTATTTGCTTCACCTGTATGTTTCTAATGGAATCTTCAAATGAAATTTTCTTTGACTCAAAACATCATATTCTATTGAAATTTTGCATATTTACCAAAAAGACTGATCACAATACAATCATTTAATAAGTTTGTTCCAATATCCTGACCAGAATCATCAGTATAAACGATTGATAATTTATTACATGTAGGTTGAGTTAGGTTAGGTTTGTGGTGAGTGGGTCTAAAACGCCCTCCGCAGCGACTGGCAAGAGTCTATTGTGGCTCACACCTATATTTTACCAAACTTCTTAACAAAGCCGATTCGTTTATTTGGTGAATATTTCAGGTCTGATGGCGGAGAGAGAAATCTGATACCTGATACAGGCCACGCGGGGCAAGCAGGTACATTGTCATCCACACCAGATTGGCCAGTGTTTTCAAGTCCGCTTGGTTATCCGAGGAAATTTTAATGGTTTTATGTATGAGATTGGTTTCCTACTATCTCTCCACAAATGAATTTCTGTCTGAAAAATAGTTGTTTGTGATCTTAGGCAGGTTGATATTTCTGTCGTTAATTTGCGACCGTATACACCAGCACTGGGCATTTTTGAACCACCCGAGCTATCTGCTGATAGTAGTTCCTCCTTGTGGAGAATCTGTTCATCTCTATTTCAGAACTGGGTGTAAGGCAGGTCGTAGTTTATTGTTGGAGGCATTATGTCAGAATACTGCGACTTTCAGTGTCCACCAGCAATTTGCTACGTTCCGTATAAGCCTGTTTTATGCATTTGGAAATATTCCCAATTCTATACGTTGTCCATCTAGCCTCTCTTTCCAAAAATATATGGAGAGGAGGGAGGTCCAGCAGGATTTCCAGTTATTGCCGGACAAGCCTGTCTGTATACCAAATAGCTTTGTTAATGCGGTTCGCTGTAAGACTTTTAACCATAAAAAGCGATGGCTCCATATGCCATAATATATAAACATCGGTCTAACAATAATCACATATATCCAATAAATATGTCTGGATCTCAAGGCACAAGTTTTTCTACAGATCCTACGACATGTCCATAAAGATAGTATTTAGCCTTGTGGAGAAAGTTATCTAACTGAGCCCTTCATGTACATTTTTTACCTAGGATAGTCCCCAAATACTTTACTTCCGCAGCAAACGGAATAATCTCACCATATTAGTCGTTGCTTTTCAAAGTAAAGGGATCTCTCTCTCTTTATCACCAACTGTAAACATCGTTCAAGGTTTTTTTTGAAGATATCATATTCTATCCTTCCTGACTTGGTCCTTGCCATGATGACAAGGTCGTCTGCCTATACTTGCGGTTTTACCCCTCTTCTTTCGAGAGCACTAAGTAAATCATCCCTCAAGAGTAACCACAGTAGGGGGGATAGTACTCCCTTTAAAGTTAATGGCCTTATCCGGTTCTATTTGTGAGCATGCTATACAGGCTGTTTAACGACGAGCTTACACTACTTATATATTGGAGACTACTCATACTATTTCTATAAAAATTGGCATAGATGGAGAACAAGGTATGGCGAATTTATGGAAAATATTTTGACATACATGTAATTTCCGGTTATACCGAAAGTGAAAGACAACTTTGTTATTTTAAATGTAACACCCTGTATATTATTAACTTTTCGGATTCTACATTAAATTGTAATGTCACTTTGTGTAGAATACCCTATATCTAAAATTTATACTTATCGAGATATTTATTTTTTAATAAAAAATGGACCGGTTAATAATATACAGGGTGTTACATTGTAATTGAATATACAAGGTGGCTCATGTGTGAGTCTCCTATAGAAGGAGAAAAACTCAACTCTTATCGAAAAAGTAGCTCCCTGTATATGCTTATTCAAAGTCAAAAGCGTTTGCTAATAAACCCAACAGGACTTGACGGATACAAAATGACAAATTACCCGGTTTTTGTTCATATATCTTTTGTTCTCTGATGTGAATTAAACGATTTTCAAAACACACATTAATTTAGACATTTTTGACAAATGATTATAAATTTATGTGCTGTGTGAAATCTTTTTAGAAGCAGGGAAGTATATAAGTTTCAAAATACGAATGATATACGGTGTGTAAAAAATTCGATGACATAACTACTCACACATAAACTACTTTGTATACAGGGTGCGATAGATAAACAGTCGATTAGAAAGATCTCGAGAACTGAAAGTGTCTGAAAAGAGAAAATTGGTATGGTGGGGTTTATAAGGCTGAACTATTTAACGAAAATATAACATCTTTTTTGTTTATAACTTTTTTTAATTAGTAATAATTACGTTATTTTAAACAATTTTTGTTGATAGTTTCCTACAACTATCTATATCCGTTCTTGTGTTAACTTTTTTTATATGAAAACTACACTTTTTCACTATTTATAGGGTGTCCCTTTTGTAGGGTATTTCGAAAAATATAGGAGATAGAAAACATTTTACAGAATTGACTCCGATATTTCAAATATCTTCTGTATCTCACTAAATGAGAAAAAAGTGCACAATAACTTCTGATAGAATAATTAAAGGAGTACTCCGTGCAGTAGGCAATTTATTTTTAGGAGTTTTAGGTTAGTAGATCAGATTTAGGTATTTTTAAATGGGACACCATGTATATTTTGAATTGTTTCGTTTCCTTTTTTAATCCTCTCTCGCCTGATATGACACAATATATGTCTATTTCTTCTACAGGATGACAAAATGTCTCTGTAAAGTTATATCAATACAGCCCTTATATTTTAAGTTACCAAATAAAAAAAATAGTTTAAAAGAAATGAAAATTTATTGCATAACAAACTTAAATCTTATCAACAAACAAAATAACTAGTGCCAATAAAAAACAGCTACGTTGTACTGAAAAGTGGTTTTTCAATAAAAAACTTTTTAAATACAGAAATTTTTCATCACAATTCAATTTTCAAACAGCACGCGTTGCAGTTTTTCCCAATACAATAAAAATCGAGCCTGAAAAGTTTCATTTAATATAAAAATAGACACTAGTTAACAAACCGATGAAGAATTTAAAATCTCATAAAAAAACAACAACCCAAAAGTTTTAATACCCTTAAAGACATTGATACCCTCAAGTTTGCAAATTCACATTTCGTTATAATTAAAACAAACTTTTTCTGAATGAAGAATGAGAAAAAAAACTTGGTTGACGCTTGAAAATTAATTAAATTTCTTTAGAAGGCGATGACATCTATAAGTATCGAAGAGGAAGGTAAATGTAATTAAGGATTTTTCCCATCAATTTTTTATGCTAATATATGTGCCTGGTTATGTATCGGATATAATTATTGTACCCAGTGTTTCATAAACAGAAATTTGAATCTAAAATTATTGTAATTATTTCACAAAAAACCTCACCCAAGCAATGAGTTGTGGTGACTATTTCACTAGAGTGTTTTTCACTGGCAAAATACCATAGCAACGGCATCTTTTCTTCTGACAAAAAAGTTACCTGAAATTACCTTGACAAAATTCACATGTGATTTTTACTGTGACAAAATTTTAATTTTTTCAAGGTGCGTTGATCAAAGCAAATTTTTTCAAGGTGCGTTGATCAAAGAAAATTTTTTCAAGGTGCGTTGATCAAAGCAAATTTTGTTACCATGGTTCTGATATTCATTTAAAATGTCATTGCGTTATTTCTTGTTAGAAAACGTCAGATTAGTTTAGTTCAAAAATGAGTGTTTCTGAAGAAAAAAACAGATTTGGAACACAATCCATTGCAGAAATTAAAAAGACAGTGTCGGGGAATATATCTCCAAATACGTGTGTCTCCAAAGCTTCCTGTTGGCGAGAGTTTTCGTAGTTTTTATTGATAAGAGATTATAAGCTTGAAAAGCAAACTCCAGCTGAAGAATTAGCAATAATTATGGAAGATTTTGATTACAATATGAAAAAAAAGGAGAGGACTACAAAGAGTCCATTGTTAGTGTGGATTTATGCAGCAACATTTAACATTTAACATTTATCATTTAACAATTAACATTTATCATTTATAAGTTAAACTACTCATTTCACTATGACTCCATTTATGCAGACAATTAACAATTATCATTTATCATTTAACAATTACGAAGTTGGCCAACTTTTAACTTTCTTAAATTAAATGTACCGAATTTTCATCTAGTGGGCAACTAGTACGCAGATCCTGAAGTTAACCTCACTGTTTTCATAGAAAAGCGGTTTACTTAGGGTTATGTTGTGTGTTTGTTTACTAAAAATGGATGATGCCACTCTTATCGATCTTGTTCGACAATTTCCCGTCATTTATGACAAATGAAGTACACATTTTAAAGACATGAAAATGTAGGGTTATTGTAAATAACTAAAATCTCGGGCTTATGCGCATGCTTACTATTTTCTCCTAATTTATAATTGTGTCTGCATAAACGATGGCAGTTTTACTAATTGTTAAATGATAAATGTTAATTGTTAAATGATAAATGTTAAATGTTAAATGTTGCTGCATAAATCCACACTTACATAAAAGTTCTCTAATTTTATTGTTTTTTTGTCTTTTTCTCGTGAAGACGTCATGTCGAATACCACTCGATAAAAAATTGTGTAGGCAAAATTTTTTCTCTTGTGATATTATATATGAAAATAAAAATTATTTAAATGTAATAGTGAAGCTAATTCGACGTTTGCAGGTGACGAACCATCAAAACATTTTGTAAGCCGGTGGTCGGCAAAAATCAACATTATGAAGGTCGACCAAAATCGGTTGTTGTGTTGGTATTGAAATAGTCATGTGGGTTACCGCAAGATCTTTGGACATTAGTAGGAGAATAATTATCATTATTTTATAATAATTTGGCCACCAAAAACAAATTTATCGCGTTGCATCCTTCATAAATTTTGGACATGTGCGTATGAGCGTAAAAATGATTTGTTTCGTATGTAGACTTGAATCTACAATTTTAATCAATTTATCGACAACAAATTTAAACAAAAAAAGCTTTACGAATACATTAAGTATGGAAAAACAATAATTTTCTAAAATATAATTGAAAAAAATACCGCGTTGAAAGTATTACGCTCTTAGTGGAATTTAATCTTGAAAGGAATCTGCAAAGCATGAACAATTTAAGGACATTTATTTATCCAAAAATGATCGTCGCCGTTTTACCAACAGCTATTAATATTTTTTCGAGGAAAATATTCTCTAAAAAGATCTATTGTTTTGCCTTTTTCTACTCAGTTCCTGAGGAACGTCTATTAGACTAGTTGTTCCTTTAGTCCTATTCCTTGGAGACATTTTAGGTTATCCACAGACATCAGTTTAGGAAAGTTTCCATCCATTATCCAGTAGCCTCCCACGTGTTGTGCCATGGGATTCTGTAGTGTAGTCCATTCCACAGAATCTACATTACATCCTTCCTTCTCCACTAGTTTTCGATATTCCTTTGAGTATATCCAAGGACGTCACAACTTTCCAAGCGGAAGTGACGGCGATCATTGCTTTGAAGAAATTAAAAGGGAGGAAAGAGCATACCATCTTCACAGACAGCTAAGGCACTCGATTCCATAGAGGTATATTTAAAGCTAGTATGGGATTGCGTACATGCCTTAACCGCACTCAGAGACCGTTACTAGGTCACAGTTGTCTGGGTACCAGGACACAAGGGCCATGAGGCCAACGAAAAGGCGATCGAAATGGCCAGACAAAACACATTAGTCGCATTCGTTGGACCAGATTCCTTCTGCGGTGCTGCACAATCGACAATAAACATGACCACAATAAAGAGGGTGAGACAGACATTTCTAGAATGGTGGGCAATATCACCAGGACAAAAACAGTTCATTAGAGGGCATTCGCCAAAATTTACTGCAAAAATAGGAAAAGTTGTAATACTTAGGTATGCTAACGGGCCACAGTAAGCTTAATACGCACGCTAATATTATTTGGGATGGGAAATGTAATCTTGATTCAGAGGACCACAATATATCTGAGAAGATCGCAGTGGAATAATCCATTTAGTCACTCCATCTAATATAATATTAGTTTAAGCTATTTTGGGTGCCCATTCAGATGATAGTGTCCAGTTAGAGAACCGTCAAAGCCCTTAGTCACTTGGGGTATCAATTTTCTCAACCTCAACCTTACTGGAGTTCCCATCCTCAAAATATTGTTCCAGCCCCTTTATTTGATAGTTCATCTGCAATTTCGTTTTATTTCAGCACATGAACACGTTTTTATTTCAGTTTCATTACGACATCAAGTACCAGTCTTGAGTTTGTTGCTATGCATTGTTTAGACCATAATTCGTGGCAGACCAATAGGGAGGACAAGCATATATGCGTATGAGAACTGCAAGAAAAACGTCAAAATATTCTGTAGGTAGAACGACGCATTACAAAGTTTTGAAAAATATTTTCCAAAAAACAATGACGGTTCAACTAAGAAGGAACAACTACTTCTCGGGCTATATGCTCCGAAAAAACATTGAATTACACTTCTAAGCTAAACGGGGTTGGTATACCTGCAAGATATAACGAACCATTCTGGTTTGTAATTAGAAGGGACAACATCTCTTGTAGACCGGTTTCGGCGTATTTGTGACTCATCAGTACAAGGTAGATGTCACCCGTCCAGAAGCCCTGGGAGCATAATCCTGGACTGGAGACAACGCTGAAACCACATCAATCCATTAACCTCAACAAAGGAAATGCTAAGAATGCGATAACAGCGACATCCCCACATTTAACCACAAACTAAAATTCTATATTGACAAAAAACCATCTCGGTTTAGTAGTTATTTACTTAATTACAGTTTCCTGTAAAATTGTCATTGTCGAAGATAATAGAATTAATACTATTATAACGCATTACAGAGTTTTGAAAAATGTTTATCAAAAAACAGTGGCCGTTCAACTAAGAAGGAACAACTACTTCTCGGGCTATATGCCCTGACAGACATTGAATTACACTTCTAAGCTAAACGGGGTTGGTATATCTATAAGATATAACCCACCATTCTGGTTTGTAATTGGAAGGGACAATATCACTTGTAGACCGGTTATATCTTGCAGATATACCAGCCCCGTTTAGCTTACAAGTGTAATTCAATGTCTGTCGGGGCATATAGCCCGAGAAGTAGTTGTTCCTTCTTAGTTGAACGGCCACTGTTTTTTTATAAACATTTTTCAAAACTCTGTAATGCGTTATAATAGTATTAATTCTATTATCTTCGATCTATTGGTAATACGATTTACTAAAATATGACAATTTTACAGGAAACTGTAATTAAGTAAAAATTCTGCAGGTGTTTGCTGTTTTATATTGCCTAGATTATAATTAGCGTAGTTTCCAGTGGTCGATTATTTCCCTCAGTTAAACTCTTCCAATTTAGAGTCTTCGTGATCGCAGCTTGTCGACATTTCCTTCCTCACCTTTCCACAACTATTAAGTCTAGGTTATTTTAATATACTATACTCTGTTCACCTAACAACATCTCCAGCGAAATTGCATAGGTACGTATTAGTCGATACCCCACTATTTTCAACAATCAATATGAACGCAAAACGTCTGCCGGTAGAGCTGTTGTCAGGTGGGAATATTGTTTTGACGTGGCGCAAATGAAATTTGAACAGAGCATAGATATTCATTATTATTATTTCACCAAGTTTCGGCTTAAATAGTTCCATTGATTAATAAACCATCCTTTATATTTATTAATTTTTTTAGAGGTCTCTTTATCTCCCTTTATTTTTCAGTCTGAAATATGTATTTAATAAATTAAATAATTTTAAAATTCCTGTATTTTTAATAAATTATGAAGTAATTCTATCTGCTTAATTAATCACCTGAGACCCTAAATTTTGATGAACCAGCTGTTTTTTTTAATAAAATTTTTAGATAATACCAAAAATACTTCTCGTCTCTTATCGAAAACAATTTCCAAAATTGCAATTTTCTAAAATAGGGTCGACACCTTGACGCCAATATCGATATTGATTTCTGTAAAAACGTTGTTTTTATAACTTTATAGGAAATTACCTGGAAGAGAGGTTGATCGGTTTCACTTTTTATAGCCGGAATTTGGATTTCGTAGGAGATTTGTTCGAATTCTGGAACGTTGTCATTGATGTCTTCTACCTCTACTACCACACGTGTTATCGATGTTAGGGGAGGAGATCCATTATCACTGATAAGTACCTGAAACAAAAGATTTTATTTAAATTTTCATAAATACAATTTGTTTTTTAAAAGAAATTTCATACGATGTAAAAATTCAGTGTCGAAATAGTTATTTCATTACGAGACCAGAAAATACCCATGCGAGCGTGACTGGCGAACCACAAGTAAAGCATTTCGGCCACCGCATAACCGTCACCGCGACATAGGGGGGGACTTGTAGAAACTTCCATTTACCACTGGCGTACGTTACAGTTTTTAAAAGGAGTTAATTTATTTGTAAAACTTTTCTTTTATCATGGGCGGACGATAACTTTTTCAAGGGGGGTTCATTTATTTGCGAAAATTTCCATTAACCATAGGCCTACTATAAAATTTCAATAATGGCTAATTTAATCCTTAAAATTTCATTCTATCATGGACGTATGTTGAAATTTTTGAAAGGGGTTCGTTTATTTGTATTTTGTCTTAGGTCGGCAGTCCCCATGACTGCCTATTTTTATTTTTTTTTTAGAACTATTTGGATTTTTTATTTGTATTGCATTTTTAGCCAGTTTTTCTCTGCATTTTAAAAAATATATGGCAAATTTTACCTATAGTTTGGCAAGTCTATCTGAAGCTACGGGGCATCGGTAAGGGGCAAGGAAACATGGCCGATATCTGTCATTAACGTACCAATGGCGTACGGTACTTATTTTATAAAAGTATTAAAAATAATAATAATTATTATATAATAATTATATATAGAAACTGATTTATGCTTTGCTTTAAAGGTAAGGTATTTTTCAAAACACGGTACCTATTTGTTAAAAACATATTGTTACGCGAGCTACTGCAATAATATTCTCACTTAGTGCCCCCAGTGAAATCCCCGTATGAGACGACTATGGCTCCTCCGCCCAATTTTCGAGAAACATCGGTGCGTCCGCCAGAACATCGAGAAAATCCAATGCACCCGCGAGAACGCCGAGAAATTTCGAGAATTACGGCGCGCGAGTATAAATAGGCCACCAGCATCGCTGCAGGCAATTAGTCAATCAGTCAGTGTTGATACCGAAGGAAAGTAATCGCGCCTCGAATAAGTGTTTATTAAGTGACTCTCAAGTGTATTAGATAAATTATTAAATAAGGACCGTACTACATATAAATCTGTAAATATAAATTAATTGTAAATATAAATTAGAATAAACGTTACATTGGTGTCAGAAGTGGGATTAAAAAAATAAATAAATAAATAAATAAATATACAGGAAGATGGCGAAGAAACTTTGTGAATTAAAAGTTTCAGAGCTTCGAAGAGAGTTGGAGGATTACGAACTGGACACAAGTGGGGTCAAGTCAGTGTTAGTGGAACGACTAATAAAAAAAGCTATGATTAACAATGGATTGGACCCGGAAACGTTCGAATTCACCGACGAAGCGTCCGCCTCTATAATTTCATCCATGGAAAACAAAATGTCGGACATGGTAAACAAAATGTCGGACATGGAAAATAAAATTTCGACGGATATAAAAAACGAAATTTCATCCATGGAAAACAAAATGTCGGACATGGAAAACAAAATGTCGGACATGGAAAATAAAATTTCGACGGATATTAAAAACGAAATTTCATCCATGGAAAGTAAACTTTCGGCGGACATAGAAAATAAAATGACGGACATGAAAAATGAAATGACATCCATGAAGACTGATATTTCTGCCGTGGAAGAAAAGATTAAAAGTATGGAGCAAGAAATGAAACAAAAAATCAAAGAAATCGAAAGGAAGACTAGTAATAAACCGGATATTACAACTAGGCAAGCCCCGAATAACGACGAACTGGCAGAAAAAGTAGAGTTGAAACCGAAAATGGAAAACGATATTAACAGCCGGGTGAAACTGCCAACATTCGATGGTAAAACGTCATGGCCGAACTATCTTAAGCAATTCGAGGCGGCATCAAAAGCAAACAACTGGAGTGAGAAGGAAAAAGCGTTAAATTTAACACTTGCCCTTAGAGGAGACGCTATGGATATCCTCCAGACCATTCCAGTGGAAGAGGCCGAAGATTTTGAACAACTCAAAAAGCGATTGAATATGAGATATGGCCTGGAACACCTGGAGCATCTGTACCAGTCGCAGCTGAAAAACCGGAAACAAAAACGCGACGAAACTCTGCAAGAATTCGAAGCAGACATTGCGAGGTTGGTGCGGTTTGCCTATCCATCGGCACCGGAGAATATCATGGAATGTTTAGGGGTACAGACATTCATCGACGGAGTTCGTGACCATGAAATGCAGAGAACTCTACGCTTGGCTCGGCATAAGACACTGGTCGACGTACTCTCTGCAGCCTTGGAGTACGAAGCAGCTACACAGGCTTCCGGAGTATACGGCAAGGTGAGGGCTGTAGCAGACGAAGAAGTTGAGAACAAGCTCGACCAGCTTGTCAACATGATGAAAAGCATCTCAAATGGAAAACTGAAAGCTGTGAGATGCTGGAATTGTGGAGAAATGGGACATGTACGCAGTTCGTGCAAGCGACCGAGAACTGCTACAAACGAAGACGCCCAGCAGGAAAACTAGGAAGGGTCGACCTTCAGAGGGCAGCTTCGACCCGAAGACCTTCCAAAGACCCTCTCATCCTAATAGCCTCTCTGAAATGTCGCGATGATAGTGTATACGTGGATGGTGAAGTTAATGGAAGGAAGTATACACTATTGGTGGACACTGGAGCAACGAGGACTATTATTCGCCCCGAGACTGTCAACACCCGGAAAATACTTTTACCGACGAGACTGCGACTCAGGACTGCCACAGGTGAAAGCGCCAATGTCCATGGAGAACTACCGGTGCAATTGGGAATTGGCGCAGAGAAGTTCACCCACACTGTCGTTGTCGCGATATCGAAGAGGACATAATACTCGGAATGGACGTTATGAACCTACATGGCTTCCAGCTAGATTTCAAGAACCGAGTGATTAGAGTAGGTTCTGAGGAGGTATTCCTTCACCCACACGAGGATAAGACTGTTCAGGTAGCCGTACAGGAGGATACAGTTGTACCCGCAAGGAGTGAATTTTTCCCTGTGGCAAGGCTACAAGGAACCGTCGAAGAAGGAACACCGGTCATGATGGAACCATGGAATCACGATGAAGAGGTTGGTCGAGGAATCTTGGTTGGAAAAGGGTTAGTCATGGCTGCCGAAGAAATACCTGTACGCATTATAAATGTAAATGACCATCCAATAACTATGAAGAAGGATACCAAAATTGGAACTTGCGTACCAGTGGCGTCGATAATTCATCAAACAACAACCTCCAATGATGCTAACAATAAATTTGAACAAATGATAGCAGTGGCTGGACAATCCCTTAGCCTGCAAGAGAAGAAAAAGATCAGAGAACTCTTGCTACAATACCGATCTCTTTTTGTACCAAAAGGAGGAAAGTCAGGAAGAACATCTGCTGTCAAACACAAAATTGACACCGGCGACGCTAAACCGATAAGACAATCGGCTCGACGGCTACCACAGGCCAAAAGAGAGGAAGCGGAGGGAATCGTTCGCGAGATGGAAAAGGACAAGGTAATAGAACCTTCTACCAGCCCTTGGGTCTCTCCGGTAGTTCTGGTAAAGAAGAAGGATGGAACCACGAGGTTTTGCGTGGACTACCGGCAGTTGAACAATGTTACAAAGAAAGATAGCTATCCTCTGCCGAGAATCGACGACACTCTGGATACGCTGGCCGGTAGTAAATTGTTTTCTACCTTGGACCTGAAGTCTGGATATTGGCAGGTAGAAATGGATCCAGCCGATAAAGAAAAGACAGCGTTTACCACCGGATCTGGACTATGGCATTTCACCGTTATGCCATTTGGGCTGTGCAATGCCCCCGCAACGTTCGAAAGACTGATGGAAAACGTACTGCGAGGGTTGTCCTGGAAGACATGCTTAGTGTACCTTGATGACATCATAGTCTTGGGAAGGACATTCGACGAACATCAAAAGAATTTGGAAGGTGTCTTCAAAAGGTTGCAAGCTGCCCAACTGATGCTCAACCCCAAGAAATGTCAACTATTTCAGAACAAAGTCAATTACCTAGGCCATGTAGTCAGCAAGGATGCATAATATCTGTAGACGAAGAAAAAGCTGCTGCCGTACGAAAGTGGCCAAGACCCACCGACAAGCACCAAGTTAGAAGCTTCCTTGGACTCTGTACATACTACAGGCGATTTATAAAGAAGTTTGCAGATATCGCTAAGATACAGTCATCTCGTTCCAGTTTCCTAGCTAGTTCCAGGAGGAACTGTCTCTTAAGGAGGGGGCAATGTTACGCGAGCTACTGCAATAATATTCTCTTAGTGCCCCCAGTGAAATCCCCGTATGAGACGACTATGGCTCCTCCGCCCAATTTTCGAGAAACATCGGTGCGTCCGCCAGAACATCGAGAATATCCAATGCACCCGCGAGAACGCCGAGAAATTTCGAGAATTACGGCGCGCGAGTATAAATAGGCCACCAGCATCGCTGCAGGCAATTAGTCAATCAGTCAGTGTTGATACCGAAGGAAAGTAATCGCGCCTCGAATAAGTGTTTATTAAGTGACTCTCATATAAATTATAATTAGTGTGCTAAGTGTATTAGATAAATTGTTAAATAAGGACCGTACTACATATAAATCTGTAAATATAAATTAATTGTAAATATAAATTAGAATAAACGTTACAATATAATGTTAAACATCGTACTTGAATTCAATATGGATACCGGATACGAAATAATAAGATACCAAGTAATACTGAAAATACGAAGGAAAATATTGACATTATAAACGCCACTGGCTAATCAATGTCAATCAATTGTCGAAGTGAGAGGGAAGAACACACGCACGCGCTTGCCAATAGGAAGTCAGGTGGTTACCTAGCAACGGCGGTTCGATAAATATTCACCAATTGAGTTAGTAGGAGGACGTGGTAATTATGATTTTCGCACGACGTTGCCCGCTTGAAGGAAACCCATAACATATTTGGAAAAGTGTTAATCTTTTAATATTCAGAAATTGAAAAAATAAGGTTAATAGACAAAATCCAATGAAACAAGCACATTAAAGAACTAACGTTTAATCATCATTGACATATTGTTAATAATAAAAAGTCCATTTACTAATTATTATCAATACATAACTAGCACTTTAGCTTTTTCATAGTTAAACGTGGCAATATCGAATGTTTTCGACCGCATTCCTTTCACAGCTTCAGTTATGTTTGCCAAACTATAGAGCTTGAAGCTAAAATTCATTAAATTATAAAAAAGATGAATTTTCGAAAGGGTAAACGAAATGTAATTTTTTTGGTTTTGGCCATTGATGCTTTGACACCTTAGCTCGTCTTAAACTCATATATATGGTATAAGATGTGAGAAAATTTTGAAAAAAAACTGGTAGAAGGTACATACAGACATTAGATAAGATTAGATTTGATAAGGTGGCTAATCGATCTATTCCACTACGACCTTTTTCAGATCTATTGTGGTACTCTGAATCTAGATTACATTCTCCAGCCCGACTCTTTTTAAGTAGCCAATCAGCTTCGAGACTCAATCATTCATGTAATTTATTGCCGATGGCTCCTCATCGCCTTGTACAAGAAACCTCACTGGCATAGGACGTGCTCTGCAGTTTCCTCTTCTAGGTGACAGAATCTGTAAATGGCTTCGACTGTCAAACCCTTCAACTTTGCGTGCCTGTTAAGCTTACTGTTAACATACCTACTACGGCTTTGACAGTTTTCCTGTCTTTGCTTATTAGGTCTGTCGTAAAAGTTGGCCCTGTCCTGGTGATATTACGGACCATTCTAGAGATTTATGTGTCACCGACTTCCTTGTGGACATATTTATTGTCGACTTTGCGACACCGCAGAAGGGTTCCAGACCAATGATAAGCCTATAGACTGGCATTATTTTCATAAAGTTTGGGTTTAACCGTTATTAAAGACCATTTTTCAAGTTATTTTGTGAGTTTTTAGGCAATGTTTGCCTAGAGATTGTACTAAGAAGGTCTTTGCTGTGAGTAAATTGTTAATACTGGTTATGATCAATTTTTCATGTATAAAACCATACCATTTGGTACCAAGCTAGATAGTGTTTACATAAGTGAAACATTGGATTAATCTTTTTACGTTGTACCTATTTTAATGTGCTGTTGTCTGCGTTTGCATCCAGCCCCATCTTTTCAATGATGTCTGACAATAAAATTATATCTAAGTGTAAACCTTAAAAAAAAACTCAACCATTGACAATAAAATATTCTACAAATAATTATTTTTATTTTTTCCTCGTGTTAAAGGGGAGGTAGCGATTTATATTGATATCAAAGTAAATTTTTTTATGATCATAGCTTGTATTTAAAACTTCTAGATTACAAAAATATTTATAAAACAGTTGGAAGATGCTGGTTCTTTCGACTTAAATTTTTCCTATTTTTAGAATCTTAATCAAAATCAGGGTGGCGCCCTTTTAGTCTTGAGTTCAATTAAACAACAGTATTCCCCCAGAATTCATGTTAGCTCTCCGACGAAGAACTGTCAGGTAACAGTTTGCAAAGGGATGTTAATAACCTAGCTCCCCTAACAAGAACACATTTTAATCAAAGTAAACTTGTTGAACTGTATGTTTTTTCTATCGTTTAACAACAAAATCAGTACGCGTTTTAAGGTGTTACTTTCAACTGTGTAGCCATGGATGATACATTACTCCGTATTAAAGAGCATTTATTCCCAGTGGAAATTTTTTCCGGTACGCGTTGATGAAATTAACAAAAATTTGTCAAAAAAAATCTTTTACCTCTGTGCGTGATTCCCAGGGTGAGATCATCAAAAAAATTTTGTATCCATATTCGATTAAACCTTTTCGAATCCCGAATAATTCTCATTAATATAAATTTGAAATTCATACAGTTAGGAAAAAACTTCAAACGGTAAATTTTCTCTATTGGGAATATAAAATGTAACATACGAATAAGCGGGGAGCGGAAAGCATAATGAAGATAACGATAATGACTGAAATCTGGAATGCACTGAATTTCGGTGAATAAAGAGGTATCACATTCAATTTGCACGACTGGAAACAAAATAAAACTAGGTGATGAAATTTTAACTAAAACATAATTATGTTAAACAGGAAACGAAATAGGGTCTTTATTTCGAATGAAAGTAACGAGCATAATAGAATAGTACGAGATCCGACGTGAAGATTCTGCAAATATATATATATTTTTATAAAACCTAATGCAAATGAATGTTTAATTAAAATGTAATGCATTACTTCCGGGTTGGCTTACCTTTATTTTTAATATACTTGAAAATGTGTCAATTTGTATTAAATAAATTAATATCTCGAAAAATATTCACTATTTAGACATGAATATTTGCGTTAAAGCCGATTACAATATATCCAAACTCATACAAAATAACGAATCAGTCTAAACTAAACAAATCAGGAGTATAGGAGTATACAGGGTGTCAATTTTAAAACTTACAATGGGCTATACCTCGTGAACGAAAAGAGATTTCAAAAAAATTTCAAAACCGTTTCTAGGGTAGAGAGAGGGAACTAAAATGACATGAGAGACAACGCATCCCCATCAACCCCCTATGCCCCACCTACCCCACCTACAAAAATTTAAATGGCAACCCCTACTTGTGATACGTCGTTAGAAAGCCCGTAGAAAATGCTTTCCAACGGTTTAAGTCATAATTCTACAGGGTGTAGCAATAAAGCAGAAACATTTATTTGACAACAAATTGAAAAAGTGTTAAATCTCGAACTACAGAAACGTTAATTAGTTTAGTAAATGTTCAAAATGGTTTCCATTGTTTTGTAAACAATAGTACAACCTAGTTTCAAACTCCATACGAACGTTGGCGAATCGTCGATTGAGGTTGGTTGGTCGGTTGATATCGATAAAACTGATTATTTGGAAGAAACTCTGAATGCTTCTTAGGTGAGCAATTTAAAGAAACCTGTAACGCGTTTCAAATTTTAAGTATTTTCTGAATGCTTTTCAAGACCCATGACATTCACCCCGTTCGTTCCTTTCTAGGTATAAACCCATGTGAGTGTGAATATGTATCGAGTTCTACTCGTAACTTAGATGTATTTCTGTAATTCGAAATGCACCGCAGTGTGAAATTAAAACTTTAGTTGTAGTGGACTTAGAAGTTGTTAACTTTTTTTTCAGGAAATCTATTTTTTTCTAAAATTATTTTATTTTGTACTTATGGAAAATGTGTCCGAAACATCAACTTCTATATTATCATCGGTAAGTCTATATGTTAAATAATTGGAATATAAATAATAGATTGAATTTGTTATAGTAAAAAAAGTACCATCAATATAAAGGGTGTTTCATAAGTAAGTTGATAATTGGCTCTAACACTATTATAGTATATTTGAACATTATTTATATAGCACAGTGTTTCAAGGCAGCTGCTTTTCCACAGTTTAGTTCATAGCAGACATGTACAATCATTTTACGTTCTCATGATTACAAACTTTATTGAGGGGCTTTCCAGGATATCCCTCTCGAACAACACTAGACCAAAATATAATAACATCCTAAAATGTAAATTAGGGTAATGTAACTACAACTACCAAGAGCAGACAGTGGCGTAGATGTGCTTGTTTCTTTTATCATGAATTATTTGTAACAGATCGGGTTCTGGTATGGTTGTTTCATGCAACAATTGTAGATTATATAATCCACATTTACGAGTATACTTCATTCCAAGATATTTCGTTTTGACTTATGCCTGCATGATAGATTCAAGAAATCCGATAACAATAGCACAGTATCGTATCGTACCCGTTTCTTCGAAAAGATAATGCCTAATAGTATGATTATTTTACAACTGAAATATTTGGCTGGTAAAATAATATTTGAGACTAATTTTTTAGTTTATTTAATTATTCTTTAATTTATTTGTGCTTCGGAAGACATATTTCGTAAGTATTTTTCACGATAAATGGTTGACCACCTTATCTATAAATATTTTAATCTGATTGTGTGAATATGAAAAGAGCTTTCATTGCTTGTTTTACTTTGTCTGACCTGTACTGCACCTACCTACTTTATTTCCAATGCCTTTTTTATATTTACATAATGGAATTAAAATATTTTTAGATATAATAGAAAGTGGGGATTTCGGGATAATTATTTTTAATATTTTCTCAGTTTTAAACACAAGAGTGAAGTTTAAGAGTGAAATGTTTATTACAAACTAAAATTCTAAGGATGTGGCATCCTAGGGCAAAAAAGTGCATTTATCGCCGGATGCGAAGCGAATTTTGAAAAATATGTTTGAATAATAATGGAAATATCGAGGTTGTAGTATAACCGATGCAGCAAAAGAAACATGTGAGTTGACAAAAACCCCAATATCCACAGTAAAAGACATTATCAATAAGCCAATACATAAGCGAAAAAAACGAAGTGATGCTAATAAAACCAAATGTGTTGTCCAAATGCAAAAAATTTATGATACCACCCTAGATTGTATAAAAAAGCAGTTAATTGAAGAAGAGACGGGGACTTTTTTCTTGTCTTATTGACAGTCAGAGTTCATGTACTTTGTTCCTTTTCGATTCTAATTCAATTTCATATCAGTTATTATTTAAAAAATGTATCTTTGATACCTTCCACTGTTTTGCAGATATACTGGCCCAATCAACTACATCTTTGTTATTTGAAACAATTTGATAACATCTGCCAATTAGATGAAATAAATCAAAACGTATACGGTGGGTCTTAAAAGTTTAATTTGTTTAATTTCAATTAATGAAAAAAACTTTTTCAATTGAGTAATTTTTCTCACGAAATAAATTTAATTTATGTTTCAGTATCTAAATTTTACCGACTACGGATCTGTTACTGTTTACTGTACAATGAGGCATTTATAAACTTTAATTATTAAATCCCGATGCTGAGTCAACGAAATATCGTGAAATGTTCTATATATAATATGTAATCTACTCTTGTCAGCTGAAGCTGACCTTATTAGAATCAGTTGACAAGTGATGAACTACTTTGATATATGAGGTGTTACATATTGATACATATTTAGTCCCCAGTACTAATTTACGGTTTTTGGCCAGATCTATAAAATATGGACCATAAATCATTTTCAAATGGAATATAATATCTTAAATACTGGATGTTTTATACATTTCGTTAGTTCAATATTATTATAGGATATTAATTTAGAATCACCCAGTAGCTCTTTTTATTTCGTTCACTCGCATCAACCATGGTAGGTTATTAGCGGTGGTATAGTATTTTTGGTTAGCCATTAAGTAACCGTATTCTAAATATTAAAATTTGGAGAGCACTGAATTAGATGTTTCTAATATTTGTTACTTGTATAAAAAAATTTTTAATCCAGATTTTCACTTAAATTGTTATATTTTCCTACTGTGCAGTTAAATTGATTGTTTTTTCCCCAAGTCAGTTTGACAAAGTCTCTGATAACACTGCAGCCGAATGGCTTATTGTATTTTTGCTAGCTCTATCTCATATCACCCATTCCAGTACCTTTGTCCCTTGCATCAGTTTGATCAGTTTGTACATGATCTCAGATGAGTGTTTCGTATATCCGTCACCTTGCGATTGGCCAAATAGTAAAAAATGTCTTAACGAATAAGTCTCTCGCATGTGCACAGTATAAGTTTCACTGTCTCCATTTTCCTACTGCATAACCTGCATGTAAGATCTCCGTTGTATAGTTTTAATGAGTGCAGATATTCCTTTACTGGTGCTTGACCATGAAACCTGTTATAATTCTAAGTTGTTTCCTGTACAGTGTGAGCAGTTCCACTCTACGTTTTAGGCATGGTTTTTTCATGAATATTTTCCCATGCATTTGTCTTGGTGTGTTCAACCAATAACTTTTATGCTCTCTGATCCAGTTCTTTACAGATCTTCGTACTACGATTTTTAGTATACCAAGAATCTGTCCTGGTTCCTGCTGTGGGTCATTTGACTCTCTTTTCGTCAGCTTTTTCATTGCCCTCGATACCCCAATAACATATTACCCAGCTTACCGTTATTCCATTTGGCTAACGCTTTCAGTTCTTCGATTCTTCAGTTCTCCCACTAGTCTCGATGTCATTTTCTGACTCGGGATTGCCTTGGGTGTCACCTGACTGTATGACATATTGTGGATCTGCTTTTTATCGATAGCTCTAATGTTGTTATCTCTCGCACATTGCAAGATTGCGTACACTTCCACCTGAAATACAGAGGTGTGATTTCCAAGTTTTCCCCTCCTTACAAGTATTTAAAAAACTTTTTTTATCTAACTTCAAATCTAAAAATAGGTGGTGGGATTCCCCAAGCTCTTCCCTCCTTCTGTTTATTTCATGGACCCAACCAGACCTTTTTGATTTTTTTTCCTGCTCTTCTGCACTTAGCAATGCGGAAAAAACGAAAAAATCTTCGTCGGATGAACTACTTGAAATTTTGCTGGTTCAAATGTAACTTAAAACTCAAAAAGAACGCACCGCTTCGTGCCGCTTAAGTGAGCGGATTCACCGGTAATGTAGTGACGCGCCGCGCCGTCTAAGTGAGCGTGCACCTTTATACTTTTTGCATCTTGAAATCGTGAGATCCGTTTCCGAGATAATTGAGGCGTTCCATACTTAAAACTCACTCTGTATACTAGTCCATTTAAGGAGATACGTATGGTACAATTTGGGTTCCGTTCAAGTTTAAGCACCTATTTTCTTACCTAACGATGCAAATACGTTTTGTAAATATCATTTTTCCACATTCATTTTTTTTTTGTTAACTCATCAATCATGTTGGTTATTAGCGAAAAAAATTGAATTCACAAAATTTTAAGCAGGAAACATTTTTAACACGCTTTTATTAGCTTCACCTGTATGTGAGTTTGTGAGTTTGTTTGTAACTTTCCTAGCAAGTGGCTTATATTATAACTATTAGTATATCCAAACAATTTAAGTGCGTTCGTTGGCCGAGCGGGCTATGGCGCCGATCTTCGACGACGTCGGATTCATCGGTCGTGGGTTCTAATCCCGATCACAACATTTTTTTTTAATTAAGGTTCACTTGTATGTATGTTTGTTTGTTTGTAACGCAACCGCTTTCATAGCAAATTAAAGTAAAAAGTGAAAAATAAATATAGTTCAAGAAAACTAAAAACACGCTTTTAAATAATATCGGACTAAAAACCAGTTGCACATACTTCTATTAAGCCGAGTGAAAGCTAAAATCTGGTTTGAATGTAAATTTTGTTTTGCACGGTATTGATTAGCAGGTTTAAAACTGGTCAAACCAGTTTAAAATTAAACGATAAGATGATTTCGGAATAATAGAAATGATCGAAAATAGATTTCCAAGGCGAATAAATCTTCGAATGGAATATTTTGAACAAAATAGATGATTACACATTTTTAGTTTCGTTTCTACAAAGAAACTATCAGTATACCTACTGTATATTATAATTTATTAGACAAGACCCATTAACCAAGATGTCACTTTACTGTTGAACCGAGTTTTGGTTATCTTATCTTATAACATATTCACAAGGCCTGAAGTGGATTATTTTGGAATGTCTATACATAGCCGTCATATTGAAAAGAGTGAATTCAGATTATTATTATTATTATCATCGAATTTTATTATAACTTGATCCTTTTTGAATCTTACAATAAACTATCTCCGCTAGAGACATCCCATCTATTTTTTTTCTTTTCTAGTCTTCGTATTTTCCACTGTATTCACTAACAAAGATTTGTCACTGCTGTTGAAATTGGAAGATCTTTTGCGTTTGGCATCCATTATTTTATATTACAAATGACAAACAGTGAAAGTGAAGATTAAACAATAACAACAGCTCAAATAAACACATCAATCCATGGAAGCGGAAGCATCAAATCAATATCACTTTCGACATAAAACACTAACATGAAATTAGCTGTTGGCATTTTAACTAAACGAGCTTGAATTTTAATCGGTGCAACCCACAGGACTTAAACTCGTTTAAGATTATAAACCTGGATTAGTTAAACCTCGTTAAATGTATTTGGGGCTTCGCAAGTAAGTGCTGATGGGATAATTTACTATGTCCAATTCTCAATTTTACTAATAGCACGGGTCTCACTTCCCGTAAGTTTGTCTTCGATTCAACCACAGATTTTTCCACTTATTTGTCATTTTTTCTTTCACAATAATCTTCAAGTAACTGACGCATTAACTATAATCTCTTTTTGAAATTAATCAGCCTCTTCATTGCATTGGACTCCACTTAAATTTCAATTCCCTTTCCATGCTCTAATTCATAAATGTTTTCGTTTGGAGAATACCAAAAGCTGCTTTTTTTTAGCAGACCATGTTTTTCAATTCAACATTTAAACCGGGATTAAAATGTTTTGACAATGAAGCTCGTTAGATTTCCATGCATGCACTTCTACTTTGTCAAAGTGATTTACGACTAAGGTGATACATTGTCCTACAACTCTATGAATTTATGTTCCTCCCGGACATAGGTTAAAAAAGAAGTCGTCCTGTCGGAACGATTATACGGAGTCGTATTTGCGGAGGCTAGAAAAGGGATTCAGCAATTTTTTTCAATTGATTTTTTGTTCACGGTTTCAAGGAAGACTAAAATGTATATTTTTGTCTATCAACTTGACGCAAATCGATTTCTTTTTTTTACAATTTTGACGAATTAAACCGAAAACCGAAAAATCTTCTTGCTTAGCATACAGAAACAAATATTTTTAATTTTACATCAAAAGCTGCGAACACAAAAATTCCAGAACATACCTTTAACATAAACAATCGTAAAAAACATATTTGTTTAAAAATTAGAATATTCGGGCATTTTCCTATTTTATTGAAACAAGTTATACATTTTCGGGAAAATGAAGAACTATCACGAAGGATCAAAATGCAGAGTTTCCCAGGACAAAAACTTGGGGGGATGATAATGGAGCTAAATATCAAAATATTACTTTACATAAAATTTGTGCCTTACTCTTTTCGTTAAAGTACTATGGGCGTGTAAAGTGGGAAATAAAAAATGTTTTTATTTATAATAATTATTAAAGGACTTACTGGCCCAATAAGCTGATCTGCACTATTAACGACGAGAGAAAACCTCTCCAAAATTCAAACACTAGCCTATATGCATTATAGGAACAATGAGAACATACCCAACGGTGGCCATGGGAGTGATTCTCAACCTCGCATCACTACATATGGTGATGGAAACTGTTGTTGAAAGAGATTAAGTAGAGAGAAAATCATTAAAAAAAACCTGGGACATGCCACAAGATGGTATGATGAAAAAGTATAACTTTTCAAAGAAATTCGATGCAGAATTAAGCAACAAAAAGGAATGGGATCCAAATACCATTACCAGGCTTGGAAAAAAATGGTGTACAGACGGTTCAAAAGCAATAGAAGGAACTGGGATAGGAGTGTACGGGCCAGGAACCAAACACTCCAAAAGCTTGGGAAAACCCCGAGTATCTTTAAAGCGGAAATTCACGCCATAGGATAGTGTGCCCAGTTCCATATTGATAAAGGATATTGAAGGCAAAGGATTATCATAATGTCGGATAGTCAAGCAGCCATTAAAGCACTGAGCTCTTGTGTTATTAGTTCCAAAATGGTGTGGGAATGCCTAGGCACATTCAATGTACTAGGCGAGAACAATATAGTCACCTTACTGTGGATTCCAGGACACACTGGAATAGAAGGAAATGAAATAGCAGACGAACTAGTAAAGTGGGAGAGTGAAACACCCTTTTGGGGGCCGGAACCCTTTTGCGGTATCAGCTCCAATGTAATATTGGAAGAAATAGGCAAGGCCGAAAAAAAATAGAAGATCTGACCATTGGAAAGATCTTGTAGGACTTAGACAATCAAAGATACTTCTGAGTGACTATAACCAGTTGAGAACAAATGAATTCCCAAGTCAGAGTAAAACTGCACTAGGCGTTTTAACAAGGGTGTTAAAGGGACATTGTCGTCTGAATGAGCACATGAAAAAGCTCAAAATAGTGGAGGACGGAGAATGTAGATTCTGTGGAACGGAAGAAGAAACCTCCATCCACATACTTGCGGATTGCACAGCAATTCAGAATCCCAAGGCACTACACCTAGGAGACTACTGGATAGAAGAGGCTTGCAGACATACTAAAATTTTTCCGGGAAATAGGCCTAATAGAGCTACTGGTCTCTGGGACTTTCCTCAGAAACTAAGTAGAAGTAAGGGGCACAATAGATCTTTTAGGACTCAGTGAATGTCACACCAATAAACATACATACAAGCAGATCTGCACTACCCTTATGAACTCAGATACGAACTAAGTTCAATGGTTGATAATTTAATTGTTAATCGTATTTGTTTCTTTAACATCTAAATGGAATAATTTTGAAAGAAAAAACATGTTCTGGTGACATATCGATAAAAGTTGTTTTATAATTATAATAGGCTGTTCCATCAAGCAAATCGACGATGTATATGCATTAGAAAAAGACCAAACACCCTTTATAGGATTTTACCTAAGAAACATACAGTAAAAATAAACTATACTTGAATAAAAAGAAAAAAGTTAGGTAAAAACCGCACCTTCTTATAGCATCTAAGTATTGCGGGACTATTTAAAGTTGAAATGGACCAAAATGTTGAAAAATTCATCATTAAATCTGGTCATACGTATCTCGTGAAGATCGTCCCAAATTGATTATTAGAACTATAATCGTGTCCTATACAATTGAACAACGCAGAGACAAGAATTCACTGCTTAGGCTGCGGTCAGAGTAGCTCCGGTATCGGCAGATTATTTCGTCGTCCGTTTGCTGCAGAATAGGCTCGTCCGTGTCATGCGGTCAGATTGTACCAGTTTGCGACTGATAGGCAAGACAAACTGACAGAAATATTACAATTCTGTCAGCAATTGATTTCCATTCGCAACTGCTGGAAACTAATTTCCTACTGAAAGTATTGTTACTCCTTTTACTTTCTTAAACTTTCTTTATTTCTACAACTTTAATTTTCTCAATTCAATACAAATAACGTTTCACTATCAGAACACAGAAATCAAATTTCTAATACTTCAAAACTAAACTCACTAATGTCAATTGTCCCGCTTTTTATACTTTTCGACTGTTCCAGACAGTTCTCGACTTTTCGATGACCTTTCTGGACTTTTCGATGACAGTTCTATATGATTCTAGATGTATGTCTTCTTATTTTTGTTTATGGACCTCTACTTATCCTCAGTACAGGTCCGACGTAATAGTATTATCATTCGAAAACGGACAATATTTCTATATTAACCTCCATTAATAAGCTCAAAACAGTGGAGCAAGACGAATGTAGATTCTGTGGAAAGGAAGAAGAAACCTCCATCCTCATACTTGAGGATTCCATGGCAATTCAGAATCCTAGGGCACAACAACTTAGAGACTACTGGATAGAAGATGGAAGGCAGATATCCTAAGATTTCTCAGGGAAATAGGTCTCAAGGAGCTACTGGTCTCTGAGACTTTCCTCAGGAACTAAGTAGAAGAAAGGGGGCACAATAGATCCTTTAGGTCCCAGTAAAAGTCACTCCAAAATACACACCATCATTATATCACCACAGCCCGTGAAGTTTTTTGAATATTTCAGAATGAAATCGGAGACGTTTTGGTACATATGTAAGAAAATACCTCATATTTTCTAAGCCTTGTTTTCAATGGTTTTTATTCACCCGCTCTATCATGGCGAGTGTTGATAGAAATGACATAGTTACGAACTGATGACAGTGAAAAATATTAATAATAAAACCTCTTTTTACAGGAGAAACTCAATAGTGTCTTTATTCGATAAAACACAAATTATAGAAGATTACATCTTACATATATCTAATACTATCCTTTCCTCAGCGCGGTTCATTCAAAAACCAATGTAATTAACTTCACTTTATCGTCCATATTGACTGTATATTCTAAAAAAATACAAAATAGCAGTCATGACCTGGCGTGTGCTGTCGGACGAAAAAAACCTAATTGTTTGCGTCCGTTGTTGTCCAAAGTACTGTTAATAGGCAGATACGTTGATACTATGCCACCTCCACAACACAACACAACATTTAATACATCGTTTCGCTTCGGCGGAGTTAAAAATTCTGACTATACCGGAGCTACTCTTAACGCAGCATCACTCAACGTATACCGACTCCAGAAGCATCCCTTAAGGTTGTGCTGTAGGTTTTAGTACTGTTCAATATTAATGAAACGTGGTATATTGATAAATTATAACAAGAACCAGTTATATTTTTAAAGAGCCCCAAGGAACAAAAAAAATTAATATTAAAATGTTTTGCCTTCAACATTGAATCTTGCCAGAAATCGCAAACAAATTGAACAAATAAGTCTAATTAGCAAATAAATAGGAAAACTTTGTATCTCGTTGTTAATTGCATGTGACATCGCCGTTGAAGATAATAGGATGCGTTCGAAATTTGAACATGTATGGAATGCCGTATGTGCATCAGAATATCCGAGAATGATAGCATGAAAACGTTATTTTAGGCGAAACAGAGTTACTGAAAACATACCCCATAGTAACGAGTGAATTTGTCACTACGTCTATTGTATATAGTAATTACCTGACGGATTTTATCTCTATGTTTCTAACATAATTTGTTCACTACGAAAGGGCTTCAGTAGTTAAATAGTTTCTGTCAGCCCAGAGTTTTAGGGACTACTCTGCCATCATCCTTCCGGCGAAGTGGTGCAGGCTGTAACCAAACCTGTCTTCACATCATGACAACAATTTTATATTTTTTCGCCTGGTAGTGTAAATAATGTAAGTTTTGTGATCGTACGATACCAAACGAGCGCGAGATCATGAAAATAACATACTAGTTAGAAACCTCCTGTGTATGATGGCATTCGATTATATTCTCAACATCTACTTATAATATATTTGCTGTTTATCGCCATGTGTCTCGTCTGTTAAATCCGAGTGTTTGATCTTGCTTTGTTTACGTTGTCAGGGGGGTATTGTGGAACTATTTGTGCTCAAATTTATTTGAATAATTTCTAATACACTATTTCTGTTCATTGTTTACAAATTATTTATTGGATGACATTGACAATAGGCCGTGACAGTCGTGTCTTGGATAAACGCGTTCGTTCGTCATGCCGTGAAGTAGTAACGCTGAGTGTAGTCGTAATTTATGTTGAGCATCTGCTCTGTGACTTAAAGAGTCCACAGACAACTTAGTTTGTCGCGTCGATGTTGTCGGTATAGATAGAGCAATGCTCTGTGACTAAACAGCCCACAGACAACTTAGTTTGTCGCGCCGATGTTGTCGGTATTGATAGAGCGTTTGCTCTGTGACTTTACGAGTCCATAGACAAATGTTGTCGCTCCGTTTTTTGGATTGGTTAGAGCGATTGATTGATGCTACTCAGAAATGTAGGCTGTTTTACTCGCGAATGCGTATTGAATTACATAGAGGGAAGTGTAGCACTTTATGACTTGATCTGTGCGGAACTCGCTCAGTGTAGTTGGGATGTATGTTTCGGGTAGGTTTCTCTATGGTAGTATTGTGTACTGAAGTTGAGGAAGTGTCACTCACTTTTTTTAGCTGTGTGCTTGCTACTAGATGGCTGAGTTTCCAAAAGTGCGTCGAACGAGAATCTGAATCTGAATTTTGTTCATGACTGGGTAGTCATCCCTTGCTGGGTTTTATATGTTCTCGTTCTGAATTAGTTGTGGAATATATAGTTTAGTATTTTGTTCTACGGGAGTTCGTATTGTTGGAGAATTCCGTCCTGTTCTGGAAGCCGTTTTCACAAACCGTTATAGGGGATATATTGCACTAAAACGATTGAAATCGCCAACGTTCAAGTTTTTGAATTGGAGGTGTGCCACAAGTTGTTGTTAGTTCATTATTTGTTGGTTGCCATCCAGTAAGGAAAATTTTGAGTATTGGACCCTTTTTGGAAAAGGATTCACCTGTGGGGCCAAGGGATACTCAACACCCTCCGGATACACACTTCGGGATGTCTGGAGTCTACCGTAGATAGATAGTGATGTCTTCTGGAGTTTGCTGCTACTTCTCCACAACTTCTTGAAGAAGACCACATTGAGGGTAACCCGGTATCGGGGGTTTTCCTAATTTAGTTACTTATTTTTGTTTATTTTTTTTCTAACCGCAGAATGGTTTGAGGTTGAATAGGCTTTACGCCATCATGTATATATATTAGATAGGTAGTTCCTTAATTTATCTTTTCATGAAATTGTAATGGTGGAAATTAATATTATGCGGTAAATTTTCACAATCTAATTTTCATAATTGAATCCACTTGCGCATGCGTCTCTGCCTTGGTACCAACGCCTTGACTACGGCGTCGCCTTGTATGGAATTTTTTGTATAAGCTTTAGATTACTTTTCAGATTCGTTTATAGAACATATTATTAATACGTTCATATTTAATCGCTACTGGTTCACTTGATCAGCCATATTAATTTCACACTACGTAGGTCGATTAACTGGTATAGTTTGGAATTGTATTGTTAATTATTTGACTTTTGATGTGTAACAGATGTTCACACTATTTTTTGAAGTGGGGGGCATTTACTAGGGTTTTCAGTAGTTATTATCTGTTTTCATTGTAATTATAAGGAACATAGGCTGAGGTTTGCCTTTTATTTCCATCCCTTGTTTTACTGAGTTATCGGGGGAAATTAGTCGTGCTAGGCCAAAGTGGAAAACTCAGTTGGCGCCCTTACAAGTTATCTACTTTTTGTGTCCGGAAGATCAAGAAGAGGGATCCACCCCTAACTCCGTTCTGAGCGACGCCGAAGGCATAAGGTTGTCACCGTAGCAACTTATGTGACCGAGTAGACAAAGTAATTGATAATCTTGCATTTTTTTCTAGTATCATTTAAATTTTATTAATGAATTCATATTTGGGCTAGAGCTCAATTCTTAAGGTTACACATTTCTTTTGCTTTTACGCGGCGTTGACAGATATAAATATTACCATAATTAATCAACCACAGCACACATTTTGACACTTGCGGTACCGTCATTATAACTTTAAAGAAATTTTTTTTACGGAATATTTTTAAAAACAATGACACCATTTTCGATGATAGAGATGTCTGAACGGAAAGTGAACGGGCCTGTATATAACCTATTTTAAACTCGGAAACGGAAATGTATTTTCAATTTTGGACCTAACAGTCCATCAAATAAAGTGAAAATATTCGCCTTTTGTGACGCCATCAAAAGACTGATGGCACATATTTAATGCACTTCCATTGAGGAGATACAGCGTCCATGTCCATAAACCGATTTTATTTCCATAGTATTTTTTATTATTTTAGGCGACAGTGCCATAATATTTTTAAGTCTGGGACTTAAATATTACTACGTATTAAAAAAATTCGAATAGAAATGTTCATTGTCATTCTATACCTTTTTTTTCAATTGTTTGATTAAAATTGAAATTCTACTCATATTATTTTTATAAATAAAACTAACTGTTCAATATTTTGGTTATACCAAATAGTGACCTATCTTGTGATTGGTGTAATATATATGAACAAAAAAATGGAGAAGATATGATATTATAAATATTAAAGCTTAGGTATATATGGGAATATCCTGGATATCTTTTTCCCATTTAAGATCAGTATAACTGTGCAATGATATAGGAAACCAAGGAAAACTATATCTGCTGATCTTCAAAATTGTTACTTAAGAAGACAATTTAATAGTGGAGAGCTTCCTCTAGATTTATCTGTTCATTGACAACTTCATATTGTGGGTCTCTTAAGTGTCTTCTTATTTCTAGTTCTTCAAGGAAATCTAGTTCTTGTTTCTTATCACAAATATGCAGTACTTCTAGTTCTGTGTTAGGTGTTAATGAATGTTTTGTGTCAAGAAGATGTTTTGCGTAATGTGATTTATCTGGCTGTTTTAATCTGCATGCTCGTGAGTGTTCATTGTATCTAATTTCAAAATTTCGAATTGTTTGACCAATATAGACAGCATTACATTCTCGACATTTAAGTTTATTTTACTGATCTTAAATGGGAAAAAGGTATCCAGGATATTCCCTTAGGGCCAATAATACCTAAGATTTAATATTTGTAATATCATATCTTCTTCTGTTTTCTATTCATATATTAAGTCAATCACAAGATATTAAACATCAAGTAGGCATAACACAAAATGTCATTTTGACGATGATATATATGTCAATATCGGAACAATTATGAATAATATTTTAGAGTTTTCATTAATTATTTCATTAAATAGTGGAATTAATTAGAAACAGTTTCATTTAAAAAAGTAAGATATAGCAATGCTTCCTATGTGGGAGAATAATTAGCAATGTTGCTAAAGTCTTTGATCATTCGTTATAGTCTGATTCCTATAGAATAGTAACATCGTGGGAAATATTTGTAAAATGGTAAATACAAAAATATTGCACTTTTATGTGAATGCTTTTGAAGTGTATAAGTTTTGTGTTGGTATTTTAAAAATAGAGTCACAAACAACATAATTCCATTTGTTTCTGGGAATTTTCGGTTTTATATCCTCTACAATTTGTGAAAATGAAATAACAATATGTATAACCCTTTCAATGACACCAAATTATTCATTAACTAATATCAGTTGATCGCAGCCGTTTGTGTCAAATCAAGGTCAAAATGGTCACAAGTATGGTAAAATTCAAAAACGGTGAAGTGTTAAATTGCAAGTGCAAGCAGTTAGTGTTAATGTTAAAAGTGTATCAGAAATGGTGCGGGAAGTATCTGATAGGAGTGGAGTTTCTGAACTAACGATATAGAGAAGAAAGTAAAAATGGGCTGCTCGTAACTACCATAAGGAAAAATAGAAAAATAGGTTATAGAATAGCCGTAAGAATAAGTACGATGCAGAAAATTGATCTAGGATAAGACACTATTTTTTATGAACAGCATTCCTTCATTCCTTGATGTAGTACGAGAAATAATTAATGAAACGAAACATCTTCCACATTTTTAAAAAACTACATAGTCGCTTGGGGGTGCTAATTTCTTCGGGAATCAGGAGCCAATATCATCTATATGGACGAATCGTGGGTCAATACTGGAACTACCAATGGGCTAGCATGGCAAGATACAACAATAAATAATCCATTTGTGAATGGAATTACCACGGGTTTAAGCGGAAATGGACCAAGATTTGTTTTAGTTTATGCGGCAAACAAAGATGGATTTGTTGAAAATGCTGACACGACTTTTCTTGCTTAAAAATAAGCTGAAGATAAACGTTAAGAGATGGATTGAGATCTATTTGAGAGATGGTTTGAAGCGACTTTAATACCAAATCTCCAAAAAAATTAAAATATTGTAATTGTAATCTTATCATTTTAGTAAATTGAGCTTTCCCAAACAATATTGAGTGACATGTCAAATTCAGGAGTGGCTGTATGAAAAGAATATTAATTTTGAATTAGATTACATCAAAAATGAACTTCTGAAACTACTGATGCATTTAAAAACATTGATGACAAATGCAATTTTGAAAGCATTGATGAAAAATACAGGGATCACAGTTTTTAAACTTTGCACAGTACTTGAGGAATCAGTAATAACTAAAATGTTTTTATTGTCGGATACAGGCAATTTTAAGAATTGTAGAATATGCTGCTGGTATCTGGTAGCCGTAGGTTATATTTTAAGTCACCGGAAATAACTGCTTCTCCCACGCCTGTTGTGGATTTGGATGCATCTGTGTAGATTATCTGGTGTTGTTGGTAACAATTCAGTATTCTTAAGAAATGGGATTGAATCGATTTTCTGCTTCTTTATTAACTGTGTTTGTTGAAATCGGTTTTGTTTATTTTAAAAACATGTTTTTAAAAATTACTAATTGTAAATTAACACGTTGAGCTAATTGAGTAACACAAAACTATGTTTAAAATTGAATTTAAAGTTTTTGGAACGTTTTGAATGATTTTCATTAAAAAACAAGGGATAACAATACCATTGGTATCCTGGAAATGAGACGAAACTGATAGAAACCAACTTCAGTAATACCACTGCCATTGCGTGGAGTCGAAGAGCTAGCCTATTGACGACGAGAGAAAACCTCTCCAGAATTCAAAGACTAGCCTGTATGCATTACAGAAGCAATGAGAACAAGACCAATGGCGGCCTGGAAGTCATTCTCAACCTCACACCACTATATATAGTGGTGGAAACTCTTGCAGAAAGACCAAGATATAGACTAAGTAGAGAGAGAATCATTAAAAAAAACACCTTTTCGCTTCTTAGAAATCAGAAAATCTGGGACATGACACAAGATGGTGAAATGAAAAAGTATAACTTTTCAAGGAAATTCGATACGGAATTAAGCAACAATAAATAATGGAATCCAAATACCATTACCAGACTTGGAAAGAATGCCATTCAATGGTACACTGACGGCTCCGAAAAATAGGCCTAAAGGAGCTACTAGTCTCTGAGACTTTCCTCAGGTACTAAGTAGAAGTAAGGGGGCACAATAGATCTTTTAGGACTCGGTGAATGTCACCCCAATATACATCTCAGTGAATGTCACCCCAATATACATACAATACCACTGCCAAATTTTTATTTTGTTAAAACGAATTCTTTCTACTTTATTATTGTAGCGAAATACAGCTAAAATAAATTTTGGTACGGCCATGGAATAATTAATTCAAACCACGCAACTGGAAAACTAGGAAAAAAATACCTATAGAATGCATTTTCTACTCTATGCATGTTTTACGTGTAGGATGTAGTAATAATTTAGAATTTTTTTTCATATCCAACCAAGCTTCTAATTCAAAAGAGTTAACCAGGACAATCGCTCAGGATTACGCTCAGTTACAACATTAATCTAATGAAAATTACAGAAAAATGGTAGTCAAGTAAAATAGATATTAAATTTATTACTTTTTATGCAGGGTTACTCGTGAGGAATATCAAATGAGTATTGTAAAGTGTCTCCTCCCATTGTTTACAGGGTGAAATTTCAGTCAAAATTCACATTTCGCCTCGAAAATTAGTGAATAATATAGACAGTTTGGCTTGGAGTTACATACCAACCAGTTGGTTGGAGGCTTGGATGGTATACATAACAGAAATGGGCCGCACAGACCCACACCCTAGATCGGTTGCACCAATTAGCCGAACATCTTTCCTACTAAAAAGACTTGAAAAAGTACTGGATAGTCATATTAGGCGGGTCGTATTATACAATTTTCCCCTGAACACCCACTCACCAAGCATGCTTTTTAAAACTGAAAAGCGTTACAAAACCTTGCAGAGAAAATCACCCAATCCCTCAACAAAAAAAAAAGATTGCGGTGGCCTTATTTCATTATATTCAAGGAACATTTGACAGCCTCCATTGGTTCAGCTTTAGCTAAAAAGGTTGGCTGGATATATGACATGCTCACAAATAAAGCAGCCGCTACATCTCTTCAGGCCTTTAGCTTCAAGGTTTGCTTCAGGGACTACCCACATGGAGGGGTACTATCCCCTCTACTGTGGTCTCTCTCTCTCTATCTCGAAAGAAAAAGGGCGAAACTGCAAGCAAATGCAGACGACCTTAACAACATGGCATGGACGTCAGTCAGGAAGGGTAGAATATAACATCTTCCAAATGACGTTGGGCGATGTTTATAGTTGGTGTCAAAGGGAACAGATGTCTGTTAACACCGGCAAAGCTGTAATAGTTTCCTTCATCGAGAATAGGAAATTGGATGATCTTTCTCCACTCTCTTAGAATGGTGAGTTTATTCCAATTACAGTGGAAAAAATCTGGAAATCGGTTGACCCTAAAGGCCATCCCTGCAACTTCCCGCTAAATTCAATTTTCAAACGCATGCGATTTTGTCGCTAATTGCGTTGCTTTTGAGCTCTTCGAGTTCAAAAGTCTTATCAAAGTTCGATGAAACATGATTTTTATAATTTTCAAACTACTATAACTTTTGAATGAATTAACCGAATTTCACGCGGTTGGCGGCGATCTATGTAGTTTTTTGAGCTCTATAAAAAATTTGGAGCAAAAAAATTGTTCTGATGAAACATTTCGGAGTTATTACAAAAAAACACTTTTTTTCGATTTTTTTCGACAACGATATCTTACGAACGCATCAACCCATTCTGACGCACTTGGTTGCGATCGGTGCGGGTTTTCAAGGTTAAGAGCTGATTAGTTTTTGAGGTCGATCGGTTCAGCCAATTCGGAGATATTTTGAAAAAATGAAAAAAAAAAAACTTTTTTTTTCACTTTGTTCGCAATTTCTCAAATTCTACCGGTCCGAATTGGTTCCAACTCACAGGAAATCTAAGTTTGGTGAAGCCCTTTCGAATGACACCATCTGCGTTCAGAAGTTATAAGAGGTTTACATACACACACACATACATACATACAGACGTACGGACATCATCGTAAAAATAGTCAGGAAAGCTTCTTAGGGCTTCAAAACGTCGAGATTTGTTGAAACCTCGATTTTTGTAAAACGGGGTAAAAACAATAACTTCCCGATTTTTCGAAAATCATTGGGAAGAATCATTGATTTTCTTAGCTGGAAAATATTTGGGGGTTATTCTAGATAAAAGACTTACACCGAAAAAGTTATTCACTACGCTAGATCAATCTTGAGGACATGACGTAAGATCTGTGGAAAATTTTTGCTCTTAGAATACCCAAACAAATCTATTGGTTGTATGTGATGATTGTTAAGCGGCGATTACATTTGTATGGTAAATGAGTTAGTTGATTGTACCAGTAACTAATAAAACAATCTGAACAGATCAAACAAATACTTGTACGAGCATTTGTACCAGTAGAGCGGACAGGAAAGTCGGGGCAGTGGTGTGGATTATTTATTTTTATTTTTTTGAACTAATTTTGACATCCAAAACGAATAATGTAGTGGTCCGAAGGACACAGTCATTTGCTCCTCTGGTATTTCTTCTCGAACTCCATTACCGAACTCACACAATTTTTGAACGACGTTTTTCTTCCTCAATTAAACTAATTTTCTCAATTGATATTTCTGATATTTGTAACAAGACCTTTTCAACTCAATGTTTATTTAATGTTTGTGTGTCGCATATATGAAAAATTTTCAATTTGCTTAAGTATAAAACTCGATCCTTTTTTTTCTCGTATCTTCACTTAGAAAATAGATATTGAGATGCGGTATTTAGGTACCATTTTTTTAAATTTCATCCTCTTTCAAGTAAATGATTAAAAAATATATCATCGCATTTGAAGATTCCCAAAAAAAGTTGAAAAGAAAACAATAGTTCAATCACCGCCACCTAGCGAGCGTTAAAACCATTGGAATGAAACGATGATATAATATTTTATTAGGCATTGAATTCCCTTTTAAATGATACCAATTTTGTCAAAATCCATAAAGCGGAACAAAAGTTATAACAGTTTTATTGAGTCAGCTTTTCTACTCACCCCCACCAGTTATTTTACAAGATAGAGGAAAAACTACTGGAGCAAACTTACTTAAAATGATCTAATGATTACGAATATTTGAATTTGGTGATACTATATCGGTACAGACACCAAACTCAGACATAAAACAATAGAAATTTTCTCGGATAACAAGCACTTAGCTCTTACCCTATAATGTAGACATTGGCATCAAACTTGCCAAACAAACATTAAATATCTGAACTGCAAGAAGAGTTTTAGACTTCTGGCATAATTTACCAAGATTGGTAAAGTCAAAAACCTTTATAAATCCTACGAAGAATGTCTCCAAATGATAGTTAGACTATGGCAAGCATGGTCTACGTTATCTAAAAGGCCTTTTAATATGCCACTGTCGTCTGAATTATCATATGGTCCGACTTGGACTGTTGAAATATCATGGAACAGCAGAGCATATCCTTTGTGCCTGTCCCGTCAAGGATTGAATCAGATATCTGATGTTTGACACGCTCTCTCTCTCTGTTTCAGACCCGCAATATCATTCGCCAAATAAACTAATCGGTTTTGTTATAAACTGAAATTGTTTGATGAAATATGAATAGGTGTGAGTCACAATAGACAATGGCAAGTCGCAGTGGAGGGCCTAATAAATCCACTCATTGATATTCCCAAGTCTCAATAGGGGGTAGGAGTATGTACAATTCCTCATGACTCATCCTGTAAGACAAAAAAGTTTAATAATTGAAGACTTTTTAGGGAAACTAGCTGCTATGGGTTACAGTGATTTTTATATTCAGAAAAATTTGTTTAGTGTGCCAATGGAATTTATCTCAAAAATTTATCACTCCGCTGTATCATTTATGACCAAATCAACAATTTTTTTATCCATATTTTTACGTAAAAACGAAAATAATTTCCATTAAACGAGTGTAAAATATAACAACATATCAGACATATTAGCGTAAAATTGTGACAGAAGGCTTTATAGAAAAACACGATGTAAGCCACAAATATCATCCCGGTAAACTGGGAAAGTGCCGCCGACCGTCAAACCACCCTCGTGTAAAAATTTTATAGCAATTATTCTCCGTTTTTAAAAAGAGAACACATTAATTTAATAACAGAATTAACCGATTCAGGCATAAAAGAGATATTACGTACATTTTAGATTGGTAATTAAACTTCTGCAGGTGGAATATTAAAACGATGCAGTTACTCTCTTTGAATTTATAACTTGAAGGCCAGTTTGCATAGAAATTAGAAATATAATTTAAACTGTAAAATTACAGTTGTATTAAAAAAGTAAAATTAAAATAACTTTTTGCATTATATCCAAGTTTTATTATTTCATTATTACCACGTTTAAAATTTTCAACATAATTCAGAATTCAATTAATTACAGTTTCCTGTTTAACTTAGAAGTGTAATTCAATATCTGTCGGGGCATATAGCCCGAGAAGTAGTTGTTGCTTCTTAGTGAACTTTGTAAGGCGTTATAATAGTATTAAATTATTATCTTTGACATCTATTAATTCAGAATTGGATGACAATAAAAGAATTTTAAAAAAATGGAGGAAAAAGAGGAGGATTGCTCAAAACTCACTGGCAAGACACCGAGTAATGAAAATGCAATGATGGTGATGGAAAGAATGTGACAACTGAGATCTCCAGTACCATTAATGAAGTTACATATTGATAAATTTCAGATTGAAAAAAAATTGACTTTTATAATCTTTTAAATATTAACTTTATAAAAAATCACTATTGGTCGCTTCGGTCTTTTGGTATTTAATGAGTAATTGAATAGTTTGATAAGTTTTCGTTAGGTATATATACAGTGTGTAAAAGCCAAACGGAATAAATTCATTATTTCGGTTATTGTACATAAGGTAAACGTACTAGTGTGCGTCCGAGTACTAGTTATTGACCTATTTTAAATATAAAAGCCGTTTTTAAGAATTCCGTAAGTAATAATTTCATAGGCAATACATGATGTGTCACCTACATGTTATTAGTTTAATTATAAAACATTACTACGGTGACTCCTACCATACCAGCCTTGTAACTTGCATGCCAAACAGTGTGCATCAACGTCCCGCCGGATTCAGTGCATTTTCGTTAGTTCTATGTTAAGCATTGCTACCAACATAAAGTGAGTATTTAATCGTTTCTTTTTTACCTAAAACCAAAATCCACGGCTTGTTTATTATTTTAGCATATGTAATTCACTAAAGATACTTGTTTTTACTACTAAATTTAGTTTTTTTTCATATTTTTATGTAGGTCAAACACTAGTGCCGCCTAATATACTTCAGATTCAATAATTGTCCGTTCGGTCAGATACTAATGATTTGACGATTGATCTAATTCTGTATAATACTCTATACATTTAAAAAAAATTAATTTTTGATTGTAGCCAATCTATTAATAACTTAACAAAGTAGATCTGGCTTAGTGTTTGACCAACACTTTTACTAACTGTTATATGTTTAAAAGGAAGGATAATACTAGGTCAAATATTAGATCAAAAATAGGTCAAACACTAACTCATATTGGTCAATAATGCAAGCAAGTACAATATGCACGTTGAATGTTGAAAATATTAGATAAATAACGTTAAATAATATTTTGTTTAATTGTTTCAAATTACAAAATGTTGATGTTTTTTTAATTTTAATGTTTGACCGACAATTAATATTTACAATTAAATGTGTCGAGTTGTTAACTAGGTGGGTCAAACACTAAATCAAATACCGGTCAATTATTAGATATAAAAAAAGATCTAGGGGATATATTTGCATTTGCATTAGAATTTGATATTTTGATTCGTACTTAAGTACTCACTTGAGTATATTTTTTTCATAATGGCCCAAAAAAAAATTCCAGTATTCTAAGGAAGAATTGCGAAATGCACTGTTGGCTGTTGCCAAAGAAATGTCGTAATATAAAGCCGGTAAAATGTATAATATCCCTAAAACTACATTGATATACAAACACAAAGGCATAACTCCTTTAGAGTGAAAAATGGGACCATCGTCTATATTGTCTCATACGGAAGAAAATTTGTTACTAGAATGGTTGTTTCATATATCAAATCGAGGCTTCCCAGCAACGAAAGATTATTTACTAGATAGCGTCCAGCTTCTGATCAAAAACATGAAAAGGGAAAATCTCTTCGTAAATAATATGCCTGGTCGAACTTGGTACCAGCTCTTTTCCAACCGACACCCCGAAGTGTATCTCTTAGAATTTCTCAAAATCTAACCAAGGCTCGAGCTTCGGTAACAAAAACAAAGATAAGAATATGGTTTGAAAAAATTTACCAGTACCTGAAAACTGATGACCATCTTGATGTTCTAGATTTCCCCAATCGCGTATTCAATTGCGACGAGACTAGTGTCTTACTAGTTTAATTGTATGCAATGCAGCAGGACAGCTACCTCCAACAATGGTAGTTTATAGCTTTAAAAGAGTACCCACAAAAGTTGTAAATACCTTTCCGAAATATTGGGCGATGGGTAGAACGGATAACGGCTGGATGACAGCAGAGGTTTTTTATGAATACATTGCAAATCAATTTTATACTTGGCTACTCAACAATAAAGTGGATCTGCCCGTAATTATGTTCGTGGATGGGCATGCATCGCATATGTCGTTACCGCTAAGTGAATTCTGCTCCAAACATAGGATAATTCTGGCATGCCTTTTTCCAAACTCTACTCACATTCTCCAGCCTTTGGATATGGCATTCTTCCACCCTCTAAAAAATCAGTGGAAGAAGACGGTGCATGACTGGAGAATACAAAATAATGGCGAACGTCTATCACGCGAACATTTTGCTTCTTTGTTGAAAGTAACTATGAATTCTATGGAAAATAGGCACTGTAACAAGATCCCCTTTTTATTAAACCAACGTGACAACTGCGCTTTTTGGGTTACCTACCCTTTGAACTGTCCGTTGCAGTAGTGTGCTAATTAGTTCTAGAGAGTGATTACGTTGTAACTCTTTTTTCATTTACCGGCTTTTCTCATTCCCGCTTTTTATTGTCTGTCAATCGCCGTTATTTTACATTTTTATAACCATTTTGTATTTCTAAGTTTTTGTTAGTGAATAAATCGTTGATATTTATGGAATAATTTCCTAAAACCGATATCTAATTGTCCACCTGTTACAGCACTCAATTTTGTCAAATGGTTTCAGAACCTGTGGATTGCAACCTTTCAATGCCGATAACATAAAATTTCAAAAAATACAAAACAATAAGTGTAGGTAGGTCTTAAGTATATTTATTTTACAGTTAGGTCATTCACTAGGGTTTCTTTAGGTCAAACACTAGTCTCGACTATTTTTATTTAGGTCAATTACTAATACATTGCAGTAATTTGTTATATTGTCGAAATTAACATGGTATACATAGCTTTTATTATTTTATCCCCTATGAATTAAATGCCAAATAATTAAGCAATAAATAAGTCCAAAAAAATACTATTCATACTTATTATAGATATTTTAAATCAATTTAAAGTTGGACGATTGTCGTTGTAGGTCAAGCACTAGCACTAACAGGTCAAGGACTAGTACATTTACCTTATTTATAAAAAATCCCGAAACATGTCAAATTTAAATTATAAGTTGACATTCTTCAACGTGAAAATGCGATCCCTACCTTCAACCCCCTTCGAATGACAGGTACAATCCCCAATTTTTTAAATAGGAAGTATAGGTTTGTGATATATCGTTTGAAAGGTCTCTTCATTCTCTATTCAAAAATGTTATCGTTTTTAAGTTTATTGCAACAATTAAGATATAATAAAATAAAATCATGTGGTTACCGAAATTCACTATAATATAGATACTCAAAACTTATTACAATATACCCAAAACTTATTTCCCGTTTGGGTCTTGATAATAAGAAAGTAAGCAAAAACCATAGCAATGTGCTTTTTAGAAGGAGAGAAGAGAAAAAAATTCAGGTAATTAATAGTGGTGTACAAAATATAGTATTCTACTCGCATATAATGGCTAATATTCACTTAGGTGAATCTGTGTAATCTTTTCAATGTAATTATCACAAATGATACTTTTATGTTTATGAAAATGCTTAAAAATAATACGCTCGGAAGATCAGGTATGAAAAACATCGAACCATTCATTTTCGTCATCATTAATAACTCGAGTTTTTCGACCCTCATTAATAATATCTTACTTTGAACATTTGCAAACTGTATTCGAAAATGAAAAATAACATAAATATGAAGTTATATAATTCAAATTTTCCACGTCGTCTACTCCTGCTTTTCGCCTCATAATTTTCTAGGCTCTCAGTTGATCTAGTCGCCCCCTTTTAGATTCGTTTCCGCTATACTCGTTTTTGACTTCATCATTCTCTATACTTCAGTTTTTTGCGAGTTTTCTTGTTAACTAAGAAGGTTCTGTTAACCCCTTTTTCTTAGGATTATGATAATACTATCGTATATTTTTCAAATTGATTTTATATGCAAAAATTTTTCCCTATATACTATCCATTCTACGTCGGCGATATTGTTTTGTTGCTATAGCTGAGTTATATTCCATTTTATTTTGATTGATAGCACAAATTTTATAGAGCTATCCAAAAATCACTGGTTGAAATAGAAAATCAGTGACGGGGTGGAAAAATCTAAAAATCTAAATCGAATAATATTTCATTAAAACTAATTGATGAAAAAAGCAGTAACAACGACCTATTATTATAGTCTGTATATTTTTGAGCTGGAGTAATAATTGTCAGAACCTCCCACGAACGGTCGACTTCTCTAGTGTACGCTATTTTGTGAACAAGAGCAATGCGTTCAGTGGTTGCTAACCTTTCTGTAAGTTCTACCACTTTTGACATCAAAAACTTTGCGCGTGCCATTCATTTTTGTCAGATCAATATTTTTTTGCTTTCCAATTTTATAAAATTTTTTTTTCTACAATCATTAATAAAAGTGACATTAGAGAGAGACAAAGTAGTTTTTTTAACGCTAATTTTAAATATTTCTGCTAATGGCTCTGCAGATTGCACTCATCTGTCATTTTACTTAGCGTTTTGTCATCATAACAAACATAAACATTCAAATCGTCGCCATTTTTAGTCCATTTAGAGCAACCTAAATCACACATTGCATGCACGTAGAAAAAATATTGTATGCAACAAGTGCACAAAATGTCTTTTTTCATTCGTCAAAAAAAGCACCACTTTATGCACTTGTTGCATAAATAACTATTTCGTCGACCTTTATAAAAAATGACATTTTACGTACCAATTTCCGGATGAAAAATCGCCTATTTTTGACTTCATGAACTTTTCGTCCGCAAACACTTTTCGTCCGCTGTGGTCGCTATGATACGGCACGGTGCGAGAATGGATGTCATTTGCTGTTGTCAAATTAATTATTTACGAAATCCGCTAGATTTTACGTGTATATGAGACCGTGGTGTGAATATTCATTTGCAAATTAGTAGATCGACGAAAAAATATAATATGCACCTCGGCGAATAACTGTCTATTGTCTCGCCTGATTACTAGTATCGGCGCTACGCCTCGACTATCAATTTGCAGACTCGACTATAATAGACAGTTTTTCGTCCTTGGTACATAAATAACTATTTTCTTCAAGCGTATAATAATAAATATTTTACTTTCGGCAACAGACCATATAGTAGAAATAGCTAATTATTACAACAGAATTACAACAGAATTACAACAGAATTACAACATAATGTAACGTTTATTCTAATTTATATTTACAGATTTATATGTAATTCAGTCCTTATTTAATAATTTATGTAATACACTAAACACACTAATTATAATTTATATGAGAGTCACTTAATAAACACTTTATCGATGCGCGATTACTTTCCTTCGGTATCAACACTGACTGATTGACTAATTGCCTGCAGCGAAGCTGGTGGCCTATTTATACTCGCACGCCGTAATTCTCGAAGTATCTCGGCGTTCTCGCGGGCGCATTGGATATTCTCGATATTCTCGCGGATGCACCCGGGTGTTCTGGATGTTTCTCGAAGTTTGGGCGGAGAAGCCATAGTCGTCTCATACGGGGATTTCACTGGGGGCACTAAGTGAGAATATTATTGCAGTAGCTCGCGTAACATTGCCCCCTCCTTAAGAGACAGTTCCTCCTGGAACTAGCTAGGAAACTGGAACGAGATGACTGTATCGGCAACTGGTCCCCTTGTTGCATTTTCCAGTTGTATGGAAGTAACATGCGACCGTCTTCTCTGTTGGCTGTGTCTCCCGAGCATGGCCGCAAACCAGTACCTGCACTTCGGTGTCTCGGAAGATTACTTCTACCATGTTACGGATTATTCGCCAATCTAAATGCCTACATTCAATCTTGGGCATGGCTAGCCTATGCACGTTCAATTTAAGCACATGCTCCCTCAGGCTTCGTAATGCTTCCCAGACATCCTCGTACGTTGGTCTTTCGTCGAAGGTGTTCCTCGTCACTAGGTGGAAATTGTAGCGGGAGCCATTTTGCAGCTTCAGAGCTTTACCTGGTACTGGTAACTGGTTCACCAAAGGTCGTGCGCCACTCTTCTTTATAAACAGAGATGCCAGTCCGCGCGCATCGGTTACGCTGGCAGGGATGTTAATTGCCAGCGAGTATTCCTCCGGAACGGTAAGCAGGTCTTGTCGTCTATCAGTGGTGACGCCGAATCTTGCTTTTCCACCATAAGCACCCATGAACTCTACAAAAGCAGGATCGGCTACTTCCTGAAGCTGGTTTACTTCCTCATCGTGGTCACCCTCGAATGGCGCTAATCGGTTACGGTGTACCACCTTTGGCTTTCCATTTGGGATCTTGCTGATACGATAGATGACATCGTTGATTCTTTTCTTTACGAGGTACGGACCGTCCCAAGCTCTCTGCAACTTTGGAGAAAAACCCTTTTGTCTTCTTGGGTTATGCAGCCAGACTTTGTCTCCTTCGTGGAAACCTCCTTCCGTAGCTTGCGTATCGTACCTTTTCTTCATCCTATCGCTAGCGATCTGAAGATTCGATCGAACCAGCTCGTGTACGTCGTCCATTCTTTTTCTCAACTGGGTCACGTAATCTTCACCAGCTATGTCTTCTCCGGGTCGGCATCCAAATTCGAGGTCGCAGGGTAATCTCATTTCGCGTCCGAACAGAACTCTTGCTGGTGTTTGGCCGGTAGACTCATTGATGGCGGATCTGTAGGCCATCGCGAATAGCGAGAGATATTGGTCCCAATCTCGCTGATGGTTAGATACTACTTTAGACAGGTATTTGCCAAGAGTTCTGTTCATTCGCTCTACCATCCCGTCCGACTGTGGGTGCAAAGCCGTAGTTCTCGTTTTCTTCATGCCGAGCTTTTCACAAACTTCCTGGAACAGCTGGCTTTCGAAGTTTCTGCCCTGGTCGCTGTGTATTTCCAGGGGCACTCCATATCGGCAAATGAACTCATTCACAAGCACATCGGCAACCGTTGCGGCTTCTTGGTTTGGAATGGCAAACGCTTCTACCCATTTTGTGAAGTAGTCCATCACCACCAAAATGTACCTGCTGCCATTTGCTGTCGGTGGAAACGGTCCGGCAATGTCCAGGGCAATGCGTTCAAAAGGGCTTCCGACATTGTACTGCTTCATAGGAGCCTTTTTTCTCCCGTGCGGTCCATTGGTCGTAGCACAAGTAGTGCACTTCTTACACTAGTCCTTCACATCTTCGGAACTGTGCATCCAATAAAACCGTTCTCGCACTTTCTGGAGGGTCTTCTTCACACCTAGATGTCCTCCTGACGGACTGTCGTAATTTCCGCAATACTGCTGCTATCCTTGTTCTTGGAATCACCAACTGTCTTCTACTTTCGGAACCCTCATCGTTCTCGATTACTCGCTGTAGCAAACCATTTTCCAAAACCAGCGAGTCCCACTGGGCCCAATACGATTTCATCGTTGGCGAGTACCTTGAAATCTCCTGCCAACTAGGTCGACAGTTCTCCTTTTTCCAATGTCGGATTTTCTTCAAGTCAGGATCGTTCTCTTGTTCCTCTTCCATCTTTTCTGGTGCCCATTCGTCGGTGGTCACCGTGGTTCTTCGAATCGCAGCTTCCTTAGCTTCTGTTTTGCTGCAGTGAAAGCACTCTGCAGGGCATGGTCTTCTAGAGAGGGAGTCTGCATTTCTGTGGCTTATTCCGGCTCTATGCTCAATAGTGAAATTATATTCTTGGAGCCGCTCGATCCATCTAGCGATTTGACCTTCAGGGTTCTTGAATTGCATAAGCCACTTAAGTGCTGCATGATCGGTTCTGATCACAAATTTCTTCCCATACAGATACTGATAGAAGTGCTCCACGGACTTCACTACTGCTAGGAGCTCTCTTCTTGTGACGCAGTAGTTTTGTTCTGGTTTGGAAAGGACTTTACTAAAATATCCCAGAACTTTCTCTTGTCCTCCTTGAACCTGTGATAGCACTCCTCCAATTCCAACATTGCTAGCATCAGTATCTAATATGAATTCTCCCTCTGGTAGTGGATAGCCGAGTATAGGTGCAGTAGTCAAGTGCTTCTTCAAGGTTTCGAACGAAGTTTGGCAATCTTCGTCCCAGCGAAACTCCCTTGCTTCCTCTGTAAGTCGTGTCAAGGGCTTAGCGATATCTGCAAACTTCTTTATAAATCGCCTGTAGTATGTACAGAGTCCAAGGAAGCTTCTAACTTGGTGCTTGTCGGTGGGTCTTGGCCACTTTCGTACGGCAGCAGCTTTTTCTTCGTCTACAGCTACACCATCCTTGCTGACTACATGGCCTAGGTAATTGACTTTGTTTTGAAATAGTTGACATTTCTTGGGGTTGAGCATCAGTTGGGCAGCTTGCAACCTTTTGAAGACACCTTCCAAATTCTTTTGATGTTCTTCGAATGTCCTTCCCAAGACTATGATGTCATCAAGGTACACTAAGCATGTCTTCCAGGACAACCCTCGCAATACGTTTTCCATCAGTCTTTCGAACGTTGCGGGGGCATTGCACAGCCCAAATGGCATAACGGTGAAATGCCATTGTCCAGATCCGGTGGTAAACGCTGTCTTTTCTTTATCGGCTGGATCCATTTCTACCTGCCAATATCCAGACTTCAGGTCCAAGGTAGAAAACAATTTGCTACCGGCCAGCGTATCCAGAGTGTCGTCGATTCTCGGCAGAGGATAGCTATCTTTCTTTGTAACATTGTTCAACTGCCGGTAGTCCACGCAAAACCTCGTGGTTCCATCCTTCTTCTTTACCAGAACTACCGGAGAGACCCAAGGGCTGGTAGAAGGTTCTATTACCTTGTCCTTTTCCATCTCGCGAACAATTCTCTCCGCTTCCTCTCTTTTGGCCTGTGGTAGCCGTCGAGCCGATTGTCTTATCGGTTTAGCGTCGCCGGTGTCAATTTTGTGTTTGACAGCAGATGTTCTTCCTGTCTTTCCTCCTTTTGGTACAAAAAGAGATCGGTATTGTAGCAAGAGTTCTCTGATTTTTTTCTTCTCTTGAAGGCTAAGGGATTGTCCAGCCACTGCTATCATTTGTTCAAATTTATTGTTGGCATCATTGGAGGTTGTTGTTTGATGAACTATCGACGCCACTGGTACGCAAGTTCCAATTTTGGTATCCTTCTTCATGGTTATTGGATGGTCATTTACATTTATAATGCGTACAGGTATTTCTTCGGCAGCCATGACTAACCCTTTTCCAACCAAGATTCCTCGACCAACCTCTTCATCGTGATTCCATGGTTCCATCATGACCGGTGTTCCTCCTTCGACGGTTCCTTGTAGCCTTGCCACAGTGAAAAATTCACTCCTTGCGGGTACAACTGTATCCTCCTGTACGGCTACCTGAACAGTCTTATCCTCGTGTGGGTGAAGGAATACCTCCTCAGAACCTACTCTAATCACTCGGTTCTTGAAATCTAGCTGGAAGCCATGTAGGTTCATAACGTCCATTCCTCTTCGATATCGGCGACAACGACAGTGTGGGTGAACTTCTCTGCGCCAATTCCCAATTGCACCGGTAGTTCTCCATGGACATTGGCGCTTTCACCTGTGGCAGTCCTGAGTCGTAGTCTCGTCGGTAAAAGTCTTTTCCGGGTGTTGACAGTCTCGGGGCGAATAATAGTCCTCGTTGCTCCAGTGTCCACCAATAGTGTATACTTCCTTCCATTAACTTCACCATCCGCGTATACACTATCATCGCGACATTTCAGAGAGGCTATTAGGATGAGAGGGTCTTTGGAAGGTCTTCGGGTCGAAGCTGCCCTCTGAAGGTCGACCCTTCCTAGTTTTTCCTGCTGGGCGTCTTCGTTTGTAGCAATTCTCGGTCGCTTGCACGAACTGCGTACATGTCCCATTTCTCCACAATTCCAGCATCTCACAGCTTTCAGTTTTCCATTTGAGATGCTTTTCATCATGTTGACAAGCTGGTCGAGCTTGTTCTCAACTTCTTCGTCTGCTACAGCCCTCACCTTGCAGTATACTCCGGAAGCCTGTGTAGCTGCTTCGTACTCCAAGGCTGCAGAGAGTACGTCGACCAGTGTCTTATGCCGAGCCAAGCGTAGAGTTCTCTGCATTTCATGGTCACGAACTCCGTCGATGAATGTCTGTACCCCTAAACATTCCATGACATTCTCCGGTGCCGATGGATAGGCAAACCGCACCAACCTCGCAATGTCTGCTTCGAATTCTTGCAGAGTTTCGTCGCGTTTTTGTTTGCGGTTTTTCAGCTGCGACTGGTACAGATGCTCCAGGTGTTCCAGGCCATATCTCATACTCAATCGCTTTTTGAGTTGTTCAAAATCTTCGGCCTCTTCCTCTGGAATGGTCTGGAGAATATCCATAGCGTCTCCTCTAAGGGCAAGAGTTAAATTTAACGCTTTTTCCTTCTCACTCCAGTTGTTTGCCTTTGATGCCGCCTCGAATTGCTTAAGATAGTTCGGCCATGACGTTTTACCATCGAATGTTGGCAGTTTCACTCGGCTGTTAATATCGTTTTCCATTTTCGGTTTCAACTCTACTTTCTCTGCCAGTTCGTCGTTATTCGGGGCTTGCCTAGTTGTAATATCCGGTTTATTACTAGTCTTCCTTTCGATTTCTTTGATTTTTTGTTTCATTTCTTGCTCCATACTTTTAATCTTTTCTTCCACGGCAGAAATATCAGTCTTCATGGATGTCATTTCATTTTTCATGTCCGTCATTTTATTTTCTATGTCCGCCGAAAGTTTACTTTCCATGGATGAAATTTTATTTTCCACGTCCGACAATTTGTTTTCCATGTCCGCCGAGAGTTTACTTTCCATGGCTGAAATTTCGTTTTTTATATCCGTCGAAATTTTATTTTCCACGTCCGACATTTTGTTTTCCATGGATGAAATTTCGTTTTTTATATCCGTCGAAATTTTATTTTCCATGTCCGACATTTTGTTTTCCATGTCCGCCGAAAGTTTTTGTATGGAAGAGGTTATAGAGGCGGACGCTTCGTCGGTGAATTCGAACGTTTCCGGGTCCAATCCATTGTTAATCATAGCTTTTTTTAGTCGTTCCACTAACACTGACTTGACCCCACTTGTGTCCAGTTCGTAATCCTCCAACTCTCTTCGAAGCTCTGAAACTTTTAATTCACAAAGTTTCTTCGCCATCTTCCTGTATATTTATTTATTTATTTATTTTTTTTAATCCCACTTCTGACACCAATGTAACGTTTATTCTAATTTATATTTACAATTAATTTATATTTACAGATTTATATGTAATTCAGTCCTTATTTAATAATTTATGTAATACACTAAACACACTAATTATAATTTATATGAGAGTCACTTAATAAACACTTTATCGATGCGCGATTACTTTCCTTCGGTATCAACACTGACTGATTGACTAACTTACTGCAGCGATGCTTGTGGCCTATTTATACTCGAGCGCCGTAATTCTAGAAGTATCTCGGTGTTCTCGCGGGCGCATTGGATATTCTGGCGGATGCACCCGGGTGTTCTGGATGTTTCTCGAAGTTTGGGCGGAGGAGCCATAGTCGTCTCATACGGGGATTTCACTGGGGGCACTAAGTGAGAATATTATTGCAGTAGCTCGCGTAACAATATGGCCACTTTTATGTGAAAACCACAATGACATCGCCGTCCAAAGTATTTTTGTGCTTGTCTAGTTTTATTGCAATTTATTACGTTTTTGATAGCTTTCATTTTGTATACAAGATGACCCAAAAGTCACGTTCCTTTTTTTGCCAATTTCAAATGGAATACCCTGTATTTTATATTATCTTTAAAAACTACTTAGGTACTAAATACTTTCCCTTTTACTGAACATTCTCTATACCTTTTTATGAAAAAAAACTACATTTTCAGCAAATACTGTTAGGGATAGCAATGTCTGGTCTGTATCAAATGATAGTTGAAGATATGGTTTACGGTCTCCATCTTCATGCCACAAAGTCTGCAGCTGAGATCCTCGTTATAACCCGTTAGATAAACTGTAATGATTCTTACTGATATTTCTGTCAATCATCAATGTCAATCAATTGTCGAAGTGAGAGGGAAGAACACACGCACGCGCTTGCCAATAGGAAGTCAGGTGGTTACCTAGCAACGGGGGTTCGATAAAAATTCACCAATTGAGTTAGTAGGAGGGCGTGGTAATTATGATTTTCGCACGACGTTGCCGGCTTGAAGGAAACCCATAACATATTTGGAAAAGTGTTCATCTTTTAAATTCAGAAATTGAAAAAATAATGTTAATAGACAAAATCCAATGAAACAAGCACATTAAAGAACTAACGTTTAATCATTATTGACATTGTTAATAATAAAAAGTCCATTTTCTAATTATTATCACTACATTTACCACTTTAGCTTTTTCATAGTTAAACGTGGCAATATCGAATGTTTTCGACCGCATTCCTTTCACAGCTTCAGTTATGTTTGTATACCTTGAGACTATTTAGTACTGCAAGGGCTGTCTGGCAGTCAGTTAATATGTTTATCCATATGTTCTTCCATTGACACGAGGTGTAGTGTGGGAAGGCCAAATCTAGTGCTTTTCATGCCCCTGCAATACTGAAACAAGCAAGTCTTTGCACCTTGCCTTGTCTCAACATTGCATTATTTTGCCTGCCTGTCCACAATAGCAAAGACGTATATGTAATTTTGGTACGTATGTCAAGCAATTGTAAAAAAACTAAGTTTTGATATGATATGATTATATTAGTTTCCTTGCTATTTACGTATAAAATTTGAATGGTGAAGACCACTAAGAGATGAAATCCTTTCAAATATATTTCAATCAATGAATAATAATGTTGGTTCATTTATGCAGACAATATCGTGTAACAAAATCCTATTGAATAGATTTTCTGGAGCTTTGAAATCAACATATTAATTCAAAATTGAAAATTGTCCTAAACAAGTGGGCGGTGCTATGACGTGCTATGACGTAGCCCCTAACATTATCTGTCTCTGTCTGCTTCTATTATATATTGTCTGGACACTGAAGTGCGGTGTTGTCAAGGTTGTAAGGTTATTGTTGCCGTTTTTGTGTTGTATTTTCAATATTTTTCAAAAACTTGAAAACAGCATACAAATAAAATGATAACCTCAAATTTTATTGACTCTTGTTTTGTCGTACACAGAACCACAGGTATACGGATTTACTATGATAGAACTCATATGATTGGTCAGCTCAAGGTCGCTAGGCGTGTAGGGACTAGTACGTCACACTGCATTACACCAATGAGAGCAGCCTTCACAAATGGCGCGTAAAATTGTATAATTGAAATGAAAATTATGTTATTTATTGCATTATTCATATTATAAAACGAATAAAAATATATAATTCCATCATATAGTAGTTTTTAGACATGGAGATCACGATTATCTGTTTTTGAAAATTAGTGGTCTTTCCCATTCCTAAATAATATTTACATTTCACCACGCGCTAAGTAATACCTGAGAGTGATAGGAAATACCTAATATTACCTACTAAAAGTTCCAATATAATTTTTGTAAACTGAAAGATCAGAAGAAAAAGAATTGTACCTTTTTCAACTGTCAGAAACAATGTGCTCTCAATAATTTTCAAATAGACTATAAGTTAATTAAAATACTTTCAAAAGTACAGGGTGCAGATTTTGGACAATGCAAATAAAATCTAAGCAGCCATACACAATGAATAAAAAATATATCCAAGGCAGGAATCTTGATATTTTGACCACTTTTCATATTTTCATTACGATTTGAGTAGACATCAAAAATCAACAACAAAATTTAAATAAATAAGTGAATTATATAAAATCACCTTTTTTATATATTTTTTAGTGGTTTTATTTCCTAATAAAATGAAGAATATTCACCATTTATTTAACCGAGTTAACACCGTTCTTGGTATTTCTTTTTTCTAAAAAAAATTAATTCCAATTAAGTAATGACAAATCATCGTAAATGATAAATGAGTCTCTATACTGACAGTCCTCAGGACAACTACCTACTTTGGAAACATTTTCACTTATTACTTTGAGTGTAATGAATTTCAAACATAGCATGACTGCGATAGGATCATGGGTGATTGATAGAATCTTGTATATTTTCAATGAATCAAACACCAAATGATCGAAGACTGTGTTTGTCACTTATTTCATTATTTATATGGACAAATTGATGTTTAGCGGAATTACAGGAGGTAACAAAATAGAAATTGGATCGATTCTAGACGTTTGAGAACCTACATTTTTTTTAACGAAAGGAGACGTTCTAAAACAAACTTGTTTTAGCCACGTTGTGTGATTTTGGTAGGAAAACCGACTTAACTTTCGTTGCCATGGTAATGTTCGACATCAGTAGCGTAGCATGTTATGTCTAGTTGCAGTTTGCAGTGCAGTAGTCAGTAGAGTGAAATACACTGCCGATCAAAAAATTTAGGTCACTTTAAATAACTTGAAACATTGAAAAGAATTTCAAAATTAAATGTATCAGCTCATATCTGCAAATTGTACACTTACCTACTGGATTTTCGTAACTTTTAAATATGGAGACGTCAAAAAATAATGTGATGTGATGTTATTCCTTATAATCGCAAACCAGAATGGTTGGTTCTATCTTAACAGATATACCAACCCCGTTTACTTTAGAAGTGTAATTCAATGTCTGTCGGGGCATATAGCCCGAGAAGTAGTTGTTGCTTCTTAGTGGACGGTCTGCTCTTTGGAAATTAATTTTTCTAATTTTGTAAAGCGTTTAATAGTATTGAACTATTATTTTTTGACGTCTATAGATCACGCTTTACTTATATGACAATTATTTACAGGTAACTGTAATTAAGTAAATTTAAATATGGAATCAGACAACATAATTTATTTTTTTATGATTTATTCTTGAAAAACCGTAACTCCACATTTTATATGAAGTTCGAATATTGTTATTGGGAACGAAATGAAGCAATAAAACTTGCATTCGATGAGGCATACTGTGAATTAAATTAAGAATTTCATTCTGATCCATGTTATTCCTCTCCTGCAAGAGTAACTCTCTCAGCTCCTGGGCAGTTCTTGGGGCTGGTGTATGCCTTCGGATACGCTGCCCTAGCTCATCCCAGACATCTACGATGGGATTCATATCTGGACTTCCCGCTGGCCAATTAAACCGCCTAATTCCTACTGCATCTAGATATTCACTTCTGCAAGACAATCCATAAGCACGAAGCCTTCTTCTAACAGTCCATTCGCTTACATGAACATTTCTAACCACTTGAAGCTGATTTTGCAGCAAAACCACAGAAGCTGTTCTATTCCGCAAACTTGACATCGACAGAAACCGATCATCTCTTTGACTCGTGACTCTTTTTCGCCCAGATCAGGGTCATCTGGTCATAATTAAGGATTTCATTCTGATCCATGTTATTCCTCTCCTGCAAGAGTAACTCTCTCAGCTCCTGGGCAGTTCTTGGGGCTGGTGTATGCCTTCGGATACGCTGCCCTAACTCAACCCAGACATGTTCGATGCTGCTGGCCAATTAAACCGCCTAATTCCTACTTCATCTAGATATTCACTTACAATCCTGGCAGCGTGTGGTCTTGCATTATCATGCATGAAAATGCCTTGCTCTCCCATTGTAACCATGAAAGGCACACAATGATCTTCCAGGGCCTCCGTTACATATCTGTGAGCTGTTAGAGAGCCATTCTCTACGAAAACCAACTCTGTACGTGCTTCCCAAACCATAACAGACACACCACCAAATTTACGTCTATGGTCAATACAAGCGGGAGCATATCTTTCTCCGGGTCTTCTCCATACTCGTCGACGTCCGTCTGGTCCATTGAGGCAATAACGCGACTCATCTGTAAAAAGTACCTTGCTCCAGTCACCATCGTTCCCTTCCAAGTGATTTCGAGCTAAATCCAATCTTGCAATTCGATGCTGGAGGTTCAATGTGGGCCCTGTAGCCACCCTTCTGCAAGACAATCCATAAGCACGAAGCCTTCTTCTAACAGTCCATTCGCTTACGTGAGCATTTCTAACCACTTGAAGCTGTTCTATTCCGCAAACTTGACATCAACAGAAACCGATCATCTCTTTGACTCGTGACGCTTTTTCGCCCAGATCAGGGTCATCTGGTTATTAGACCATTCTCCTGGTAGCGTTGGTACACATTTTGTACAGCAGAGAGGCTCCTACCAACAATTCTGGCGGTTTCATGTTTTCCTCTACCATCTTGTATCAACGCTACAATTCGTGCAACGACAATAGGATCTAGAGGCATTGTGGCGTAGTAAATAAACACTAAAAACAATGAAACGTCACTATACACAATAAACCATAAAACAAATAGGTTTTAGAGAAAAAAAATTAATTTAATTGAAACATAAGCAACGAAATATGAATGTTATATAGGACTAATTTTTGTTGTTTAACAAAGGTTACAAAATACGTTGTTAGAATGTGACAGACGCCAACTATGACAAGTAGCATCCTTCCAACAATATAATTTTCATCGCCTACTAGACCTATGACTCCCTGATTAGTTTTATTTTTAAAATAATTTACAATTGACCTGAATTTTTTGCTTGGCAGTGTATTTAGAAGTTATTGTTGACGTTCTTAAATTTGAATGATTATTTCAATCGATATTTCGAAAAAAATTGATTTTGAATAGAAACTACTTTGTATACCCACTATTATACATAAAGGAGATGTTCTAAAACTAAGAGTGGATAAGACTGAGTAATACTTAATTGTTTAACAGTAAATTATATTCGAAACGGAGTTCAAACAGTTATCAGGCAAAAAGGATCAAGTGCTTCATTCACAATCTAGAGAAATAATTTTTGTTTCTTATCCAGAACTAACCTTATACTTGGTCTCCTCATCAGGCTTGTTCATGATGAGATACAGACATTTACTTGCTCGTCAAGTGAATTTGTTCCGTATCTTGAACACTTAGAGTGTCAGAAATGTCATTTAATTCAAACAATTCCAATTTTTTCTTAAAATTACCCTCCACTGCATATTTCTTACGAGCGAAGATTATAGATACGCGAAACGATGACTATTTTATTCCACTCCATCAAATGCCTTCGAAAAATCAATTAGTATTTAGTACATTTATGGTAATTTCTATAGTTTTATGTCATTTTGTTTGGGGGTTTTTAGACTCTGATGCCCGATTGCACGACCTTGGCTGAACAAGTAAGCCAGGCTCAAGAAATTAAGCACGCTAAACCATCATCCAAGCGAAGTTAATATGCACGAAATTTTAAGCACAGCTTGTCCATTCAAATGAAGACATACGGTATTGTACGTAAGCGTGGCTTTACTAAGCAAAACATGGTGCAATGAAATATTGGAATTATCAGTAAACTGCACTTTGTCAAGCCTTACATTTAAGCTAAACTGGTGCAATCGCCCATTATTATCTTTTGTTACATTTATACGCTTTTTATCAACAAAATTTTAGTCAGTGTTAACAACAAAATTTTAGTTAGTGTTAACAACAAAATTGTAAATTTATAATTTAGATTACCTACTGGTAGATACGGTTTGGTGCATAAAGTAGTATGTAATTAATTGCATTGTAAATATCCATCGACATCGTTACAGTGAGAATTTCACTACTTTAATTGCCTAATTAATTTGAACACTAACGGTTAATCGAAAGTCAACGGGATTTCAATTTTATGACCTAACGATAAGATGCACTTTCCTGTATGAATCAATCTTTCTTCAAGCAAAACCGACGTTTAGTTTATGGTCGAGCAAAGTATACCGAAAGTTTTTATTTATTCCATTTATTTATTAAATACGTTTTATTTATCATCGGCCGCACTTAAAAAATACACACCTCGATTGTGCCAATTAAAGCAACAAAGTTATTTACAATAAAAAAGTATCAATTTTAACTGTATGGTTTTCTTAAAAAAATTGAGCTATGGTATTTATACGATAAGAAGACGATGATGTCATTTTTAGTTACTTTTATAGTCAACAGAATAGTTATAAGTTCACCAACCATAAATACAATTTAAACCTAATGAACAGGATCATTTATATTTCAAGGGTTGGCAAAACTTCGGGACGTTGTCAGATCAATTTGAAAAGTTATTTAGTTTAGACAATTGAGGTTTGGTTTAGATATTGATTGACATTCGGTTTTAGTATTTAGTTTCCTGGTGATTCTGAATTTATTGTTTCTGTAAGATTAAAAACTCAGATAGTAGATGCCAAGAAATCGTACATCTTTGATAAGTTACTTCGAACGACATTGCGAAATGGGGGCCAGTTTCTCCCAATACTGTAAGGGACGTAAACTATTAATATAAATAAACTGCTCCACAAAAGTTAGGGATGTTCACGAATATTGGATTTATGTTAAAAATTGTCAACTGTTTTATTCATCAAGATTTTGTCTGTATATTGAGTGTTTACTTGCTTATCTGATATGAGTTTTTTTTATTTCCAAGTTGATAAGTTTTTAAGTTTAAGGGAAGTTGTTTTCTTTTGTATTTTCAAGAATTTTACATCAGTTATTGTTTCCACCAATGTATTTAAATACGTCTACCTGCTCGATTTCTTCCTCTTGTATCCTTAAATTAATTTCTTCATCATCTGATCCAGTGGACATTACTTTTTTTTCTGTATGTTTATTTTCAAGTTTTTCCTCTTTAGTTCGTTTTCTCATATCTTTAGATTTTTCTGCAATTCCTCTTCGCTGGGTGCACAAATCATTGGGTCATCTGCAATCGCACACTCAATCAGGGTGATTGGTTTCAACCTATATGTATCTTTTTAGTGTACGTTTTCGTTGCCTTTGATGTCGTCCATATACCTTGGTATAAAGTTAAATAAAAATGGAAATTAAAATATTGAAACAAACGAAAGGATCACCAATATATCAAAACTGTATTATCAAGATCATTTATAGGAAAAAAGAAAATCAGTACCAAGACCAAAATTACAGTATATAAAATAGTTTACCGGCCAATCCTCACTTATGGAAGTGAAAGCTGGATACCGTCACAGAAATCCAAAAGTCGAATCCAAGCAATGGAAATGAAATATCTGAGGAGAGTGAAGGGTATAACACGAAAAGATCGGATAAGAAATGAGGATGTGAGAAAGGAACTGGAAGTAGAACCAATACTCGAAGTATTAGATAACCTAATGCTTAAGTAGTTCGGGCACTTAACAAGAATGAACAACAAACCCAATAGAAAAAAATCTAGAGGTGTAAGATTTGGGATCTTGGGGGACCACTCTATTTGTCCTTGTCTTCCAATCCACCTCTCAGAAAAACACTGGTTTAAAAACTCGCGAACATCACGTGCATAATGCGGATGTGCATATCTTGTTGTAACCTATCAGTTGGTAAGTTAGGGTTGTTGGCGTTTGGAAACATCTTGGCAAGGACTGCTATAACTTCTGATCGCAGAAATTGCAGATAACGTTCCCATATACGATTGTCTTGAAAAAATTATTAATTATTTCCATCCAGACATTAATTTTCTGATGGTGTTGAGTATGAGCTTCAGTCATCCAGTGAGGATTATCCTTACTCCAGTATCTGCAATTTTGACGATTGACTGATCCATTAAGGAAGAATGTAGCATCATCAGAAAACATTATTTGTTTAATTTATAAACGTGGATAGATAAAGTTCGTTAAATATCGGGTCTGTCACCTAAAATATTGAACTACAACAGATTATTGTTAATAATTTTCAACAGTATTGGCAAATAGCACTCCGTAGAAATAATAATGGAATAACTATGCTATTACTGAATACAGCATTAAAAGACTAAAATTAGGTATTGTGTGCGTTACACCTGTTTTGTATAACATATATTCGTGACCTCTCTGTACTGCATAGCATATTAATATGCAGGCGTGTATTGCTTGCTTCATGATACAAATACGCGGCTTATGCAGTTCTGCGTGGCTTTCATCGCATGAGTGTCAATGTGCGTCTTGCCTAATCATATTGTCGCCAAGCATAATAGTAGGGATGGCGATTCTTTCTGAAAAAGATCGATTTTTAAATCGATTCGAATCGTAACCTGATAAATCGATACATAAAAAAATCAATGTCTAAAAAATCGATTTCAAAAAAATCGAATTTTTTCAAGTTTGTATTTTTTACAATGTAAATATAAATCGATCTTTTTTATTGAAAAACAACAAGAAAGTTACCCCTAAATAAACAATCTCTCTCCGAGATCTCTTATCAGTAAAATTGGGGATTTTTTTTAAGTTCAGGGAATTCGATAATAATAACAATTATTTTTTTATTACCATATTATTATCACAAAGTATCGGATTAGGAATGTATGAGATTAATGGAAAAGAATCGTCGATAAAATAAAAATCGATTTTTCTTTATTCAAAATTAATGGATTTGTCGAAAAAATCGATTTTAATAAAAAATAAATCGATTTCTGCGAAAAGATCGTTGATTTTTTTTGATTGTTTTAAAAATGGACAAGCTTTTCGTATATATTCCGATAATAAACCTAAGAGATTTATTCGTTAACGATATTTATCGGATTGAAAAAAAAATCAAATAAAATTATATGAAAATTGTCAAAAATTTTGAAATATGGTCAGTAATTGTCAATTATTGTCAAAAAATGTTGAAAATTGTCAATAATTGTTAAAATTTTGAAAAATGATCAAAAATGGTCGAAAACTGTCAAAATTGGTCAATAATTGTTGAAAAATGGTCAATAATTTTAAAAAAATGATCAATAATTGTTGAAAAATTTGGAAAACTGGTCAGCAATTGTTGCAAAACTGTCAAAATTGGTCAATCATTTTTGAAAAATGGTCAATAATTTTTAAAAAATGATCAATAATTGTTGAAAAATTTGGAAAAATGGTCAGTAATTGTTGCAAAACTCAAAATTGGTCAATAATTGTAAAAAATGGTCAATAATTATTGAAAAACTGTTAAAATTGGTCAATAATTGTAAAAAGTGATCAATACTTTTTAAAAAATGATCAATAATTGTTAAAAAATTTGGAAAAATGGTCAATAATTGTTGCAAAACTGTCAAAAATTGGTCAATAATTGTTAAAAAAATGGTCAATAATTTTTAAAAAATGATCAGCTATTGTTGCAAAACTGTCAAAATTGGTAAATAATTTTAAAAAAATAATCAGTAACTGTTGAAAAACTGTCAAAATTGGTCAATAATGGTCAAAAACTGTTAAAAATGGACAATTTTTGTCAAAAACTGTCAATAATTGATAAAAATGGTCAATAATTCTCAATTATTGTCAAAAACTGCTGAAAATTGTCAATAATTGACAAAAATTTTGAAAAGTGGTCGATAATGATCGAAAATTTTAAAACAAATTTGAAAAATGGTCATTAATTGTCAATTATTGTCAAAAACTATTGAAAATTGTCAATAATTGTTAAAATTTGAAAAATGGTCAGTAATTGTTGCAAAACTGTCAAAATTGGTCAATAATTTAAAAAAAATGGTCAATACTTAATTGTTGAAAAACTGTCAAAATTGGTCAATAATTGTGAAAAATGGTCAATAATTTTTAAAAAATGGTCAATAATTGTTGAAAAACTGTCAAAATTGGCCAATAATTGTAAAAAATGGACAATCATTTCAAAAAAATTGTCAAAAATTGTCAAAAAGTTTGGAAAAACTGTCAAAATTGGTCAATAATTGTCAATTAATTGTTAAAAATGGGCGATTTTTGTTAAGAACTGACAATAATTGTTGAAAAATTGTCAATAATTTTGAGAAATGGTCAATAATCGTCAAAAGGTGTCAACATTTTGAAAAATAGTCAATAAATAATACGAGAGCCGTTTTAAAAAATCCACTCCTTAAACACACGTAATTTATACAAAATCGGTTAATATTACTCGAAAACAAAATAAGAATCGATTTATATAAAAATCGTTTAATTTTTCAAACATCCCTACTTATAGGGTTCCCTATAAGCTTTTTTGAAAAAAAAGCAACAGTGACTGTCGAGTCAACTGGGATCCGAGCGGTTCCGCTCTCATCACTACTTGCGATGTTGCCGGGGCAAATGAAAAAGCCGCTCTACTAAAAACACAAAAAAAAATCGAAATTCGATTTTCAAGTGTGAAATATCGATTCACTGAATCAATTCAATACAACATATCGATTCATTCAGTCCGAGGAATCGATTATTCGATTAATCGATTCCAGATCGCCATCCCTACATAATAGAGAACAAGAGCCTCAGGCAAGGCATTAAGACACATGCAAAGCAGCTCACGAAGGGCAGTACAAACAAGGCCTCGAATGTGCCAAACAACTCGAAGAAGATTTTTCGCATTTTTGTTTAGTTTACTTAACTTTGGTTTATTCCTTTCAGGGTTCTATACTATGTTAAAATTTCATTCAAGTCGCTCAAAATGATATCCCCAACTGACAACAGCGTTCGCATTGGTGAATAAAACAGAGTCGTGAATGACATTTAATTATGGTATAGAGTTCTTCATTTTACCCTTTACATAAAATAATTAAATGTTACTTCAAATATAGAATGATTGATTACTGCGTTTTTCGTCGAATGAAGAGACCAAGCAACCCTTTTTCCCCTAACCTGTATCTAGGTTATTGTTTGAATTTTTTTCTCGAATTATCCATTTTATCTCCCCCTATTTACACTTTTTCAAAGTAACAAATAAAAAATAGTCTATTCAGCCCCGGACGAGTCGTTCTCGGAAGACGATAAAAGAGTATTCGTCGTTTCTTCCATTAAGGAGTTTCCTTTTTAGGCTGCAACGAAATATTGCCATTACTTGAAATTAAATAACAGTTTCCAGATTTGCTCGTTTACTGAAAATTTTTGGTTCGCAGGTCGTTAACTTTTTACTTTATTTTGTCGTATTTCGAGTTCTTTAATTTGATTAAATAACTGAGTACACGAAATGTTTTGCTATTTTTATTTGCGTCATTTACATTTCTCTTTGTGTTTTTTTTAGTATGCTGGTTTTTAAAAGGCATTAAATATTAGAAACTTCGCCTCTTTGGAGAAAGAGAGTTTGTTTTAACGTTTAATGCGTTGGTGAAGCTTTTTCTCGAATAAAAAGCATAAAACTAAGTAACTATACCATTAAAAGTATGAATCATTTATCGTTTCGAGACTCTCGCTAACTTTATTGTATTTTTTCTACGATTACTATCTAAAGTAGGCTTTTGCCCCTCTATGGCGAAGCATAACTTACTTATCATAATTTGATAAATCAGGTATAATAGGAAGCGTGTTGATTGTCCGCTGATCATGGGCATTTGTATTTATGCCGTGAATAGAATTTAAAAAAAAGGTGAAAGTGGGTAGGAGGAAATATCATGTGTCTTACACAGGAGTAAAGTTTCCCTTCCTCCCTAGGATTATCATTTTTAGTAAACTACATCCTGCGGGAGGAAAAGTAGCAGTTACCTCCCTTGTAATACAAATAGCTTTTTATATTTAACTGAACATATAGTACGAGGGTTATTCGGAAACTAAGGTCCGAATCGTTGTAGCCAATCGAATGTCGCGCATGCGTACCAACTCCCCAGTACAGTGCTACTTCAAAATGTTTAAAACAATCGATCATCCCGGCGACTGTCAGTACCGGTTTACTTTTTGAGCAGACACGTAGCTAAATTAACGGTCACTAGTTCAAACCGTTATATGCTAGGGTCTGAAAAATAGGCCAGGCCTAGGAACAAACCTCAAAATCCAGCGAAAAAACAGCGCCTAGGGTCGGTTTCTCTTCAGAAACCGCCCTAATAAAGTACCTACACCGATGCCAACACGTGAAGTGAAAAAGTGAATAGCGCAACGAACAAAATCTCTCCTCTTCCCTCCAAAATGACGAAAACGAGAAAGACAAAAAAAGAGAAAGACACAGACAATGACGAATTTCCCGAACTGCCAAAATCTTCTAAAAAACAATCCAGACCTCAACCAACTTTGGAGACGCAGCTCTTCGTCCAAACCACGCCCTCTTATGAAATCTCCGATTCCACGATCCCTTCTAGAAAATAATCCTCCAGAGCAATTATCTATGGTCAAAACGATCTACAATCAACTAGATTACTTCCAAACTACACTTCAAGAACTTAGAGACTCTCCCTAACTCAGATATTCATCTTACGCACAAGTTGCCAAATCTCCTCCTCCTCCTTCCATTCAATCTTCTCGATCTTCCAAGGCCTCTTCAGCCCATGAAGCCCAAAATATCCGCCAAATCAACGAAGCAACCTCCGTTCGCCGCTCATTTCGGACCTCTTCGTCCCAATCTTCATCTAACACTTATCCTCCACAAACAACTCCGCTTCAAACCCTCAAGTTACGAAACCTCCCATCCAAATTCTGCTCTCACAAGGAACTTTTCATCCTTCTGTACAGAAATGAAATTCTAAGAGGCAATATCTCTTACCTGAAGGCCAACCCAAACTGCACCGCCATCCTCAAAATTCCGAGGAATATTTGTCCCAAATCTCTTCAGCTAAAAATTCAAAATGCCATCGGAGACAACAAAGTTGTATGCTTACCTCTCCATTCACAAACTGCCTCCAGAAACAAAACTTCTGCCAAAACCCACTCTCCAAACTTTTCCTTCGTCATCTCGAATGTTGACAAAAATATCTCAAACGAATAAATCTGTGATCTAAAAGATCTTCAAATCAATTTCCAAAAATGCTGGAGGATCGTCTCCAAAGCCACAAACTCTCCAACCTCCTTTATCAGAGTCACCACAAGCTCTGAAATTCAACTTCACCAGAATCTCTCCAAAGGAAATTTCCTTAACGGCCTCAATCACAGATGTGAAATCTCCAACTCAAATCAACTACCACCCATCCCGAAATATTGTACTCGTTGTACAAAATTAGGCCACTCCGTTACTGAATGTAAAGCTAAGCTTTACACCTGCCCGAACTGTGGAAGTCACGAACACAGATCCGACAAATGTGACAAGGAAAAAAAGCCTTGTTGCAGGAACTGTGGTGGCGATCTCGCAACCTACGATCCCAAATGCCCAAAAAGGCAAACTTCCACCTCAAAACCCGATTTGGTCAATGCCGTGGATGGAAAGATTCGTGAAGACTGGCGATTCACAATTTCAACTTTAACATTGGAATTTCCGAATATGGGTAGAACAACTTTGCACAAAATCGTTTCCGAAAAGTTGAAATTTCGCAAACTGTGCGCACGTTGGGTTCCCAGGCTGCTTACTGAGAAACACAAACTGAAAATAATGGCTTGTGATTTTGATTTTTTGGATCGATATCATAAAGAAGGTTATCAATTTTTAGAAAAGATTTTCACAGGGAACGAGACGTCTAAACGTCATTCAATGGAATGGCGTCACACAACATCACCAGTCAGAGTCAAGGCCAAGCAGACAATCAACTCCACATGCAAGGTCATGTCAACCGTGTTTTGGGATAGACCTGGGGTCTTATTAGTCGATTTTATGCAGAAAGGGACAACAATAAATGCAGCCGCTTACTTAGACGTGTAATACAGAATAAGCGATGTGGTCTTCTGACGTCTGGAGATTTGTTGCTGCATTACAATGCCAGACCCCATTCTGCCATTCACACCGAAAATCTGATCAGATCTTTTGAATGGGAACAGATTGACCACCCACCGTACACTCCAGAATTGGCGCCGGGTGATTTTCACTTATTCCGCTACCTAAAAGAGTTTCTCGGGGGCTGGAGCTTCGCCACAGATGACGAGGTAAAAGAAGCAGTTCAAGACTGGTTATCCTCACAGGCGGCAGACATCTACGACTTAGGCCTACATATGCTTGTAGAACGTTATGACGAATGTTCAACCCGTCCACTACTCAGGACGTGTTTACACGTCTCTGCGCATGTCACGCCCAGTGCGCTGGACGTGTATACACGGCTTCTGCATTATGCGAATCAGTGTATTCAATTTCAGGCGAGCGTCGCTGGAGCGAATTGGATTCGAGTGAGCGTTCGTGGAAGTGTTGAAACATTAAAATTTGTGCATCAGTTTTCAATTTCAATGGTGGACAGTGGGGCAGGGCCATCGGGCTTACTACCGAAAAGAACTGTTGTGAAACGTAAAATGAAGGATCTTCTGAATGAAGCAGAGCTGGAAAGATTGTTGTATGAGTCCGATAATGATCTGGATCCTTTTGCGACCGATGGTGAAGGCGAATATATGAACTATGACCCAGTTACCTACATCTCTTCTGAATTTCCCAATAAAATGAAGAGTGTAGGCAATAGAATAGGAGAAGAAAGAGAAAAGCCATATTACCTGTGATCGAATATAATAAAAGTATGAGGGGAGTCGACAAACAGAACCAAATGTTAGCAAATTACCCATGCAGTAAGAAGTCAATGAGATGGACTCTGAAGCTTGGTATACACATATTTCAATTCTTGCTTCTAAATTCCTACTTCCTCTTCAATAAATATTCTGGAAATCACCACATGAACCCATACGACTTCAGGCTGAAAGTTATAGAGTATCTACTTGAGCTGGAAGCTCCGCACGCCCGTATTCCGCGACAGGATATTGCTTCCCAGCATTTGCCAGAAAAAAATTCCAGAAAATGGTAAATGGAAAAGAGTTTATAGAAAATGCCAGAACAGTAGCAAGGCGAAAGTAAGGAAGGAAACCCGGTATTATTGTCCGAAATGTCCAAACCAACCGGCCCTTTGTGTGGAATGTTTCCATAAATGATATCTCGTTCACTTTTGTTTAGTTTCCTATTTTATTCTCCAGTCGTTTATTAAACGAATAAAATACTGTGTTTTGAAGTTATTTTCATTGAATAATTTCACGAATCCCCGGGCGTGTGAACGCGCCTATGAGCACCAAGCCGAAAAATACATACTGGGTGCTCAAGACGTGTATACACGCTTTACCGTTTAAAAAAAAATAAGAAACACAAAAAGTTTATACTCCCACAGCCATCTACACATATCTTTAGTTGATTGGAAATGAATACTTATTTAGGATGCAGGCGAAATGCTTACTTCATGGCGAGCAGTGAAAGGGTTAAACAAATATGGAAACTATGTGGAAAAATAGAGACACATGTAAGGAATTGAAAAAAGTTTTTTAAAAAAATTTGTAATGTTTTCTGTTTTATAAGTAAACTGTCCTTAATTTCCGAATAATCCTCGTATATGTATAAGATATTCATCAAATATTGCTAAGAATTAATTCTAAAAACCGAAAATTTCCTAATACAGGATTCCGAAATATCCACTATGTTTATAGCCAATAATAATAATAATAATAAAAAAAAACAGAATTTTATAATAGAGGAGCGATGGAGAATTAAGGTATGCTAAGACTTGCATGATCGATATCGATGTCAATATAACGACCGCAGCGTAAAACTAACCGGCTAGAAGCTATGGCGAGTGCTCCATTACATAGCAAAATAAACAGATTATGGGAGATTATAAGGGGCCCAAAGGCATTAATGATTTCCATTATTCCCCGGTGAATTAACGCAAGACGCTCGGGGCTTCCTTTCAAATTTAAATCTGACAAGATTAATGTGGTATATGCACAGATGAATAGAACGTGATGAACTTAATTTTGGGCTAAAGAGAAATGTTTCAGCTTCATGCCACGAATTTTGTACAACAGATGCGCTTAATGTTATGGGGGAAAGTAGAAATGTGTAACGACACGTCACCACACTGTTTTATTTATCTCAAAACCACGGATTTTATTTCCCATCAACTAATTTTTTTGGGAATTCTTGCAGTATAAATAACAATGTTTTTAACGTATTTTTAACAAAATTTTGTAGGTGGTAGTGTATATACAGGGAGTCCAGTAACTCTCTTGCCAAACGAATCCATCTAAGCTAATTTATCTTCATCAAAAAGTTCCTCCTAACGGAGCTAGCGCCCTTTGAAGATGACTAAACTTTAAATCAGTTTTTTAAAACCGCTACCTACAAACTTCGAACTTGGTACATTGTATAACCTTGCAGTGATAAACTGTTTACTACAAACCAGCGTTTTTTATTGCCATCACCAGCGTTAAAAAAAGTTTTGTATATAAGTTTTTTGACAAATTTTACATTTAATTCAAAAATCCAAAAAAAGACTATGACTTGAGTTCGCTATTATGCACCGAGAATTCAATATCATCATTTAAATACTAAACGATTTTTACAGAACCTAAAAAAAGTCTGTACGGTCCCAAAAAAAACCGCATGTAAACAAAGACCACGCCTCATCTATTCTGGGGGATCAGAAGTTTTCACAGGTTCGTACATGCTAACTGTGTTTAGTATTAACATTAATTATTAGATGTCAGAACAGACCATTCACTAAGAAGCAACAACTACTTCTCGGGCTATATGCCCCGACAGACATTGAATTACACTTCTAAGTTGAACGGGGTTGGTATATATGTTAAGATAGAACCAACCATTCTGGTTTGTAATTAGAAGGGAGAACATCACCTGTAGACTGTCCCATCAGTACAAGGTGAATGTCATCCATCCAGAAGCCCTGAGAGCATAATCCTGGACTGGAGACAATGCTGAAACCAGATCAATACATTAACCTCAGTAAAGGAAATGCTAAGAATGCGATAACAGCGACATCCCCACATCTAACCATAAACCAAAATTCTATATTGACAAAAAAACATCTCGGTTTTGTAGTTATTTGCTTAGTTACAGTTTCCTGTAGTTGTTGCTTCTTAGTGAACGATATGTTCTTCGAAATGTATTTTCAAAAACTTTGTAAGGTGTTAAAATAGATTAAACTATTACCTTTGACATCTATTGATAACACGCTTTACTACAATATGACAACTTTTACAGAAGACTGTAAGTAAGTAAAAAATTAATTATTGTCTATTGTACCTATCTAAGAGAGTTAATTTACTTGATTTGTGTTTTGAGTTGTTAGAATTGTCATATTTCTGTGTTCTTGGTTCTAATAAAAATGATTAATAATTGTTTATTTGTAAAGTTAATGATAAAAAAAATATGTCTAGTACAGACAGTTTCAGTGACAACGAACAATATAATGTCTTGAATTTACTGTTTGGACCCTTACTTTGTGGAATCTTTGATAATTTTCATAAATTTTTTAATTAAATAGTGGAATTAATTAGAAACAGTTAGTTTCATTTATAATATAATGTCTAGTTATCTCCCCCCAAAAAAGGACCTAAAACGTGTCATTTAGATGTTTTAAAATGATAAATTGATTATTGCGTGAATATATATCACATCGTTCTAAATACGCCCCTGTTCAACCTTATCCACTCGCCTAGGCCATTTAATATGCACGTGACTTTATTTACGTGCGGTTTTGCTTGGGAGCGAACCGATAGTTGGCTTTGAGAAATTAAGAATTGTCATTACATCAAATTGCTTTGAAGTTAAAGAGTTATTGTCGTTGTTGTTGCGTAAAAAAGGTAATATAATTCTAATTTTTTATCAAAATGTCCAATTATTCCTATAAAGAACATGCTGATATGCATTTAATCTATGGTGAGGTGCAATGTAACGCTCGTGCAGTCGAACGAGGATACGCGAAACGATTTCCTAATAGACGACATCCCAGACGACTGAATCTGTTAGGCACCCGGAAGTTACAGAGGTAAACAAAAATGATATTTTTAACGAAATAGAACAGAATTCGGAGTTTGGTACTAGAAGACTCGCGGCTATGTATTCTGCAATTTCTAAATCATTTATATGGAATATTATTTATGAAGAAGACCTCTATTCGTTTCACTTTCAAAAAGTTCATGCGATGCTAGATGGTAATTTCCTTGCTCGAGTAGTTTTTGAGAACTGGTTACTGGTCAAAAAGAACCAAGATCCCAATTTTTTCTAAAAAAATTTTATATGGCGATGAAGCTACGTTTACCAGAAACAGAATTTTTAATCTACACAATGCATATCATTATTAAATCCGAACGCCATAAAAGAGACAAAGATCCAGCAAATATTTAGCATAAATGTCTGGATAGGTGTAATCGGCAATCAACTACTGGGACCAGTAGAGTTTCCTGGCCGTTTAACAGAACAGGATTACTTAGCTTAACTTTTTGCAAAATAATTTACCTGGATTAATGAACGACGTTTCCTAGTGACACTGCAAAATTTAAGGTTCATGAATGACGTTTGTCTTGCTCATTTTAGTCGAGTAGTTCGTCAACATCTTGACAATACGTATGGAAAACTAGATGAAGTGAGATCAGTTGTCTGATTTTTTAAATGAAATTCTCTAGTTTATTCATAAATGCGACAGAGTAATAAATCTTGGTGACTCTTGCAAAACCAATACAGGTTGAACAGACTACGCGACGATGTGCGCCGAGCGGTAGGGGGTGCGCAATACCTAAGTGCGCGACTCTAACGCAGCAGACTCGTGAAGGTACACGTTCACTTGGCGACAACTTCAAAATTATAAAACAATCAAAAATTATATAATAAACAATATTGTATCAATTGCATTAAATGCAACAAATAAGTATCCAATTATTTTGTATGAAACATTTATTTTTGCTTTTTAACTAACTGTGAAAGGATATGAGCAGCAAATATCTCCAGCAACAGTGTCATCTAATCCGATAGTGGATGATAGATGGGATGTACTCTCAATAAAATTTCTTATTCTCCACTCCCTTCCCTTGCAATTTATTTCCTTTCACAATCTGTCACCAGTCCTACTATATTTTCTAAATTGTACTTCACGAATCAAGAGGAGCTAAAAACTGAAGGAAATTTGTCTAAAACAACGTTTTAGACACCCCTTGAATTATACTAACGATAATATGAACCATTAATTTATTCATCAAAGTTTATTGAATTTTTTCAAAGCAAATCATTCTCGATTTCCCGTTCTTGATCTAAGTATCCATAACAAAAAAGTTTTTAAAACGAGAGCTCAAAAGAATCGCGCAACTGTATTATTTACGCTTTTATAGGTTTTCAGTACAACCCGACAGCGAGTCAATTAAATTAATACACAACCAAATTGGATATTTTATCTTCTTCCTACATAAAATTTTTAACGAAATAACTTTTTAGTTTTAAACTATATCACAAATAACATATCTCTTATAACGGTTGAATATGAATTGCATTTTCATATTCCGTAGATTTCACGCCTTTACTCTGATTCTTTCCAATTGTAAGTGTGCAGATTTTATTTGCCTTAGAAATAAAGGTGAAGGTTTTATTTGCATTTTAAAATCCAGCCGCCAGGCATCGTTTAAAATAGTGGAAATAGTATGGAAGACAAAGGATCGTTCCGACTTTCCAGTTTCAGAAAAATTTCTCCACGGTAAGATGAAAATTGAACTGATAAGAGAAAAAGCACCAACATTCTGCTGGATAGGCGTTAGATTGAGAAATACGCCACAGGAAGGTAAATTATTAATAATACAGAATCGTTGCCCAGAAGTATTTGGTGAAGTATTTTTTATTACCCAACGAAGAGAACTCTCCATCGGCCCAAACAACTTCCCATTTAACAAGTCAACATTACCAATGATTGGATATCCACCAAACAGCCCAGATTTGGTCCTAAACGACTTCTTTTTCTCGAACAAGTATAACAAATATATACATTATACGTGCCTGCTAAGCTTACAGTACCTGTTCTACAGCTCTGACAATTTTCCTATCGTTGCCTGTTAGATCTGCTGTAAATGTTAGCGGAAGTCCTCTAAAGAACTGTTTAGCCTGTCTCTGTCCTGGTGAGATTACCCACAATTCTAGAGATTTCCATGCCATCCACTATCATGTGGCCAAGTTTACTGTAATTTTGCGACGCCGCCGAATGTTCTCGTCCAATGAATGGCATTGATGCAATTTCACCCGGCTTTTCGTTGCCTCTATGACCCTCGTACCCTGATACTCAAGTTGCCGTGACCTTGCACCGGCCTCCGAGTGTGTTTACGGCCCATACGCAATCCCGTACTAGCTTAGAATTGATCGCTATGACATCGAGTGCCCTTAGTGCTACTTAACTCTGTGAAAATAGCAGCTAAACGGTATGTTCTTCAACGCAGTGTTGACTCATTGTCCTTCCGTTGGAGAGTTGTCACGTCCTTAGATGGGCTTACTACTACTACTACTACTAATTTAGCCAGGCGAACCTTGGCCAAGGAAAACTCAAGCCAAGGTTCCGGCATTGAGGCCACTGTCGGGCCCATTGAGCCATTCCTGCTATTTATGCATCCATGAAGCCGAGTCCCTCGATGAAGGACCCAATCCTCTTCAGTGGATGCCTGCTTATGTCCCCGGGGGCCATAACAGGGACTCCGAAGATTCGCAGGCATAGCACAGCCCAATGTGGACATACGAGGAGAACATGGTCCGACGTTTCGTCAGCCATGCCGCAACCCCTACATAGGGGACTTTGCTCCAAAGGAAGTTAGGAGTCCTGCTATCTTCTTTAACCTACTCCTTGGTAGTTCTAGAGCAGCTCTAGCATGTCCATCAGTCCATCCCCTCAATAGAAGCTTGGACTGCCTGAGACCCTGTAGAGCCTTCCAGTGAGCGAGGTGCTAATTTCGCATTTAGATGGGCTTACTGGAATGGTTATTTCTACAATTTTAACTCCTATACCTACTTATTGCTAAAGCTATATCTTATGGTGGTTGCAGCGAAGGATTTTTCTTTACCTGACGATGAGAACTGTCCACCTGCTCAAACAACTCAAGCAAGACAAAACTACCAATAAATAGTTTTGACTTGTTGGTGGAAAACTACCAGTAAATAGTTATCTACCAAACAGCCCATTTGGTGCCAAACAACTTCCTTTTCTCGAACAACAAGTATCAGTACTTTGCTAATTGGTTCAAAATGACTGCTCTTCAGAAATTTACATTCTGAATATTAATTTCACCAGCTTATCTACCAAACTTGTGTATTGTCAGCTAACCACCAAACTAAACAACCTTGCGGTTGTGGAAAGAAAAAAAGTATGGAAGGTGCGAGGAATACAATAGTTGCGATTTTCTGAGAAAAATATCAAAAGTTTGTTACCCAAGCAACGACTTTGTGACTGGGTGGAGTATAAGAGCAATTTGATATTCTCGGATGCACTAGAGTACACGTTATCCGCGGGTCTACAAGGCGTAGCTCAATCGAAATCGTTAAGGGGAGCAATGAAATTTATTAAACTTCAAATCGAGAGCGATTGAGGATTATTCAACATTTCAAATCGGAAAAAAACTTGCAGATATATAAGAAATCAGTGGGTGGGTTTTTTAAAGTGTTTTTCAAAACTTATCATAGTAACAAATATTTCATTTGTACGGACATAGGTAGCGAGGAGGATAAAGCCTACACGACTCAGTAACAATGTAAATAAATCTATGTTGGATAATTAAGCAGCCATTAAAGCGCTAAGAATGCCTACAGAGACTTAATGAACTAGACAAAAACAACATCGTTACTTTACTGAGGGTTTCAGGACACACTGAAACAGGCGATGAGCCATACACCCTTTTTTCGTCTACCCGGTAAGTTACCAATCATATAAACACCAAAAATAGGGCGGAAAGTATTGTTTAGCAGCCCAAGGGCGGAAAATTCTTAAAGTTTTTCACTATCTGTCACTTATACAATATGTTGAAGCTTTTTGTTACATTTTCCTATTTTTTATTTTATTTGTTAGGTGTATCACACATGCGGTAAATACTTTAGCAGCCCTTAGCTATCAGCTGCCTTCGCTTCGCTGCGCTCGCTCGTGCTGCTAATAGTTAGAGCTCATTCTCTGTCCTTGTGAAAAAATTATGGAGGGTAGAAGGAAGGAGAGCAGTCTTGTATGGGGGACAAGTTCAAAAAGTGTCCACCTGTAAACAGCAAATTATAATTCGAAGATTCACCGAAATGGCGCTCGTGTAGCTAATGGAAATGATGTGAATTTATCTATATATAATTATATCTAGCGGACCCGACAGTCGTTGTCCTGTCTTGTCTTATCATATTATACAAATTTTGACTATTTTGTTACTTTTTTTCTTGAAAATTCGACATTTCTGAATTTTCTTTCAATTTTCCGGACAAACAAATTTTTTACCCGTTTTTTGAAATTACCGTATCAAAAAAAAAACCCCTATGCTAAATGCCATCAAAATCGGCCCATCCGTTTAGGAGTTGTTCAGTATGAACCCGATTGCAGAGCCACCTACCGGGACTAATTACGAATATAAACCATTCAGTTCCTTACTCAAACTCACACATAAGATTTCATCAAAATCGGCCGATCCGTTTGGGACCCATTCAGTATGAACCCGATTGCAGCGCCATCTACCGGGACTAATTGTTAATATAAACCATCCAGTTTCTTACTCAAACGCACATAAAATTTCATCAAAATCGGACCAACCGTTTAGGAGTCGTTCAGTATGAACCCGATTGCAGCGTCACCTACCGGGACTAATTGTGGGTATAAACAATCCAGTTACTTACTCAAACACACACACACGCAAAATTCATCAAAATCGGCTCATCCGTTTAGGAGTTGTTCAGTATGAACCCGATTGCATCGCTACCTACCGGGACCAATTGTGAATCTAAACCATTCTCGAATCCACTTGAACACACACAAAAAACTTCATCAAAATCGGTCCAGCCGTTTAGGAGGAGTTCAGTGACATGCACAAGGTACAGTAGAATTATATATATAAAGAAGAGAAGAAGAGGAGATTATATTTCATATGTATGTTTGTCTATGATATAATAATTTAAAAATATGCGCTGTAATAAACCGGAAGTATTTCTTTCCTTTTTTAATTTTGTATCTTACTCTAATAATTCATGGCGCTGTTTTTGAAATCTTTCCACTTGCTACTATGGCGCCACCTTCATTTGCTCCCTTTCGATGGACACTTTTTAATACATTCAGATGGTTCTCCTTCCTTTTACCCTTCTCAGAAAAAATGTACTATTGAGGATTGGTACTATTTTCTGCTATCAGCACCAAAGTTGATTAGGTTAAATGGAGACATAACTCTGACTCCTGTGGAATTGGAACGAAAATGACATGAAACAACGTAAAAATGGCTTTAATAGTAAGAAGGGAAAAATTGGGATTGTAACCCAAGGATCCTGAGGTGGATGTACGTACATAGCCATAGTGGGACATTGATCATCACTATGGAACCATTGATTGGAGTAGTAGAACTAGCCTTTTGACGGAGAGGTACAATCTTCAGAATTCAAAGACTAGCCTGTATATGCATTGAAGAAGCAATAAACACATGCCCAACGGCAGCCATGGAAGTGGGTTTAACTTCACGCCACTACATGTGTTTAGATGCTGGAGGAACGAGGAAGTGCTGAAGAAGTTGGAGAGGAAACTAGGGAAGGCGGTGTATTGGGAGAACGTGGTGGAGATAATGTTGAGGGGAGAGGAGGAATGGATGGAGGTAAGTGGTGTAGTAGAAAGCATGGTTAGGGGGAGAGAAGGACTCGATATGGCATGAGTTTGAGGTGGGTTTGGTTGGTAGGCATCCCCTTGGGGATGTGTCCAACTCTGTTTCGAACATGAGTTTCCCATCTCGACCCGAAAAAAAACTACATATGGTGGTGGAAAGTGCTGCAAAAGGATGCAGATATGGTAGAGATGGAATCATCAAACAAACCTCGCTTTTTAGAGATCAGAAATCCTGGAACATGCCAAAGGATAGAATGAAGAATGCAGAAGTATATATTTTCAAAGAAATTCAATGCAGAATACAGTAACAAAAAGAATGGGACCCCAACACCATTACCATATTTGGAAAAAATGCCATTCTGTGGTACATATATGGCTCTAAAACAATAGAAGGGACTGAGATAGGGAGTGTAAAGGCCAGGAACTAAACACTACAAGCTAAAGCTTACAAGGACTCAGACGGAAGCACTTTGGAGAGGAAATAATACAACCATTAGAACTACTGAAAATCCCCCCAGTCAAACTAGTAGCCTATATAGAAGACACGAAGGTTTTGGAATGGAAGTAGATAACATGGGAAATGGTACCCAGATTCAGTTCAAGTGCCTAAGATGTTGGGCACAACCCAAATATATGAATGAATATTTATAAAATCTATAGATGGCAAAAGATTATAATTATGTCGTATATTCAAGAAGCAAGTAAATCACTGAGCTTTTGTGTTATCAGTTTTAAAATAGTATGAGAATGTCTGACTGGATAGGAGAAGAAAACTTGTCTAAATTCAAGCCTGCGGATATCCCAAGTTTCTTCAAGGAATAGGATTGAAGGAACTAATAGTCTCTGAGAACTGAGTAGAAAAAAAGGGCACAATAGATATTTTATGTCTGAGTGAATGTTCACTCCAAAAAACATGTTCATAACTTTAAAATTGTCTTCGCTGATTGAACTGTGTCTCACCATTCGCTAAATACAATACTTGTGGTGATACTGAGGCAAGTGGAAGCGAAAAAAAGTCAATTAAATGGAAAATCTATTTATTCCGTGAAAATATTTTTGGTTAACAGCTACGCATTGCGTATTATCTTTAAATTGCGCAAAACGTCTAAATATAACTAGCACAAATTAGAGGTTATACTTAATGAAATTCCTTCATTTATTAAACCAGACAGTTTTAGGCGCAAATTGAAGTATCTTCATTATTTACGCATAATGAAAGTGTCAAGAAAATTTTACGAACAAACGAAAAGCGTGTGTCATTTATCTAGCACAAATAACAAAACGTTGTATATTGTACGCAAATTTTAAATTAGCTGCATTAATAATTAACACGTTATTCGTCACCTTTTTTTTATTAAATAACATTATTTTAATAACTTGTTAGCTAAATTGATATTAATTAGTGAAGAGATGAGTTTTAATAAGAAAAAGTTCAAAACACCCACACGTCGATTCTCAGTGAATACATTAGGTAGTTTCTATTTTTATAACGATTCTGGTTAATGAACCATAAAATAGGGTCAATGAAGTTGTTTTTTATTATACGATAGTGAAATATTGAATATTGACAACCACGTTTTCACGGGTATGAGTTTATCCAATACTGATCACATATTGTTATTGGAAAGTCGAGACAGCATCAGCAGTATCTTCAAAACTAGTAGTCAAGTCAAACCTTCATGGCGAAGCTGGTATCTGTAGTTTTAATTTTAAAAACCCGATAATTAATGTCCACTCTAATCTTGGTTTTAACGATCCATTAATATAGATAGTAATCTTCTCCAACCTTTCAAAGTGGCGCGATGGGTTCTATGATCAAAGTACCGAGTGGATTTTGGAAACAATTTTCCAAATTTTTTGTCGGTATTCATCAGATTTAAGAATTTTTTTTTCCAGAGGGGTGATACATTTACGATTCAGACATCTTTCTCATGTTACTACTTCTACTTCCCCAAAAATCGTAAGACTCAGAAGTATTTTAATTGTCCTAGTTAGGGTTAGGTAGGTAGGGTTTGAGATGAGTTTTAGATTACATCAAGCAATACGAGGGAAGTGGGGGTGATGGTGAATGGAAGGAGAATTCATATGGAGGAATCTGTGAAATACCTAGGGGTGTGGTTGGATAGTCAATTATCCTTCCCAGCATGGCTGGGGAGATTGATGTGTAATGTGAAAGGGCCTGGAGAGTGTGTTACGGTTCTGAACTTAAGGGTACTCTCATCGATAATCAATTAGGGCAATGTTGGTTGATTCACAGTAATAGCTTGACAAAATATTTATTTGGCTGCATTGATTCAAAGTACCCTGTTATTCATCTGCTTGCTAACAGTATTGGTTTTAGCACTTAAAGAAAAAAGTATAGAATAAATTCAGGAAATACCTAGGAATTGTTAATTAACTTTAGTTTTAGTTCAGATGCAGTTCGTGTGTGGATGGTTAAAATTCAAAGTCATTTTTGTTTACCTTTTTGACATGACCTTGACCTTTCACTGAATGTTCATTTAACATCACCTTCAACCTGTCAACCTCTCTGTTCTTGGAACTAAAAGAATACTTTGTGACCTGTGACCCCGCAAGGTGGAAGCAAGTTCTGTCATTTTTGGACTACCATTTTTGTGAGGGTAGAAAAAAACTTCCTTCCTGTGCACATGTACTAAGTATACCTTTTTATCAGAATTTTCTGGATATCGCCCAGGAAGTGTTTAAGATTATCAGGAATAGCTCTGTTGGATGGAGAAACGCTTGTAGCGGAATTGTTTAAACTACTTAACTTTCTTTACATACCTTTTTTCTTTACGTATTGTCTATCTACTCACCTTATTCTGGTTTCCATTGACCTTTTCAAGATCAAAATACATTTTGAAGAGTACGATTTGCTTTGGCCATCTCAAACCTCAACTGGTGTGGTACATCAACTGATCAACATCCTTATACACATTAGCCAGATCCGTCCAGACACCCTGGAATTGGCCCAGCAACAATTTGGTGAGATTTTTCCATATTTTTCTTCAACGCTTAAAATCTACTTGATCCAGAATCACCGTGGAGGTGCTTTTGTGGCTTAACTACTAGTGTAGCGTACAGTTTAGTTTATAGTTGTTTTATCAATTTTTAGTAGTACTGATTTAGCTAAGCTTTTAGAGTCAGAGGTGTACAGTGTACAGAAAGCGAGTCAATTCCACTTTTTGTTTGTGTCTCCACAAACGGCAACGGGTATATATAAAACTCTCATTTTCCATGCGTGTTTTATAAATTTGAAAAAATGCGTTGAAAAAGTGTATAGAAAGCTAGTCGATTCCACTTTTTAGTTGTGTCTCCATAAACGGCAACGGGTTTATATAAGAAGATAAATCCCTCATTTTCCATGCATTTTATATAAATTAAATTGATATCCGTTGAAAAAGTACACAGAAAGCGAGTCAATTCCACTTTTTGGTTGTGTCTCCATAAACGGTAACGGATATATATATATGTTACAGTCAATATATGAAATGAGGCATAAATTATAAATTGACTAGGCAGGCATTATACAAAACGCGCGAAAAAAGTTAGTAAGTTTATATTGTTCATTGTTTTGAACCGCTAGGAGATTTTATAGTTGTAGTTTTTATCGAGAAGGGCAAGGAAAATCATTGGAGAAGCTATACATTGTTGTAAAAATGGTTTCTTCAATGAACCTTGTTAAGTACCATTTTTGGCTGCCTACTACGCTTATTGTTATGGTTAAGCTTAAACTGTGATACATGAAGCATCTTATAGGTGTCAAGATTTCATTCATATTTCAGTATATTATAGTAGGATGGTATCTGTAGAATTTAACTATGTGCACCTGAAGTATATATACTCGGGGGGGGGGGGGGGATGGTTGTCGAGATTATGGTATGGTAGTGTAAAATTATCAACAACTGAGAATTATCTTTTAGAGTTTCACCTTAAAATTTGTTATTTCATTATTATGACAGAGTAGCGACGTACAGTTCACATAATTTGTGACAAACGTCAATCATAGAGATTACCCAGAGGTAACGTGAACCATAGATATAGTTGTGACAAATTCCAACCATAGAGATAATTTTATAGGTAGAGGTTATATCCAGTCTTCATTGGTTTATCTATTATCCTTACCCCCCCCCCCACACTCTACCGGGTTAACCTTCTTATTTTATCAGAGCTAGTCGACCGAAAGAAGTAAAGATCGATTAATTCGATTCTCCGCTCGTCCTATATCGACAATAGCCAGGCAAGAAGGGCGGTGGGTAACAAGTGGAAGAGGAGGTAATTAGTAGGACGGTAGAACAGAGTATGTTGTACGGTGCGGAGGTTTGGGGTGTAAGAGCGAGGGTGAATGCGAGGGTTAGGCCACTCCTGCGGGTGCAGAGGGATACTGCTAAGGGTGGTTCAGGGGTACAGGACAGTGGGTGAACTGGCAGCAGCGGTGCTGGCAAGGTCCTACCCATTGGACGTGATAGCTGGAGCCAGGAACAAACGCTGGAAGGGTGCGACCAGAGAGGAAGTACAGTTGGAGAGAAACTAGGGGAGGCGGTGTACTGGGAGAATATGGTGGAGATAATGTTGAGAGGGGAGGAGGACTGGATGGAGGTGAGTGGAGTAGTAGAGAGCATGGTTAGGGGGAGAGAAGTACTCGATATGGCATGAGAGCTAGTAGTGATAGTAGGGAGAAGACGACGGTGTGAGCGGAGAGTGTGAGAGGGCCTATAGGATGATTCAGGCTAAATATTTGAAGCCCGACGATCTAACGGGGCATCTTGATATACTAAGGGTTGGAGCAGTCCAATCTATGAAGATGCCCACGGACTTTATGTCTGCGGAAGATTTTTGACTCACATTTGATGTTGTTACCAACGAGCGTGAGTTGACACAAAACGAGATCGTTCTAATCACAGGAGGGGTCCGCACTTACTGCACTGATGGGTCAAAAACAAACGAAGTAGGAATATAAGTTACAGGTCCTAATACTAGGATATCAACAGCCCTGGGAAACACTCCAACGAGATTCTAAACAAAATTCTGTGCTCAAGAGTGCCTCAAAAAACATCTCAACCCAGCCAGTTTGGAACAGCAAACAATCCCGTAAGAAGCTGGCTAGGCACAACAAAATAACTTTGTTGTGGGTGTCAGATCATAAAGAAATTGTCGGAAATGAGATTGCAGATGGTCTCGCAAAAGAAGGAGCTTGTACTCCTATAATCGGCCTCGAACCATTTTGTGGTATCCCAAAAAGCCGCATCGTGGAAGAGGTCCGAAAATAGGAAAATAAACTTAGTACCTATAGCCTAGTGGAAAATTACTACAGGCCAAAAACAGGCAAAAGAGTTAATACAACCTTCTGCTCTCTACGCTAAATTGTTCTTGGAGCTTCAGAAATCTGATCTCAGAGTAATCACAGGTATTCTTGAGACACTACAATGTTAAAATGGGAGTTGAAGAAACTGACTGAATAGACATTTTTTGGCATTTAAAGTAAAAAGTATGCAAATATTTCATATACTACTTCATAGTGATTTATTCTCAATGAATTGGGATGAATTTATATATTTAAAAAAAATTATTTTGCATTATGGTTTCACTTTTTTCGTTGTAAAAAATACTTGTCTTAAAACATCTACACCTCTACGTAATTTATTGCAAATTTTGTTTGGACACTATCGCATTCTCCCTAATTTCCATTTAATCTTTATCTGTAATACTCATTTGGATACAAAGCACTTTCACGCAAAGTCGGACCTTTGATATTATCCTTGATTCGGACAAGATTCAACTCAAAAACAGGTTATTCAAATGAAAGGATTGAATTTGTCCGAACTAATCCTCTTTTGGGATGTCTGACATAGGGTCTTAGCTTAGCGAATCTAAGTTTTTGTGTCGTTGTGTTTTCCGACTCATTTGTGAAGGTTGCTTGATAATTTTGGAAAACTTCCTGTTTTATTCTAATGGAAATGCAAATTTCGAAATGTATCTGTGATAAGAAAAGCATAATATGCCAGTGAAGCGTGAAATAACGACAAAAGACATCTACACGTAATTACCATCCTTTTATCCTTCTGGCGTTCGTTAGGCCGCCATAAATAAAATGTTAGTATGCTATAGTCGAGGAGTTTTAAGTTGGATAAATGATATTATTATTTCAGCGTCTTTTGTTAAAAATATGGATTATACCTTTAGGATATGTGATTTAATAGAAACATTGCGTTTAGGTGACGGATACAACATAAAAGGAAGATTAGAATCCTTGTTTCAAAAGTAGGTATCTATAATTTTTGGAGAGAAATGATATCGGATTCTTCATGAATATTTCGAATAATAGTCAAATATCAAATTGAGTAGTGATATTGTCTACGCGCAGTGAAAAATATTCACATAGTCCAGATGTCCGTTTTGTAACCTTTAGTCGCAATTCACCTAGAACGGACGACGAACGTGTCAAGAACGGGGTACGGACAGGAGCGTCTAATTGTAGCTCTAGTCGCCGACGTTGCCAAATCAAAGGGCGTGGCGGAGACTTGAAGTTTGCAATGCACAAATAATGGTCGAGATAGTGACGAGAAACGTCAGTTAGTAGAGTTTGGTTAGGAAAATGATTTTTCAAACAGTGATGAAGATATGTTGGATGTGATTAGGTTAGGTTAAAAAAAAGGATAGAAAAATACCTTAACGTCATCTTATTTCAATAAAAGCGGATGAAATTACTGGAGATTAACAAATGTCATGTTGTCAAAGCTGCAACTCGTAGTCGTAAAATTACATTTTTATAATGATTGATTTGATATAATCTGACGTATATACTAATTAAAAATATAAATGACACGTTGTGGTGCCTTTTGGCATAATATAATAATAAAATAAAATAAGAAATAAATTCCCTTGAAACTATTTTCAATAAATCATTAAACGTTGGAATATTACATAAAAATAACTATCGAGGTCGGCAGGTACCGAGTCAAGTTCATCACGTAAATAAACATTTAACAGTAAATATTAAATATCATCGAACTGGAACCGTAATATAAAATATAGAGTTGACATTCAGATATATTCAAAATGTTATCAATATTCATTCTAATTTAGTTGTAGTCATTATGCTATTCAGTTAAACTATAAGTAAGGATAAGGATAGATACTTATATAGATTTAGTAATATTAAGTAGTTATAATGTGTAATAGTAAAGTATGTTAATAGATAGAACTTATCCCAGTGCCAGAAGTCGTAGTTTTATTAAAGTAAGATGACCCTCCGAGTGACCAGGAATACAACCAATTAAAGAGGCTTATCTACACCAAATCCCAACATTACAACGTTCCTTGAGTGAGATTGAAAAGGTTCGAATAATAACGAAAATAGAAGGAAAGATAGTTCTTGCGGTAATAAATTTATGTAATAGACATATTAAAACAATCGTCAGAATAAAGCAATTAACGCTCAACCTCAATGATTTCCATTGTTGACAACCTATCAAAATTTATAACCTTCACTTCCAATAATACCAGCAGGCTTTATTCAAATAGGATGTAATTAATGTCTCTTTCTTACACTTGTACCATTTTTATTAACACAAATATACACCATGTATTTTAAGCAATTTTCTGCCAGGCCAGGTCCTGAGCACTACTATGACAGTAATCTGAACGACAGGCGAAACAGTTCATAAGACGATAAAATTAACGGCAGGTCTAATCAGCAAAGATAAGAAAACTGTCATAGCCGAAGTAGGTATGCTAATAGAGCACTGTAAGTTTAACACGCAAGGCTAATGGGATTGATAGACAAAGCCATGTGCAGATTATGTATCCTAGAGGACTAAAAAGTAAAGCAAATCTTATGCCAGTGCGACTGCTTGGCGAAAGTGAGGTTTCTTGTACTTGGTGATGAGAAGCCACTTGCAAGAAACTACATGTGAGGTTCAGTCTTGGTGCTGATTGGTTACTTGGAAAGAGTCGGGTTAGAAAATTTAATCTGGATTCAGAGGACCACAATTAATAGATCTAAAGTGGTGGCAGTGGAATAGGCCAATTAGCCACCTCATCAAATCCAATTTAACCTGTATTTTGGAGGGGAATAAGATAAATACAATGTCACAAGTTTTTTTCATTGAGACCTGGAAGATATATTGTGCTTCTACTCAGTTCCTGAGAAAAGTCGCATAAACAACTAGTGCCTTTTCTCTTATTCTTCGAATGAATTTTAGGATATCCGTAGGCTTCAGTAGAGGTAAGTCACCTCTTCTATCCAGTAGACTCCCAAGTCCTGAGCCTTCTGTAGTGCCTTACAATCCTCAAGAATGTGAATGGAGGTTTGTTCTTTAATTCCACAGAATCTACATTTTTCCTCCTTCACTAGTTTAACCTTTTTGCGGTGCCCATTCAGAGTTTATGCATAATTTTGATGTTTGGTCTGATCTATTTTCCAGGAGAGTTCAACTTCTATGTTGTCGTTTCTATCTATTCCAGTGTGACCTGGAATCCACTCCTTGAATGTAGTTCTTGTCTAGTTCATTAAGTTTTTCTAGGCATTTCCATACCATTTTTGAACTGATTACAAATATCGGATAAATAAGTGCAACGTTTTTGGTTAACTGAATATTGTGGTCAAAAAGTTTTGTTATTATACAAATGGATAAAAATTCCCTCTATGTGTAACATTACCAAGAAAATGTTTCAATTGTTTAGATATAAATAAAAATAGTATTGTCGAACGTATTTTGTGGTTGATTAGAGTAAATTATTCTCTCTTTGCCAATAACGCGAACATTCAACAAGAATATTTTTATTACAAAACATTATGTTAAGTATAAATTCCACTTACTTCCAAAATGTGCTCAGGCTGGGCCTCTCTATCCAATTTTCTCGACGTCGTTGTGATGATACCTGAAACAAGAGACTTCATTTAATGAAACACCACAAACCACACAGCCAGACTCGATTAATTTGTTCCATTGGAAAAGTTGCTCAATGAGAGAGAAAATAATTCCGTATAAGAGTTTTGCTTATTGTAATTTTCAGCATCTCATTTGCATAGCATTGTTATTTAAAGAGTGCGCTTTAACTAACTAAAATCGAAAACAAAGAGGTTATAGCGTACAACTCACATTTGAATAATTGGATGTCTCAAACTAAAAGATACTTTGCCAGCACAGGAGTTATTTTGTTTGCTTGGAAATATTTCTATCAAAAATTAACTGTTTGTTGTCTTTTGGATACTATGATATAAATATTAGAGTAAGAAGTAAACACACTTTTTTCAACAATAGTTTTTTATGTACCAAGGACGAAAAACTGTCTATTATAGTCGAGACTATATAGGCGATACAATAGACAGTTCATTCATTCAGGCACTTGAACTGAATCTTTGTACCATTTCCCATGTTATCTACTTCCATTCCAGAAGCTTCGTGTCTTCTATATAGGCCACTAGTTTGACTGGAGAGATTTTCAGTAGTTGTGATGGTTGTATTAATTCCTCTTCAAAGTGCTTCCGTCTCAGTCCTTGTAAGTTCTCACAGAAGCAGAGTATGTGACTAGGTGTTTTATGTAACATGTAACATTGGAGATTATAAAGTTAGGATCTTATATTTCCGGACGGACTATAATTAAAATTTGTTAGAAACTAAATAATTTCTTCCAGGTAGTAATGAGAATAAAAGAAACACAAGATAATGGGAAATTATTTAAGCTAGGTGTATTTCTAAGAATAGGTATAAACAGTTTTTATCTTTACGAAGAATCTGACTCACTGCTGCTACTGGAATCACTTTCATCTAGAGTAATCACAAGAGGGTTGACGTCATAAAACATATCTGTTTGTTTTACAAACACTTTATTGTACAAAGCAGAAACAATAATTGTGTGACGCTACGCTACTGAAAATCTTAACACCTGATAAGGTTCGATGCAACTGGCGGTTGTCAAAATTTTACCACCAATAGCAGCCGAGTAGGCAGGGCATTATTACTCTGTCCCTCTTAGTTGGTAATTTCTGGGACATCAAGTTAGCTGGCGGATACTGTACAATAAGACTGATTTTACCATAAGCCTGCGACATATACACGAGGAAAAAACTTGTGTTCCTTCGACATTTTCGGTGAGTCCCTACTTTAAAAATGTCTTTATTGTAATCTGATTCTGTAATGGGGCTTCTGGATGTGGTGAGATAGGTAAAACATAAGCGAATTAGGGGAAATCACGTTGCAAGAATGTTCTAAGAGAGGGGTAAAGAGCCAAAAACATGGTAGGGAGTTGGAGCTCAGTATCACAAGAAATGCTCAGAAGCAGGATTGGCATAGCGATTTGAACTGGATTTGTTGATTGAATATTATCGTAGGTCAAGTGACGTTCTATGTGACAATTGACAAATTTGTTGATTGTCTGACTAACGAAGTCTACCTCCAAGATAGAGGTCCTGTTTTCGGCGTACCAAAGGGTTTGCAGCGTTTTCCGGCGTTTCCCAACTCGTGCCCGTTATTACCTGGCCCCGAAAATCACTGACCAACTCGTGCCCGTTCAAAAACCAGGTAGAAAATTAATACACCAACTCGTGCCCGGGTGCATCGGAACTGCGGTTTTTAATTATTATTTATTATAATTAAATATTCAAGACCTACATATACAGTTGTCATTTATTTGAAATAACGCAACCATTTTCCAATATCACTTGATTTCGTAATTCGGTCCGCTGTCGAATCTAACTGGGGTTGGGGTTAGGTTTTGTTAGGTTGGTCAAATTAAACAAATAGTAGGTATATGGGACCCAATTCCGAAATCGCACTCCGAATTTTTCGTAATTCGGTCCGCCGTCGAATCTAACTGGGGTTGGGGTTAGGTTTTGTTAGGTTGGTCAAAGTTCTCATCTTGTAAAGTGCGTGTATTGATATTGTTTAAAACTTCAAACACCTCTTCGGCATTTGATGGAAGTTTTGGAAACTTTTTACGTTTTTCATAATAAATTGTGTACTTCAGGAAAACCCAATTTAACAATAATACCTGTTCCTATAGATGGGATGGTAATTTGAACAGGTAAATTTTTCAATCGAGCACGAGTTAGGTATACAGATTATTGAGACCTTTACTCTTGTACCTTTTAAGGGATTAGTGGGCACGAGTTGGGATGCGCCCGCGTTTTCTAGTACCTTGATTTGATTAAATAATGAAAATGTTGATTTTCTGGAAAACCACAAAGCTATGAGCAATCTACTGTATGGGTCTTCAAAGAATAATGTATCATTAGTACAACTAGTCGTAATTATGTGAACTTGTATGGAAATTTCGTCAATCTACACCACTGTTTTTTTTTGTAATAAAAGTTGGTTAACACTGTAAACTTCTTCAACTTAATAAAGACGTTACGTATAGTGATGAAAACATTTAAATGATGAAACTTGTTGAAGAAAAATGCAGATTACATAATAATATGATATACAAAGTTTTGATTCTTTACTTTGGGGGCTTTAAAGGTTGTTCTCAATTCAGTTATTGTGGTATTAAAAAAGTTTGTTTTACACGAAGCTTAGTAGTCTCGTTTAGGTCACGATTAGAGCTCAAAAAATTTATTTTTTGAATAGATCTGATCTACCTGATCTACCAAATTCAAATGTTTCTATACAGTTTTTTTTAAAACGAAGGTAGAAAATAGATAACACATACTAATATTAACTTGCGTTGTTGTAGCTCTAACCGAGTTATATACTATACTTTTTCTACGACAAGCAATTATTGTTAAATAACGAAATCTAATGTTGAATTGAATCAAATTAATAGAAATCTAGGTAACAATAGTGAGATGGATTCTTGAAGCTCTGTTTGTGATTGGTTCTGTAACATTTACAATGAAAAATCTGTAAAGAATGGATAACATATCAATGACAAATGAACTATTTCTCTAGCGCCAATTTCAACAATATCCTATCTTTGATGAATTCGGTATTGCAATTAAATTTTCCAAGGCTCCATAACAAAGGAACTCATAACGTTTACAAGATGAGAGTAATAAAACAAATGAGTTTGCGGTCACCCTCATTGACCTGTACTCTAGCCAACATTAATCTTAAATGCCTGGAGTTATTAGTCTGGTGTGAGATAAAACCTGAGGTGTGTCAACTTTTATAGCCGTGCTTCACTCTTTTTCTCCATCTAAATGAAATTGAAATGACCTTTTAATGGGAAAATTCTTATTGATAGGTGATTTTCTAATTCTAATTAAAGATTGGAATTTTAGACGTTTCTAGCAAGTTTAATATTGATCATAACTGAGATTGTAGACCGTTTAATAGTTTCTTGTTTCTAAAAATGTTTAGTGAATTTTCGTTGGAGTGTAATTCAATATATGCATTACGGAAAACGTTCAAAATTTCAAACTTTTTGAGCATAAGACATCCATATTTGGCAGTATCATTTAAAAAAAGTTGGAAAACCTCAATTAACAAAAATTCCCTTTTCTCTGTTTTATGTGTCCTTAAGAGAACTGTAAATCGACATAATTATGGATGTGGGCCTGATAGAAATTTTTTTATACTGGCTTTGTTTTCCAGCAGCTTCACATTAAACAAAAACCAAAAACTATTGAATGAATTAGAAGAAGAGGCTTTATTGAATAACCACCAGGACCCCCGCTTCAACACACCTGAATTTGTATTCAAAGATGTTTTGAATTCTATATTGTGACGATGGCGTCACCAAGTTGCGCCGCTCTGTGTCTGCAAACGCCTGGTATTCAACTCAACGTTAAAATTAGGAGAATGTCCATATGAGCGTTCGTGGCAAGCGACTGTGAGAAGAAGACGAGTTCCGATTGACGGAGGACACTCACACGATGGAACCGTCCACACGAACAATTTTTCTCGGCAACTTTAATATACATTGGCAGAGAACATTTTATTTTGATTATCAGGTTTCAGAATTAAGCAGTATTTGATGAAGATTGATTCAATATTGAATTAGAAAGACCTAAAATTTGGAACAGCAGTTCGAAAGATTACAGGCTTTCTTCGGCTGGCATACTTATTTATTATTTTCATATTGGTACTTGACTTTATTATTTGACCACAAAGAAAATTCAAAAGTTGATTAAACGTGGTCGTTGATATTCGGAAATAGTTGAAAAATTTTAGCATTCTCGTTTTTTAATTTTTCCATATTAGTATATAATTGCCAAAATTATAACCATTCCGTTGTAAATGAGTGAGTCCAAAATCCTATTTGTTTCCTATGCAACCGTCGTTTTACGAGAAGCATTATGAGTACTTTGTCTTTAAAATACATAATGATAATGACACTGGCGAATTTCAATTTCATTCCAACGTGGTTCTAACATGGAATCCGCTACTCTCCAGCTAGCACTACAAGTATTCGCCACTTTGTAGCGACACAGAGTTGCCGTATATGCGACTTTGCAGCGCCATTAAGTCATTCGTCTAGGCGAGCCCTCACGTTCATTCAGGTGTAACACGGCACCAGTGCCTCCGAGATCAGTGTAACTCCTGCAACACCAGAGAACACATTGGTACCGGTTGTAGTATTTATGATTTGAAGTTCTCCACCTGAAAACAAAATCTACGTCTTGAGTCCCTAAAAGGAACGAGTAGACGCTCCCTTGAGAATTTACTTTCAATTTTGAAAAGAACTTTTTCTAAGTTCGAACACTACTTTCAAATATAAATTAATTTAACACTAAGAGAACCCAAAAAAACCGTTATCCGCGAACCCGAACTCGCAACCAGATGAAACCGTGACTTCCGTTCAACCTTTTTTTTTTCCTTGTTCCCCTGTCTTTGTGCATTTCCCAAAGTCAGCTTTTTTACTCTGGTTCACATGTTACTGTCTGATTGGTCTACCTTCCTTCGGCAGAAATTGCTAAATCAGGTTTTTTTTCCTAGCCCGTGGTTTTCTTCCGACTCAGCGGAATTGTTATTTTCGAAACTCGTTTCCCGTGTAATATTTTTTCAATATGTTAAACTGCTTTTATTGACCTCTATTCTTTTTGCATATCAGCGTCTGGTTTATTCTAAATTAAATGAAATTTGTTATACAGGGTGACGTTTCCTATGTTTCTTTATTTGGTATTTATTACACAGGCACAGTCAGGCGTTTCGCTAGATTTTCGTTTTATGTATTTGCACAGAGCTTCTTTTCGTTTGTTAATGTTTTTGTACCCAAACAACTGTATAAAGCACCAGTTAGCAGAACTGAGCTTATTTCTCGCAAAAAATATTGATGCGATTTTTTAGCAGTTATTTTTTCATTTATACAATGCACTCACAATTTATCGTTGTCATCCGATATCTTTTTTAATAATATTAACAACTCAATAACGTTTTTGAATGTAGTGAAACAGCTTAAAGCTGCGGTCAGAGTAGCTCCGGTATCGGCAGATTATTTACTCGAATATTCTCGTCCAAGTCATGCGGTCAGACTGTACCAGTTTTCGACTGGTAGCAGGACAACTTGACAGAAATATTACAACTATGTCAGCAATGAATTTCAATAAGAAACGGTACTTGTAGGAAACTAGTCCTCTACTAAAAGTATTATTATTCGAAAACGAAAATATTTCTGGATTAACCCCCATGTACGAAGAAAGAAGACCAATATGGCGAATAATACACTATTTTTCGTTAATTGTTGATTGTAATGAACTTAATCGTTATCGTCGATATTGACAAAAAATATACACATAAAATCTGAAATAGCAGCTATGATCTGGCGTGCACTGTCGGAAAAAAATTTATTTGTTTTCGTCCGTTATCGTCCGATGTACTGAAGGTACGGCAGTATATTACGGTGATAATGTGACCACCTCCATGACAAAATATCATTTTGTTATTTGGCCGTCTTCGGCCGTGTATGACGGAATTAAAAAAATCTGCCGATACCACAACACCGACAGGAGCCTTGTCTTTCTACGTACCGACCGGCAATAAACTGTTTCTTGAGGAACCAACCGTGCAGGGTGGGTGACACTGAACGAAGCAGTAATATTTGGGAATAACAATTTTGTATCTCCTTCTCCAGAGTAATGTATGTTATACTCACCACTTTTTTGTAGGTCAAGTCTTTTTTCAATAATAGAAAAAATAATTGAGAAAATTGTGAAAATTATAGAACCACCACATCCTTTCTGAATGAATAAGCTAGGCCGCATTTATTTCCTTTTAACGTTCCCATTATTCACAATCGGATAATAATAATCTCTCAATCACGAAAACCATTTTCATCTACGATAAATCATTCAACCACACACAGTCTTTTCCTGTACGTTGTATGAATTCATGAAATTATAGTTGGTTTTAGCTTTTGATGTAATAGTCGAAGTATAGACGCCGCTCTAAATGCAGCGACAGCGGATAGGGAACGAAACATTTTTATTCATAAAAAAATTGATTGTTATGTTTCTATTGTTGAGGAAACTGAAATTAATATTTCAACCTATAAAAATATGAATACGAAAGTTTATTATGAACTTTTATGGAATTTGGGTCGACACATTTTTTAATAAAATATCGTTTTATACAGGGTGAATCGTTCTTTAAATAATTTTATCGAATTTCATTCTACACCATACCGAAGAAGACACTTTGTTATATTGAATTATTAAAATACATGATGGTACATTTGAAATCCCATTAAATGACCGAACAATGAAACTGTAAATTTTGAACACCCTACAAAGAACCTCAGGAAAAGAGGAATAAACACCAGGTATAGATATGTAGATAGGATCCATGCTTGGGCATAGGTAAATAACTGCACATATGCATGACAAAACTTACACCTTAAGGAAAACTGAATTGGAAGACACACCTGGAAAAAATTACTACCAGGGCAGCTAGGCTTTTCCTGCAATGCAGATAAAAAAAGTAAACTCTTATGCTGTCAGCCTTATATGCACAGTGACAGTAAACGTGATAGTTTCAGAACTATCGAGAGAGTATTATCAACAACAAGACAGTAGACGATTTTTTCTTGTTATACCACATACAGTAATCGCCAACTAACTTGATGTCCCAGAAATTACCAACTAAGAGAGACAGAGTAATAGTGCCCTGCCTACTCGGCTGCTATTGGTGGTAAAATTTTGACAAACGCTAATTGCATCGAACATTATCAGGTGTTAAGATTTTCAGTAGCGTAGCGACACACAGTTATTGTTTCTGCTTTGTACAATAAAGTGTTTGTGAAAATGTCAGCCGTTAATGAAGAAAATCGTAAATGTACTGAAGGACAAACTCGTCAAGTGATATATAGAGTGTTTAATTATTTTAAAAAGTGATGAAGATACCTTAATAAACGTGAAAATTAAAACATCCCAGGCAACAGGTAAGCCAGCTAGCTAGCAAGCCATCACAAGCAAGTTAGCACAGCTTATTTTATTTATCTGCGAATTAAATGATCCTACGATTAAAATGTTACGTGCCAAATTAAACCTTAATTTTTTGGAATAGGTAGTTGGTTTTTTAGTTAAACATTAGCTTTCAACCTAACCTAGAAACATAGCAATAGAAGAGTCATATTTTGATAGAGAACTTCAAACAGATATGTTTTATGACGTCAACCCTCTTGTGATTACTCTAGATGAAAGTGATTCCAGTAGCGGCAGTGAGTCAGATTCTTCGTAAAGATAAAAACTGTTTATACCTATTCTTAGAAATATACCTAGCTTAAATAATTTCCCATTATCTTGTGTTTCTTTTATTCTCATTACTACCTGGAAGAAATTATTTAGTTTCTAACAAATTTTAATTATAGTCCGTCCGGAAATATAAGATCCTAACTTTATAATCTTCAATTAGATAAATAACATGTTATTGTAATGGGTACCTTATTGTTAAAATATTATTTTTGTACTCAGAATTCAGGTATAAAGCAGATCCGTTTCTATTAAAATCAATATACCAATATTTATAACAAAGAATTAAATATTATTTATTAAGTTAGGATCATATATTTCCGGACGGACTTTACTTTATTAATTGTACAAGTTGTGTTAATTTGTAACAGAAAGCGTATCCTCAGAACTTGCAGCTCCCTAGAAAGCATTTAGGACATCAAGTTAGCTGGCGAATACTGTGTACTACGGTATACCTAGTATGGGTACTACGAAACCGTACTAGAAGTATGGGACAGGAGCATACACAGTGCCGGAGTCGAATACATTTCGTTTAGTATCACTTCTTCTCCTTTCTTTTTGTTGTCATATTTATTCAATATTTCTAAACGTTGCAATTAATATTTATTTCTGTGGATTTAAACCGCACATAACCACAAAAGGATTTCGAACTTGTGTTTATTCCAGTAGCCCATGGTTTATTCGTTTATTGTTTGTGCTGAAAGATTAAATGTTCAACTTTATCTCTATCAACCCTAAGAGAGGTAGCGTTTCCACTCTTAACATTTCTACGGTATTGGGTGTGGATGAAAGGCCGAAACTCACTTAACAGCACAGCACCCGACAAGCATCGACACAGCACCGTCGAGTGGTCAACTTGACAATTGGGTATGGGTTCACTTAACGCATCGACACGGGATCAGCACCGCCGCGATACCCGACTATAGGCTCCATTTTATATTGTCAGAGATATTGTATTGTACTGTACTAACCGAAATGTGCTGATAAGTGAGTGTACGACGTCGGCAAAGGATCAGCACACCACAAGCACGCCGTCCGTAAAATATTCTCTCTGAGAAATGTGTTGTGGTTGAGGCGTTGACGTGCCTTGTTGGTGCTGTGCTGATGTTGTTAGGTAGGCGCGCTTACATTTAAATACACATAAGAAAGAAAATCTACTGGTGATGATCAGTCGCTGTTCCTATGAGGTGCTGATAAGTGAGTTTCGACCTTAAGATGTTTGTTTAACTATAAACAGATATAAATGTACAGAAAGATACAGAAGCACTTCTACAGAAACAATTTTTTTTAGTTTTATCCACACTTATGCAGCATATGAAGTACCACTTTACCCACTAGTGGAATAATGAAAAATATAATCTTAAATGAGCAGCTCCCAAAATGTTTTTAATTAATTTCAATAATTTTTGACGTTACAGCTGCTTGTGATGCCTTTTGGCCTAATATAATAATATAACAATAAATATTTAAATAAGAATTAAATTCCCTTGAAACTAATTTCAATAAATCATTAGAACGTTATATAAGTATAAATCTTATATAAATAAAAGAAGGTCGATAGGTACGAAGTCAAGTTCAGAGCGTAATGGCTAGGTACTTATACATATAGTTAGTAATCTTAAGTAGTGTAATGTATCGTAGTACAATAGTTTAATAAATAGAACGTATCCCAGTGCTAGAAGTAGTAGTTTTATTCCCTTAAGATGACTCTCCGAGTGACGAGCAGCACCACCGATTAAATGGCCTTTCCACACTTTAAACCCCAACGTTTCCATTGGAGACAAAGCGAAATGTTAAAAAGCACTTTTTGATGAAATCTGATTCTAAATGACTGTAATTGTGGATAAAACGTTGTATTGCATTCGTGTTTCTTGCTTCTTACAATAAATAACTATGTTTTATCATTTTTGCTATTTTAGTTCAGATTATTCGAACTTGAGAATGTATTTAGGTAATCCATTTTTTAAAAATTCCTGTTTTCATGTATTTAAAAAAATCCTTTCCCAAACGATCCTATCAATTTCAGTTTCTGTTGATTCCATGTTTTTCCTAAAACCTTTTATTTGAACAAATAGAATTAAACGTTTTGATACCACTGTTAGTATTCTCACTAAATGATTCAAATCCCTTCAGTTACGACATTGCGTTCGCTTAAATCGATATTATCGTCCACTATAGGATTGTTCAACAAACCTTTCATTTCGTCAAGTATCGATAATTGAAAATGACTTTACTCGCTCCCATGGAAAATCATTTTATTGTTTAATTGATGACGATCGAAAATTTATTACTTCAACAATCAAATTATTATAGTTCATTAGCAGCTCTAGCGTTTGTTTTTAATATACGTGTTAAATTCTAAATTTCATAAATTGTGAAAACATTCCGATCAAAATCGTTTGTTTTCCCACAATCCAAGATTCTCTTTATTACATATTTTTTACGATCTGGAAAGAGGAATCTAAGAAGCATTTAGAGAATCTTTTTAGAACCTTCAATACACAGCATTTCTGTCTGTTTCTTTTTTCTACGTAACGAGCAGTTATCGGATATCCAATCACCGAACTAAAATCCAAGATATATTTTCCGTATCAATTTGACAAAAGCGTGTTAGAATTCAACAAGTCACCTTACGTCATACATACTTTCTGTATATATTTAGATATTATATGGAAATAATTCTAATATTTAGCAAATAGTTCTATTTTACAGAAGAAGTACTGACCATTTTAGAATACTTAAAAACATTTACAGTTAGCTCTGGATACTTCGATAATTCAAATTTCTCTAGTTTACAAATGCGACTTGAACGCGGAGAGAATTCTGTACGATAAATATATTATCTACCATAATTATGAAATATATAACAGAAATATAACATATAATTCAACGAATAATATTATATTTCGTACCGCAAAAATATTGAGTCTTAACAAATGCTAACGAGAAATTAACTTAATACAAAAATCAGGTGAATACAAGATCAAATGTTTTCATTGTAATGCAGTTTATATCGGCGAAGCACAAAAAAATCTAGAAAAAAGATATAGTGAACATCTTAGTTGCTTTAGAAATAAACATCCAGATGGGTCAAATTATGCCACACACCAAATTCACAGAATAATACCATTGACCTTTTATATAATTGTCTAAACTATCACTAACAGAATTTTTTGGAATCAATCAAAATTAAAAAATACTCTTATGAATAATAGAATACAAGCCAAGTCCCAAGTCTAGTTTACTATCGTCCTCACACTACCGACCATTCTACAGCAAATTTAACTAGCACAAAAGTCGACCATGGGCGTAGATATTTATGATTTGTAATAACGCAAACACCAATTCAATTCAAGTATGAAACTTTATTATAAATACTTATATTATCACCACGGTATTTATCAAACGTTTGTCGCGCCGCTACTGATAATTCACGGATTGAAAAAAAAGTGAGGAAGGTAAAGTTTATCCAAAATCAATTGTAGAAGTTAAAGCATCTGTTTGTATCTCTTGCCGACATTTTCCTTTGTTCTACATATGCCGGTATATGCATAATAAGAGGAAAAAGATCACCAAAAATCTCTTGGTTACACGAGAAAACAGGATTTAAAATGATTGACCAACACATCTTACCAGATAGTGAAAGGAATAACATCCAACAACAACGAGCATAAAGCTACAAGGGCTATAGCCTTTTGCACGTCAACTTGCCAATACAGCTTCTTGATTTATAACTCATGTAAATACTGAACACCAATAATTGATATGTATATTTACTTGCACATTAAACTGTTAATACCAAATTGGATCAAATATGAATGGGAGAGGGTGTAAGGGCTTTACAAAGGAATGAAAGAAGGATAGATGGTTGTATATAGATTAAATCATTTTTAACAAACATTATTTTAGCCTAGAGTAGTTTTTAAAAAAAGCCTTTAATATGTGACCCTGTTTTTCGCTAGCTTTTCAGGGATAAACCACCATAATCTCTGAGGGAATGACAACTGTTAGGCCTAACCCGGATCGATTGTAGATCATGAACAACGGTAGCAAGCGGATGATGTTTCTTGCAAGGAGCCGCGTGAGAGGGCCATTCGGAAAAAAGAAGTTGCAGAATATGGAGAATGAAGATCGGCATGGTAGCATTGGCTACGGCTATTGATTATTATTGTAAAAAGCTATTTTGTCTGCAACATACCTTTACATTCTATATAGATAATTAATGACTAATAAAGATTTATTTATTTGTTAAAGGAAAAAGTCGGCAAGGGAGACGAACAGGTGCTTTAACACCTGCAATTAATTTTGAACAACTTTACAACTTTCTTGTCATTTATTTATGGACCATTTGCTTACATTTCCAGTTTTATACTTTTTCTACGTTCTTCCGCCAGTAAGTCTAAAGCTAATCCATAATCCGCGTCCATGAAAATTGTTCTATAATCGCTTATAACGTATAAAAGAGCTCTTCTTTGTATTCTATTCGCTATCGATATTTATGTATACACTAGTAGCTGGGTACCAAGTGGGTGCGCCGTGTAAGATGTAGTGGTAGGGTTTACCACTATAAGACCTCCACAGGTAAGTGCAACTAACGTTCTTTTCTATTAATATTAAGTGAAACTAGTAAATTTTATAACGGGATTGTTCTCAGGGAAGAATTCGGTCACTATAAATGACTTCTTGTATCATTATTTTCAATAAGAGTTATATTTTCACAATCAGGAAGAAGTTTTACTGTACTCACTGCATTAATAAGGGGCCAAGTGAGTTAGGTACCTTGTGCATATATGCATAAGACTTACATTAACTATTACATTTAACGTTTACGTGTTGTTGTAGAAATGGACTTCTGTCATAAACTTGAACTGGTAGTGACATATTATGTCAAAAGAAACTTAGCTACTGTCCCTGGGATCTTTCTACAGGGGAGTTTCCCTAAAACTTCACCACTTGAGGCTGGCAGTCATAACGATATCTAGCTTTCAACTTGATTCAGGCAATTCAACCATGAGGTGGCAACCAATCAAGCTATCAAACCAAAGTGACGATCAATCAAGTATTTATTTAGTTTTCTAGCTAAACTTGGAAGATAAGTTCCAATAATTTAAGTTATTCTTTAAGAATATTTTTAAGAAGACGTTTATGAAGATTCTTAGGAAGGCTTTTATGAAGGCCTAGGTTGGCAAGTGGCCTTTACTGTGGCTTCGAACACGAAGTATATTATAAATGAAATTCTTTGGACTACAAAAATAAGTAATATATCCACTTAGTAAGTGATTCTGTACCTCAGACTAGAACTCTATTTAATATTTTCCAAAGATTTCAGATTTCAAACCCGTCAAAGGCGTAGCACGTCCTTCTCGAAAAAAATTGCTTTCTACTCCCGAAAAAACCCTTTTGTCTACTACCTCTGACCTGGTACCGGTGCTTTACTAAGCTCAACGCTGTTAAAGAAATAAAAGAAGATATTTCTGACAGCTGATTGATTGCTGACACTTTTTGGTGCTGTTTACATTTTGTAAGTTTTACTAAATCTGTTTATATAAAAATAAAGTGATTTATAATGAAATTAAAATGTTTTGTTCAATTAAAAGTTCTATTTTTATTTTCAGGTGGTGAAGCTTGGGAAAAGCAGGTCCTGTAGTGGATTTAAAAAAAACAACAAATAATGACAAAAGTTATGGAGAGTTGTTGATAATAAACGTATTTGCTTTTTCTTGGTTGATTTCATAGTATACTCAAACAATTTAATGAACCTTAATCCTATTTAATACTTGTTGAGGTAAGTTGTAAAATAAATCCGTAACAACATTTGGCATAAACCTTTTCAGTTTCTCGATCCTATTCTCATCCTTTTTCACTACATTTTCTATGTGTTTCCCTAAGGATCCTTCAAACTGAATTATCAGTCCCAAGTAATTCAGGATAGGATTTGGACCAATAATATTCCCTCCTAAGTTGAAAACAATATCCCTTCTCCACTAGTGTCCTTTTAATAAAGTCGCCTCAGGTTTTTCGTGCGCCAAAATTAGTTCGTTCTATTGCATCCAAATGTCGATATCGTCTGAAAACACTGAAGCCTGTTTCATGATTGAGTCTCAACACCCCGTCATCAAAGGTATTCCACAGGTTTGGCATTGAAACAGAACCTCGTGGGACTCCTTCAGTTACATTCAGTGTTACCTTCTTGTCAATTTCCACTTTCCCTTCGTTTAAATATTGAATATTAACTATTTATATTTATCAGCGGTTTGGATATATTGCAGACTATGAATAATTTTGCTCCATGAGACAGTATTCAATGCGTTCTAAATCACCAACTAAGAGAGACAGAGTAATAGTGCCCTGTCTACTCGGCTGCTATTGGTGGTAAAATTTTGACAAACGCCAATTGCATCGAACCTTATCAGGTGTTAGGATTTTCAGTAGCGTAGCGTCACACAGTTATTGTTTATGTACTGAGAATTCAGGTATAAAGCAGATCCGTTTCTATTAAAATCAATATACCAATACTTATAACAAAGAATTAAATATTATTTATTGAGTTACGATCATATATTTCCGGACGGACTTTACTTTATTAATTGTACAAGTTGTGTTAATTTGTAACATAAAGCGTATCCTCAGAACTTGCACGGCATTGTTTACAGTTATCGGATGGGCGGCGTCAATAGCTCCCTAGAAAGCATTTAGGACATCAAGTTAGCTGGCGAATACTGTATCAAGTGTAACCATCGCTGTTCAATCTGCATCTTCTGTGCATGCTTCATCCATAATGTTCTCTATTGCGTTGATAGTCGATTTTCCGATTCGGAAGCCATACAATTTTTTGGGGATACTCCTCCTTCCACTTAAAGCTCATGCATTTCTCGTAGTAAGCTTTCGCATAGTATAGTTTGCTCACACAATTTAGCAGACACACATCACTGTATTTAATTTTGTCGTCAGGGCCTTTTTTTGGTTTTGGAATTAATACAGACGATGCCCTGTCCCAACCTTGTCTTGCCAACATATTATGCAAATTTGGTCTATTTTTCTTTTGATTGAAAAATTTCAGATTGGCAGGTATTTTTTGGTCGAAAAATTCGATAATCATATATTTTTTTAAGAAGAAATCTCATTTCTGACAATATGATTTTCCTGCAAATTCTTTTTTGAAAATTTGACTCATTTTTGGAAACAGCCGTGCGAAAAAATCTTCCTATGCAAAATGTTATCAAAATCTTTTTAGCCGCTTAGAAGCAACTATTGCAGCAAAGAATACGGTATTTACTGTTTGGACCCTTACCTTGTGGAATCTGTTTCTAATTAATTCCACTATTTAATGAAAACATATTAAAATTCTAAGATATTGATAATTATTTCGATATTGACATATCATCATCAGAATGACAGAAGTTACATTTGATGTGATGCCTACCTGATATTTTGGATAAACCAAATAGTGACCTATCTTGTGAATGACTTAATATATATGAATAGAAAAAAGAAGAAGATAAGATATTACAAATATTAAAGCTTAGGTATTATTAGCCCTATTATTTTTTCTCGTACTACGTCAAGGAATGAAGGAATGCTGTACCTACATAAAAACAGTGTCTTATTCTAAAGCAATTTTCTGCATCGTATTTATTCTTACGGCTATTCCATAACCTAATTTTCTATTTTTTCTTATGGTAGTTACAAGCAGCCTTTTTACTTTCTTCTCTATATCATTCGTTCAGGAACTCCACTCATAGCAGAAACTTCCCTCACTATTTCTGATACAATTTGATCATTAACACTAACTGCATGCACTTTTTTTTTTTTTTCGGGCCGAGATGGGAAACTCATGTTCGAATGGGTCCAGGACCCAAACAGTGTTGGACTCATCCCCAAGGAGATGCCTACCAACCAAACCCACCTCAAACTCGCCGTTACTCCCGCCTCGGAATCACTACCCTAGCATACTTCGAGACAGGCGGCGGTCCCTCGCACACTCTCCGCTCACACTGTCATCTTCTCCCTCCTATCACTCCTGCCTCTCATGCCATATCGAGTCCTTCTCTCCCCCTTACCATACTCTCTACTACTCCACTCACCTCCATCCATTCCTCCTCCCCCCTCAACATTATCTCCACCATGTTTTCCCAGTACACCGCCTCCCCTAGTTTCCTCTCCAACTTCTTCAGCACTTCCTCGTTCCTCCAGCATCTAAACACATGCCCCACATCATCCTCCACTTCACACCTCTCGCACACACCAGTCTCTCGTTTCCCAATCTTGTGGAGGTACCCTACTCTCGACCCATGTCCAGTGAGCACTTGTGTCAAGAAGTAGTTCACCTCCCCGAATTTCCGGTCCATCCAATCTCTCCTATTCCCAATCGCTCCTTTTAGCGCGCCCTCATACTCCTCCCACCTTCTCTCCATTTCCTCCTCCATCCATTCCCGTACCTCTTCTTTGGTCGCACCCCTCCAGCGTTTGCTCCTAGCTCTAGCCAACACGTCCAATGGGTAGGACCTTGCCAGCACCGCTGCTGCCAGTCCACCCACTGTCCTGTACCCCTGCACCACCCTCAGCAGTATCCCTCTCTGCAGCCGCAGAAGTGGCCTAACCCTCGCATTCACCCCCGCTCTTTCACCCCACACCTCCGCACCGTACAGCATACTCTGCTCTACCGTCCTACCAATTACCCTCCTCTTCCACTCTCCCGGCCCTTTCACATTACACATCAATCTCCCCAGCCATGCTGCCCTCACTTTACCCTTCTCTGCCGCCTTTACCATATGGGTTTTGAAGGATAATTGGCTATCCAACCACACCCCTAGGTATTTCACAGACTCCTCCATGCGAATTCTCCTTCCCTTAACCATCACCCCCACTTCACTCGCCCTGCTCCGTCCCTTCACTAGCAACCCCACCGTCTTCTCTTCCGCCACTTCCAGTCCGCACCGCTCTATCTTCTCCACAATCTTCTTGCACATTCTCTCCGCCTTTCTTTCTATCTTCGCCTCTCCCTTTGCCGTACATACCAGACACACATCATCCGCATACACCGTAATCTCACATCCCTCTTCACATACTATCCCACAAACCTCATCAAACACACACTTCCAGAGCGTCGGTCCAAGAACCGAGCCCTGAGGCACTCCAGCCTCCATCTCATATCTCCTTCCTCTGGAGTCTACAATCACACGCCCTGTCAGGTAGTCCTCCACCAGGTTAACCAACCCCTGCTCCACTCCAAGCCTCAGCAACGCGCTCAACACTGCCCGTTTGCTGACACTGTTGAACGCGTTCCCGACGTCGAAGAACACGAGTAGGGCCAATTTCTTCTTCCTCCAGCTGCCCTCCCTAGCTCTTTCCACCAAACCCATCACCTTGCTCAGTGCCGAGATGCAAGATTTCCCCTTCGTGAACCCATGCTGGTTTACCCTAAAACCCCCATTCCTACCAACTTCCTCCTCAATCCTATCCCTTATTATCCCCTCCATCAATTTACCCATACCACACAGCAGGCTGATAGGCCTATAGTCCCCCGCCCGCTTCCCCTCTCTACCCGCCTTCTTCATCAGTATCACCCTGGCTACCTTCCATCCTTCCGGGAACTCCTCCTCCCTCAGCACCCTGTTGAATAGTTCCCAGAAGTACTCCCTATTGTCATCCAACAGCCTCTTCACCATATCACCCCTCAGGCCATCTATCCCTGGGGCTTTTCTCACTTTAATATTTCTCCCCCAATCTTCTACCTCCCACTTCTCTACCGGCCTTATCCCCCTCATTTTCACTACCCCCCTTGTATCTTGGATTTCCTGAATTCTGCCACCCACTCCTCCTTCTCCCCCTTTGATCAATTTCTCTATAATCTCCTTCTCCCAATCCTCCTCTAGAACCTCGTTTCTATTTCCACCCATCCTCTTCACCGCTATCTCATACGCCTTTCCCCATGGATTGTTTTCCAATTCCCCCAGTAACTCTTCCCACTTCCCTCTTTTTTCCCTCTCCACTCTACGCTCCAGTTCCTTCTTCTTCTTTTTATATCTCCCTCTTCCCTCTATCCTTCCTCTTCCTCTCAGCATCCGTCTTCGTTCTTTCTTACACTCCCTCCAAAGCTCCTCTATTTCCTCATTCCACCAGTAATTGGCCCTCCGCTCACGCCTATTACCCCTCGTTCCCTCTCTTTTGCAGCCCTGTATCACATTGTACAATTCATCTGCATCATGTCCAAGTCCCCTTCCTATCTCTTCTCTTACTTTCTTCCTCATTCTCTCTGCCTCGGCTTTCGTCCACTTCCATTCCCACTCTTCCACTAAATCCTTTCTCTCTTTCCTTATATCCGTCTCCACATACCTATGTAAGCTCAAGCTTTCCTCATCCTCCAGCACCCCCCAACTAAACACTCTTTCCCACAGCCATTCATCACATGCTGTTATATCAATGAATGATGAACCCCCGTCACCCCTCACGAAGGTGGGCAGTAGTCCATCATTCAGCACCACCAACCCGTTGGATGTTAACACTTCCTCAAGGATCTCCCCTCTCCTGTCCGTTTTCTTCCCCCCCCATATATTATTCTTCGCATTGAAGTCCCCTGCCACCATTCTCCTTATGATCCTCCTTTTTCCTTTTGACACCCTCAGATCGTCCTCTAATCCTGTCATGCTCCTCTCATATTCTTCCAGGCTGACATTTGGGCTTATATACACACTATACACCACCATGTCTCCCATTCGCACTACCACCCATCCATTTCCCTTCCTCACTTCATCCGCCCTCAATCCATCCCCCACCACTCTTATTCCTGCTTCTCCTGTATCGTCCATAATCCATCCCTGCTTCCCCACATATCTAGCATTCACCTCGGATCCACACACTACATCCACTTCCCTCCTAAAAATCACTTCATCCAATATATCATGCGCTATCCTGCATTTCCCTAAATTTATCTGTAACACTCTCCATACATCCCCTACATTCCTCCTTCCCGCGCAATGCTGTCCCCTTCCTCCTATTTGACCAGACTCGTCCCCTCTGAGGGGTCCAGAGGGTCCCTCCCATTTTTTCCTTCACCTTTTCCATCGTCTCCTTCTACTTCTTCCCTTCCCCTACTACATTCTATCTCCCCTGGCCTGTGTCCCCTTTCCCCACATACCCTACAAAGGAAAGCCTGCCGACAGTCTCTCGCCATGTGATCCTCGCTCTTACAAAGCCAACACTTACTCCTCTCCTTGACTACCTTCACCTTACACCCTGTTACTTTATGGCCCTTTATCCCACATCCAAAGCATCTGTCATCCTCTCTACCCTCTATAATATTTACCCTGTTCCACCCCAATCTAATCTCCTTTTTTTTCAACAAGGCTACCGCTTTTTCCCATTCCGCCCCCACCACCGCCATTTTCATCCCGTTCCTCTCCCTTACCACTTTAATCACCGTTGTCCCTTTCCCAATCAAATTCTCTATTTTCTCCCTCACCTTTTCATCTTCCATCCACGGTTCTATCCCTACCATTTTAATGGTTTTTGTTCCCCTCCCCGCTTCGACCACCCTAGCTCCTGTTACCCTTCCTACCTCCCCCAGAATTCCCCTCACCTCAACCCCCTTCTTTGCCTCTATTACCACCTCCTTATTTCTTGAGACTCTGAGTCTATCCACCCACTCCCCTGTCATCTCCCTCAACCCCTTCTTAATCCTCTCGATCCCCTCCTGATCGACTTCCCCGATATCCTTCAGGATTATCGCCCCATTTCTACCCTCCTTTTCCTTCTCCCCATCTGTATAGATTGTTACCTCCGCCACCTCTCACCCACGCCACCATCTTCTTCAGCACCTCCACCTCTACCTGCTCAAGCCTGTGGAGTCCAATGCTGTCCCCGCTCCCCACTACCCCAAACAGTCGACTCATCAGCTCAAACACCTTTTTCTCATCCCTACAATCTCCCTCCATCCGACAGATCAACTCCTCCGTCTTTACCCTTACCCCATTCCTTTCCGTAGTGCGTACCTCCTTGACCCACTCCATTTCCTCTCCTTTTTCCCCTAGCATCGGGTACCTATCCCTAAACATCCTCTGTATTCCCTTCTCCATTCCACTGTCTTCCTTGGTCACCCATACCACCTTTACCTTTTCATCCCCTAATATTGGATTTCCCACCTTCACCTCTATTCCCTCCCCCTTTTTACCATCCCAGTCCCTATCTCTAACCTCCAGCCATCCTTCCCAGTCTCTTTGCCCCACCTCCCATCGTGTTTGCATTATCCCGTTGCTATCGTCCTCCCCCCTCAACCTCTCCAATTCCTTGACCCGCCCCTCTGCCGCTGCCTTCTCTTCCTCCAGCCTTTCCACCTTCTCCTCCAGTCGCCTTACCATATCCTTCAATCTCTCTACACTCTCCCTCTCTTCTTCCTTCCAATCCTCCTTTTCCTTCTTTCCTTTCTCCTTCAGTTTCCTCTTCTGTTCCTTGTCCTCCAGAGGCGATACCTCCTTTCTCTTTACTCCAGTATCACTCCACCCTCTCGTCTCCCCCGCCTTATCAGGCGTTCGTTTTACCTTCGTCGACTTACCAAAAATTCCATTTCCTTGCCTTTCTTCATCCATAACCTCCTGTTCTATTTTGCTTTCTTCTTTGTCCATATTCCATCCCACGAGTAGCTAGGGAATTGAATGTCCACCACCACAGAGCCCCGCTTGTGGTGGTAAGGCTGGTTACTCCGGGAGGTCACCAGGTATCCCGGAGGTACCGTTTCTGACTGACTTTCGCGCAGCCATTCATCCATTGCCACGGTATCTAACAACGTAGATTACGGATTGTTTTATCGAGGTTTACTCCTCTAGGCTTTTTCTCACGGTTGCCTCCGGACGCAGTGGCTTCCGTTGCCTACACTACACCACAACATAGCTGCCTTCCCTATGTTGCTGGTTTTTTATCGAGGTTTACTCCTCTAGATTCCTGGGAATCTAACCTATTAGTCGCCTTTTACGACAGGTGGGCTATCCCCTGGGGGTATTCTTCTGAGCCCGCCCCCAGACGGGAGAACTGCATGCACTTGCAATTTAACACTTCACCGTTTTTAAATTTTACCATACTTGCGAGGATTTTGGCCTGCGATCAACTGATATTTGTTAATAAATAATTTGGTGTCATTGAAAGGGAAGAAGAAATCAAACAACAAGCTGAAGAAAGTGCTACCCATGGAGGCTATACAAGGAGATCGAACTCATACGGGAAAATTGACAAAACCTGTCCTCAAAATCGTCGATCTAAGCAGTTTGTTTTTACACCGCGGCGTCGCGCATTGTACCTAAGATACCATATTAAAACTGTCACGACAATAACCTTACTTTTTATATTTTACCAATTTGACAGTAGGCAAATAGTAAACATTACTTGTGAATTATAAAAACTAGAAAATTAAAATTGTTAAAAATTGATAATGTTGTTGAAATTTATTGCAATAGTGGTTGGTAGTGCAGATTATTTAAAAGGAAGACGTGAATTGAATTTAATTTAAGTAAACCAGAGTTTTTTCAGTTACGAAAAATAATAAGAAATATTCAAAGATAAAAATAAAGTAGGAAAGGAAATATTTATTATGATAGACTTAAATTATATACCTTACTTGTGAGAAGTCTAGAAAAAGCACAATTGCACACAAAATACTTTACTTTTGCTGATGACATTATTATGTTCTATACAAGTACAATTTAAGAGGACTGGAAGAAAAAAGGTGAACAAAGATTTGAAGAAAAACCAGAGATGGTTGATAAGGATTAAGCTGTAATACTAATTTGAAAATATTACTGGCATGTTCTTTATACAAAAAAATATGAATTCAGTTGATATTCAGATAATAACAGGAAATGAAAATATGAATAAGGTGAGAACATACATTGAAGCAAATATATACATCAAATAGAATAAAATTTATGTTTGCCAATTATTGGTGCACTTTACCAATGTAGGGATTACTAAAACCATAAGACATTGAAACTAATCTGTGACACTTATTTCTTACCAATCTTCAGCTACCTAATTCCAGTGTGGCAGACTTGTGGGAAAACATTCATAGATAAAAACACAGAGGATTCAAAATAGTGTAGTGAATGTTTTGTGCAAGTTCAGTTACAGAGCGTCCACAGTTATATATTTTGTGTACGTACTTATGTATGTTACCTACTAATTGTGACTTTCCACTGTGTTTGCTTCATTAGGAAATAAACTTTTGTAAATTGCAATTTTTGTATTTTTAAAATAAAGTACTTAAAAAAATTATTTTCATGTAAGATACGGATTTATTTAAATATATTTTATATTGAAAATCTGTGCATGAACTAATGTCATTAGTAAGTTGTACCTATTGATTAAAAATATATTGTATTTTTCATTGTTATTGAATAGATTGAAGATTATGCATTGAGTTTTAAGACTTTGGGCTTCATCCTACATATGTTAAACCATTTCAGTATTCTGTTATAAGTTTTTGTAGCTTATTTACTGTTATTTTGAGATTATTATGACTGATCAAAGCGATGTCATCTATATACTGCAATATGTATGCAAATTTAAATGTTCTGTTGCTAAATCATAGTTGTAACAAGATAGATAGATTGTAGAGCAAATAGGACAGTGAGGAACACTGGAGAAGTCCTTAAATGTTTTGAATAAAACTGTAATTTACTTTTACTTGTGGTGTTCTATCACTAAGGTAGTTTTCAAGATTAAAAGCAAGTATTTCATATAGTTTGTAGAATATACCACAGTTCCAAACACCATCAAACGCTTCAGTAATGCCTAGAAAAATATCAGCACTATGTTTTCATCATAGACTAGAGGTTTGTATATTTGATGTCAGGATCAATAGTGTGCATAGTTGAGCATCTGGTATCAAGATATAGATGTATTTTCTGGCATCCTTCAGTTAAATTTTTTTGCAAGAGTACTCGTAATCCTATAAAGCCTATTGGTAAATTGAGCAGTAAATATGAAGTATTCTAATTACCTTATTTTAACTTATTACTCATAATACCTAAGCTGGATAAGTATAATAGGCAATAGGATAGGTAGGTATCAAGTTAGAGACAAAATACTGATTGTATCTTTGAATCATGTTTAATGATCGAAGGATTGTACACTTTATATTCAGGTAAAAGAAGTTACATAGTGTGTAGTAAATTACTTCTCGTGCAACTCTCTGTATATTAAATATTTTCATAATTTCTTCTTGTAAAGGCTTGACCAGTTCGGAAGCAAAAATATTTTCCTTCATTTCATGGAAAATGACCTAAAATATTAGATATTATTAATTCTGTAATTGTTTTATTATTTCTTATTAATAGGACCAAATTTGTGTGTTATTAGAGCTTATGACTACTGGCTATTTATCTATACATACTTTCTATGTTTTCAAACTGTATTTCTTCTAGTTGCAATTCTCAATTATTCGAAGGCCATTTAATATAGTACATTTGAAGTGGCTCATTTTCTCCAAGCATTTCAAGTGATTTTTCCTTTTTTTTCCTCCGTTTTTTTATATTTTTGTGTAGCTAATATTTTTTTACTATTCAGGAATGCAGATTCTGAAAAACTTTATACATATTGTAAACATATCTCTTTATTCATCTTCAATTTATTTTTTATCATTAGACAATCCAACTTGTGAACTTGGTTCTAGCATATACTTACTTGCACCTCTAGTGTTTTCTTTATTCTTCAAATTTCTCTTTTAAAGACAAACTCATTCTAACTGTGCTGGACCTTTAAGAGTGTTCTAAAATTCCATACTGAAGAGAAGACATGATAGTAGATATTCATATTTTTTATCACCTAAAAACATAAATAAATTCAGCAGCACAGAGTGGAACTGATTATTTTACCACCAAACGATTACAATTTTCGATATTTTTGAAAACGAGAACAAAATACGGATTTCTTATTCACAATATTTTCCATTTCTGTGGCCTAACCTCACTTACCTCACACGTGAACAGCGAACTGTCAAAGAAGCTAGCAACCAATAAAACATCATGAACTCGAGTTTTATGATTGGCTGCCGTCAGATTTTTTGGTATCGCAACTTATGTGGTGCCCTCTATAATGACCAGAAATTGGAATACATGGAGTTCGATCTCCTTGTATAGCCTCCATGGTGCTACCGAACAAGAAAACACTTCAGACGAATCTGAAGCAGAGGAGGAAACAATGGAAGATTTTTTCATTGGAAAAAATAAATCTATACAATGGCGAAAGACAACATACCGTGTTTCTGGAAAAACCAAGTGAATAAACATAGTCACTGTACCCACTGGCTTGACTCAAAAAGCTCTTGGTATTCAAAATTAACTAAATGCGTTTTTCCAAATTATCAATATGTCTATGATTGACGACGTTTTTAGGTACACAAATATGTATATCGATAAGCTGAGAGTTGACCATCAATACTCTAGAGACCGGGACTGTGAAAACATCGACAGGCAAGAATTTATGGCATAGGTACTTGGGTTTGCTATATTTGATCGGTATAAAAAATTTCACCACGCAAATGTGGTGGAGATTTTTGCCAGTGACGGTACCGGGATTGAAATAGCAAGAGCTGTCATTAGTTACAAGAGATTTCTCTACATCACCCGTTGCCTGAGATTCGATGATAAGACTACCAGTGTTGAAAGGAGGAAAGTTGACAAACTGGCAGCGATACGTGAATTTTTCCAAGCTTTCGTCAACAACTGCAAGTCATCATTCAATTTGAACGAATACACTACAATCGATGAGATGCTGCATCCATTTAGAGGTCGTTGTAGCTTCATACAATATATTCCTAGCAAACCAGCAAAATGCGGGGTGAAGATGTTTGCGTTATGTGATGCCAAAAGTTTTTACACATCCAGTCTAGAAATACACTGCGGAAAACAACCCATTTGCGAGCTCTAATACTCCAACAAATATTGTAAAACGTCTAGTCACTCCGATAGAAAACTCGAACCAGAATTTGACCATCGATAATAATTGGTACACAAACGTACCTCTCGCTGATTACTTGTTTACGAAGAAAATAACAGTTTTGGGCACAATGAAAAAGAAAAAAGCAGCAATCCCAAAACATTCTTGCCGGACAAAAGCAGAGCTGTTGGATCCACTCTTTTTGGTTTCCAAAAGGAAAATATGATGCTTTCCTATGTACCTTTTTAATAAAGCAAAAATCAATCAAGACTAGGCCGAATATAAGGCTACGCTTACGCAATACAACAAAGAGATTAGAAAGGCGAAAAGGCAATCGTGGAAGAAGTTCTGTGAGGAGGTTGTAGATACCCCCACATGTTCTAGAACCCTCAAGGTGCTGTCAATGGAAGGTAATGTGAATAAAGTACGGTTCCTAAAAAAGGACGACGATACCTACACAACAACAATTGAGGAAAGCATATCAATGCTAATCAAGGCACACTTTCCGGCTGCAACAATTCTGAATGACCCTGCAGTGGTGGATAGTTCGCAAAGCAAGCCAAAAAAGCTAAATGCCTCGGACTGAAAACTTGCTACAGAGATAAAAAGGCCAAATAGAATAGGGTGGGCAACAACAACAACAAGTTTCAACCTTTTAAATCCCCAGGGGAGGATGGAATATACCCCATCCTACTCCAAAAGGGACAGGAAATATTAATTCCATATCTGTGTAGGATATTCAAGGCTTGTATAGCTATTCAATACATACCTACGGAGTGGCAAAAGGGGAGAGTCATTTATATACCCAAAGTAGGGAGATTAAATGACATGACGCCCAAATCATACTGTCCAATCAGTCTAGTGTCCTTCCTGCTTAAAACGCTGGAGAGACTAATAGACAGATACATTAGAGATGAGGTTTTATCAACAAACCCGCTCAACGAGCGACAATACGCGTATCAGCCAGGCAGTCAACAGACTTAGCACTGGATGATCTCAACAGGCTACTAACAAAATCCCTAGAGGACAAAGAGATAGCCATGACAACTTTTGTAAACATTGAGGGTACATTTAATAATGCATCTACACTGTCAATTACCAAAGCTCTAGAAAAAAAGGTGGTGCCACTCCTCCTGTGTCGGTGGATAAACGCCAGTTTGGAAAAAAAGATAATCATATCATCCATTGGCGATACCACCGTCACAGCTAGAGCAGGCAGGGGTTGCCCGCAAGGAGGGGTGTTATCACCACTTCTGTGGGCTATCCTAGTAGACGAACTACTGAAGAGGCTGACATCCAAAGGTATGCTTAAGGTATGCCGATGATCTCGCGATTATTGTAAAAGGCAAATTCGCAGATACAGTCTCGGAGAGACACAAACTGCCCTAAACATAATCAACAAATGGTGCCAAGAGGAGGAACTAACTGTAAACCCTCTTAAAACCACGATAGTTGTTTTCACCAAGAAGAAAGTACTGAGAGGACTGAAGTCACCAGTTCTTAATAGGGTGGAAATTCCAATTGCCCAAGAGGCAAAATACTTGGGAGTCATATTTGACCACAAGTTGACATGGAATCAACACCTACAGAAAATAATACAAAAAGGTACGATAGCCCTAAATCTGTGCAGAAGAATGTGCGGAAATAACTGGGGGCTACAACCAAAAATGATCATATGGCTATATACAAGAGTCATCAGACCCATGATAGCATATGGTTCGATGGTATGGTGGCCAAAGATTCGGCAGGCTGGGGCGATCCAAAAGCTAAGTGGCATGCAAAGGCAAGCTTGCCTGGCTGCCACGGGAGCCATGAGGACAACCCCAACAGCCGCACTAGAAGTCTTGCTGAACCTGCCGCCACTCCATGTCTACATACAAGGTGAAGCCAGGTCAATCACTAATAGACTGACAAGAGGGCAAGCACCCATTAGTATGCTACACGGTAAGGTGTATAACGAGCTATACAATGAGTTGGATATCGACCCCATAATGGGAATGCCATCGGACGAGATGATTATCAAGTATAGCTTCGGAAAAAACTTCAAAACAGTCATAACAGGCAGAGAGGCATGGAAGGAAGGACCTCCAATTAATGCAGAAATTGCCTGCTACACAGTTGGCTCAAAAGCCGAGGAAGGTGTAGGAGTAGGAATATATTGTAATATTGAAGTTTTGGTTATTATAATTATTTTGTTTATTGATTTAATTTTATTATCATATTTATATTAATAAATTTAAAATTTATATTTCAAATTAGATATGCCCGGCGCCAGCTCACATTTCAAATAAATGAAACAGAGCAAAATAAAAAAAAATTAAATACTCAGATTCTCAAGGTGGGATCAGCCTTCAAAATTGACTCTGTTGTAATTTAAATAATTAAACAAAAAAATTTACTGATTCTGAAATCAAACTCTGATGAATCTGTTTATAAAGACCTTAATAAAATGGTAAAACCAGCTTGGCTGAAGACCGACACTGATAACGAATAATCCAAAAAATTTAAACAAGAAAAATAAGTGAATTCACTTTTAAACAATGATCCTATCCTAACTTATACTAATATACAAATTTTCCTTTTTAAGGATTAACTTTACAAAAAAAATGTTAAAACACAGAAAAACTAGACAATTTATTTTAAAAGTTCATACCTTCATTCACTTTGCAATGACTCTTCTTTCTTCGAGAGCTCTCTAGGTGATGAAAGATCCAAATTCACTTCTTATATAATATTTTCAACACTTTCAATAATGTGCCTTTATATTAGTTCTTTTTCGCTTTTTAAATTTTATAAAATTATTTTCCATCTAAAAAATTCATCTGACATCTTTTTTTCACTCTCCAAAATCAACCGTCATCATTCTTGTTTCCATGTCAACGTCTATATCCTCATATCAAAGGTTCCTTTCCTATTTAATTATTTTTAACATACAGGATGTTTTTTTTTAAATATAATATTTTCAAAATATTATTTTAAATATTTCTATAAAATTATTCCAATACTAATTATCTATATACACAAATCTCAATATGATAATCCAATAAAATATTTTAATTAACCAATTTCCATAAATGTCTTTATAAAAAAATTCTCTTCTTTATACTATTATAAAAATATTTATCCCTTTCACAGCTCAATCTCATTTATCAATTAAATTAAGCTGTCCGGGCATGATGTTTATAAACAACTAACCAAATACAAATCGTTAAATTTATTGCTCATGTCAATATATAGCCAAGCCAAAGATAAGAGTCTCACTGAGCTTGGGTAAACATGTGACGATATTCCAGGCAGAAGTTGCAGGCAATACAGCACTGTGCAGGGGAGCTATTAAGGCAAGAGTTTGAGGAAAAGACCATTGCCATATACTCCGACAGCCAGGCGGCTATAAAAGCAATCAGCTCCATGCAGATGAATTCCAAACTTGTTTGGGACTGCTTGGAGACGATCCAAGAGCTGGGCAGTCGTAATAGACTGTCCGTAGCTTGGGTACTAGGCCACTCAGATCACAAGGGCAATGAAGAGGCAGACTCACTAGCCCGAGAAGGGGCACGTTGTGCATAGCGAGAGCACTGCAAAAAACAAATAGCAGCACTTGGATAAAAAATCAGTCTCGAGAATGGTGGAACAAGGCGCCAAAAATGAGGCAGGCCAAAGAGTTCATCAAGGAACCCTCGCCAAAATTCACGGAGTATCTTCTGAGCCAGAATAGGAAAACAATCAGGATCCTGGTTGGGCTCCTTATAGGCCATTGTAGACTTAACAAACACATGAACAACATCGGATTGGCAGAAACAACCATATGTAGGTTTTGCCAAGAAGATGAGGAAACCCCAGTACACATACTGTGCTACTGCGAAGGCCTGACTAAGCTGAGGTTTTCAACGATAGGGGAGGAAAAACCACAATCCTCCCAATATATGGAGGACCTGAGGTATGCCATCCGTCTAGTAATAAGGACGGGTCTGGTCAAGGAACTCTAGAATAACAGGAGGGCATACACAATAGATCTGCAAAGGTCGTAGTGGAGTGGCTCTTAGAAGCACTTAAGCCCCATATTTATCTTATCTTATCTTATGTACCTCGGGAAAATAAATCTGTAATAATGATCTCAACATTACATGACGACAACGAAATGGATCCCGTCACCGGAAAGCCTCAGGTTATACTGGACTACACTACAACGAAACCAAAGGCGGAGTGGACACAGCCGATAAAATGTGTGCCGCTTACTCAGTTTCTGGAATAACAAAGAGATGGCCGTGTATAGTTTTCTACTCTCTAATGAATATTGGAGGCATAAATGCTCAAATTGTATACAAATTTGCCTATCCAGGAAAGGCTCCAAAACATCGAAGAATTTTCCTAAGAAATATGGCATTGACCATGATGAAAGAGTATCTTATATTCAGATCAAATATCAAACATTTACCGCAAGATATAAGTGCTTTCCTCAAAGTGAATTATGGTCGGGAAATTGAACCAACAACTGAAGAAGAAAGGAGACCTCTAAAACGCGGTGTTTGTCGATCATGTGCAGTGGAGAAGACGAGATCCTCAGCATAAATGAAGTGTTGCCGTTGCCATTCCTTTACATGCAAGAACCATTCTGCAGTTGAGGTGGTTTGCAAAAACTGTAAGGATGAGAATATTGATTCTGAATAAAAGGTCGATAAAATATGTAGTTTTGAAATATTAACCTATTAAGTTACATTTTTTGTGGTGCCTACTTGATGTTTATTATTTTGGCTAGACCAAATAGTGACCTATCTTGTGATTGACTTAATATATATGATATCTTTCTCCCATTTAAGATCAGTATAACCATTGTATAAAGATAGGCTACTGACTGAGCACACAACGAGCTGATTGATAAAAGTGATTATTTGTTATATTAATACCTACATTTTAGTAAGTAGGTCGCTAAATATACAGTTTTTTTGGAAATTGTAAGCTGTAGCATTTATACACTTAACGCCCTGCTAATATAATTTAGATATATTAACCAAGATAGGTATTGATGCCAGCTAAGAATACTTTTAAAAATTAAGGATAAAAATTTGAATCCTAGAAACTAATTTGCAACATTATTTACGGTGATTAACTAAGCTCAACTTAATTAAGATGATTGGTCCATCTTAATAATGCAACCAATCAGTATCAATGTTCAGAGATTCTCAAATAAAACAATAATCCAAATGCACAGCCAACGAAAGACAACAATAATGACACAACGAACACAATACAATATTAATAATGAACTTCAAATTGCAACTTCGCCATAGGTACCCAAAATAAGAAACTTTGCAACACAGCTCTTGTGAATGTATGTAACATTCTGAATAATTTTTGCGCCATCTGTTATTGGGTTAATTCGGCGACCAAAGCTAAGAAAATACGTAATTTAAGCTACGACGTACAGTAAGAAAAGACGCGCCGAGGACGCCAACTCCCCACTGCCATCTATTGGTGGCGTTCACCTCGTCAAATGATATCCTCGTAAGATTAACCTACTATAACTGTGCAATGATATAGGTAACCAAGGAAAACTGCTGATCTTTACAAACTCCCTATATTTATCTGTTTATTGACGACTTCATATTGTGGGTCTCTTAAGTGTTCTAATTTCTAATTCTTTAAGGAAATTTAGTTCTTGTTTCTTATCACAAATATATAGTATCTACTTCTAGTTCTGTGTTCGATTTTGGTGTTTGGTGTCAAGTAGATGTTTTGCGTAATGGGATTTATCTGGCTGTTTTAATATATATGCTTGTGAGTGTTCATTGTGTCTGATTTCAAGATTTCTAATTGTTTGACCAATATAGACAGCATTACATTCTGGACATTGAAGTTTATATATTCCAGACTTTTTAATGGGGGTATTTTTGTTTTTACATTTAACAATTTTTTACTCACATTGTTTTCTGTTTTAAAAGAAATTGCTGTATTTGTTGAACAAGATAATTATTATCTTTGAAATATTATTAGAAATATTACCAGCATATGTGATGGTTTTGTAATTTTGTATTTCCCTAATTTTTTCAGGAAATATTAGTTGTAATTCCACTTTTTCTGTTTTTTATTAATTTATTTATTTATTACATGCAATGGATAACCGTTGGATGTGGCTATTTGTTTAATTGTATTAGTTTCTCTATCAAAATTATATTTGTTCATAGGAACTGAAAATGCTCTATGTGTCATTGAATTATATGCTGCTAATTTATGTGACATGGGATGATTGGAATTATATCACATCAGTATGTATTGGTTTTCTGTAAATTGAAAAATCAAGTATATTATTGACTCTTTGAATTTTTAAATCGAAAAAACGAATTGAGTAATTATCTTCAACTTCTAAAAAAAATAATTTACATCATCATCATGATATAATTGTGATGGGTAAGTCATATAGGAATTCCACGAAAAGGGTTATAAACGATAATTGAGAATAGAAATCGCCACAACGCCGAGGAAACTTTTTGGAAATAATTATTTTGCCGTTCATTTTATCTTGAATCACGAAATAGATAAAAACTGCTATTTTAATCTAAAAAAATTGTAATACCTAACTTGTGAAGTTTAACAAACATGAATAGGTACCCTAGACAGTTAATTCTGAACAATTTCAAAACTATATTGAGGAGTTACCAAGAATATGAACAAATATACCATGTAGACTATACAAGGAGATCGAAATCCATGTATTCCAATTTCTGGTCATGATAGAAGACGCCACTTAAAATCTTGCACCAAACCATCTGACGTCAGAACAATAACAGCCAATCATAAAACTCGAGTTCATGATGTTTTATTGGTTGCTGGCTTCTTTGACAGTTCGCGGTTTGCGTGTGTGGTAAGTGAGGTTAGGTCATAGACATGGAAAATATTGTAAATAGGAAAACCGTTTTTTGTCCTCGTTTTCAAAAATATCTAAAATTGTGATCTTTTGCTGGTAAAATTATTAGCTGAATGTATTTATATTTTTACTAAGGTATATAATGTTAGTATATCAAAATAGATATTCTTTCCTACTTCATTTATCTTTGAATATTTTTAATTACCTTTGGTACTTTAAAAAATCGTGGATTTGTTAAATTCAGCTCACGTCTTCGTCTTATATCACCAGCACTACCACTAATGCAATTTTTAACAATGCACACCCTGCCCATTATAAATTTTTATTTCAACAATTTCAATTTTCTAGTTTTTTAAGTAATGTTTACCATTTACCTATTGTCAAATATAAAAAGTAAAGTTATTGTCGTGACAGTTTTAAAACGGTGCAAGATCTAGAATGCGCGACGCCACGGTGAAAAAACAAACTGCTTAGATAGACGATTTTGAGGACAGGTTTTGTCAATTTTCCCGTAAGAGTTCGATCTCCTTGTCTAGTCTCCATGATATATACACTGACGGATAAAAACCTAACAGAGGTACCTCCGCAGCAGGAATAACAAGTAACGGAATTATGGGTTTACGAGAAGAAATCACCATTCATTCGGCAGAATTATATGCAGTGACTAAGGTCCTATTATATTCCTTAGAAAGCTCAACCAAAACAATTTTAATTATAACGGATTCCCTCAATATAATAGATAACATGAAGCAATGGTATCCAACTAATACTTTAGTGTTATAGACCAAATAGTATCTACAAAGACTTCACACCTTAGGCAAAACAATCGAATATATTTGGGTACCCTAACATGTGGGTGTAATATCTGGAAATTAACGTGCTGACGAAATCGCCAAAGAATATACTGCAAATGTCTTCAAATCAACCACTCAACATTCAGTGCCAGCAACGGACTTGCAAGCAGGACAATCCGTAGTTTTCGGCAATGTAAATGGACGGCATCACAATCTCAATTAAGGTCAGTCAAAACATCGACACTACCATGGTCATGTCTACCAACTATGAGGAGAACATAAACCATTCTTGCTCGGTTAAGAATAGGTCACACAATATGCACCCATGAGTATCTGGTCAGCGGAAAACATCCTCCAAGGTGTGAAGTGTGCAACGTACAGTTAATTTTTTTTCCGCAAGCCACTGTCTTATAAACGCGAACTTGCACGTGGCTATACCAAACTGAAGTCTGGACAAGTCTAGTTAATTTAGTTGAAATAACTGCCATTTACAATGTTTGTGACGTTGTAGACAAGCAATGGAATATATGAAACCAATTAAAAAGTACGTAGTTACGCGGAAGTTAAAGATTAGTTTTTGATAGACTCGTATGTGAATAGCATCAAATCAGTCACACAGCGACTCGAATTAGCTTCTTTTTTCGCAACTTTATTTTCAAAAACAAATTACGCTGTCATTCTCAAACCGATTTTAGGTCGACAACGGATAATAATTTTTCTTTTCCCTTATGAACAGTAATTTATTTTTCAAGGAAATTGAAAATATTGCTCTTATATTTTTACTAAGAAGATCTTTTTCTCGACTATAGGAAAATATGCAAATTTTTTACTTACTGCGAATTTAATCTCAAAAGATTAATTAAGAACCGAAATAGAATAGGTACTGTCTTTTCAAGAACTTCACAAAGCTAATGAAATCTTTTTCACAGTTTAAAACTAATCTTTGGAATTTATTCGAATTGAAATTAAATTTTTAAATCAAATTCGATATCATTAATTACTTTTGATCCGTTTAAAAGTTTATACTTGTTATATTAAGACTTTCGGATTAGGTCTAGTTTAATTAATAATTTATCGAATAAAAAACTTTGTTGGAATTTTATTGATTCTTGATTCAAACACTAATAAGTTTTCATCCACGCAATATAATAATGACATTGGTTATTGCATATATTTTATAATAAAAAGCACATAATAAATAATAATCAGCTCGTCGAAAGTACATTTTTTTTCGTGACCTTGCCGTTGTTCTATTCTGAAATACTAAATTGAAGTGGAAAACTGTTTGAATGCATTAACTTTATCCAAAATAAATGTTATTTCTTGAAAAAATTAAAAATCACTTGAAAGGTATGTTCACCAATTTTCATATTTTTTTCTTTATTATTGCCAAATATACGCCAAATGTACTTTCCTTTGTTTAAATCATTATTGTAGTTTTCCGCTTATTCTATAGGCTACAGAATGGAAACAACGTCTAAAAAGTTCTACAAAATATAACAGTTTTTCAATGTCTCACTTTTCTTGAATAAGATTTTGATTATTTTGCTTTATTCAAAATATACACTCATTTACATTACTTGAGTTGATTGTAGATGATATTATCAATATTCTAATTAACATTTTTTTCTCCTGGAGCAAGCAATTCGGATTTCAATAATAATCTGTGTATTAATTTGCAATAATGAAAGAAAAAATATGAAAATTCTCTATTTTCTAACCTACAGAATAGACCGAAAACTACTAAGTAAATAAAGGCTTATCTATAGCAATAGTTAACTGGTAAACATACCTTAAAAATAATGTAGAATTTGATGACCTACTGGATATCATTCCAACCCCAATATATCCCAAACTCACCCCTCCCCCCCGTTATAATATGAAGTAAGCGTGTAATTTATTTTTTATTTCCAATTTTATATTTTACAATATACACATGCCCAATTATAAATTTTTATTCCTGCAATGGCGATTGTTATATTCCTCATTAAGTGAGTAATTTTTGGAAATATTTTTTTAAATCTTTTAAAAAGTTATCAAAGCGAGATTTTAGGTATAAAAGAAGAAGATAATGTGAAATTTGATGCCAAAGTTGAAAATAGATCTTTACACTTTTTTCACAAAGTTACCCCCATCCACTAAGGGTGGTGGTGAGGTAATTAAAGTAGATCAAAATCAAAGATAATCCGCCCAAGATACAACCCTGTGATTTTTTTTCACCCAATCTGGACCTATATACTTCAACCCTATCTAATTAGAAGAATTCTGTGTACAAATACATTCAATACATAAAATTCAATAATAATTAAACAATTCAAAAATTAATAAGGCAAGTCCAATGAAATACGAAAATTGCTACTTGCTACTGTCATTGTCTAAAAAAGACAATGCTACTGTCTAATAAAACAACATTCGAGTGCTATTTGTTATTGCTTTAAGGTGTTCACCCGAAGTTTGAAATCTGTAAAGTTCATATTGTATACCTAGTAATTATTCAATAGTCACCTATAGTCCAGTAAATGAAGGATGAAAAGTAGGCAAAGTGTACAAAAATCCTGCCGGTCCATGAATTTTCCGTGAAGGGTAGGGTTTGACTAGTAATTGAACATCCAGAAATTTCACACACCTCATCGCCATTTTGGGGGGGTGTTCCCGGCCCCAAAGTTCCAAAAAATGGTTTTCTGCCAATATCTCCTAAAATAGGGCATTTAGAGAATTTTTATATAGAGGAAAAAAGAAAAGCAGTTCATTATCTACAAAAATGGTCTTAATGATATCGCAACATCAATATTTTTCGCAAAAACCGATGTTGAAAAATCCATAATTTTGAGGTTTCATGGATTTCTGAAAAACCACTAAACTCGAGAAAAAAATGAGGGCACAACCAAAAAAGAGAAATTTCCAGCTTTGAAATGACGTATCTTGGGAGACAAACCGATAATGTACAAACTTTTAGACAGTGATTGTTCGCAAAATATTCCCAATCTCGAAAACAGCAAAAATTTGGAAATGAAAACACCAACTGAAAAATTAAGGGGCAAGAAAGATGGCTAATAAAAATTTCTGAGATCAATAAAGACCTTTAAAGTACCCGCAATAACAAAAAATCGAGAGTAAATGTCTATTATTGAGAAAATTATGAGTAATTTCCCGACACTCGAAAAAAAAGTTATTAGAAAATCTTTGACCCATTTTATAAATATGGTGGAAGTATAAAAATGGGCCTTGAATCATCGGATATGATAGCTGTGGATTTCCCCTTTCATCTGAATTTTGAATTGTGAAAAAATATGCTTTTTTACCCGAGCATTGCCCGAAATATTGAATCATTTGTTCGCCCCGTCATGCGGGAGCTCAACATAAGGATCCCGCTTGAGGGCCATTATCTCGAAAACTATCGAGTTTTCTGAAAAAAATCATGACGACCATTTTTGTACATAATGACCTGATCTTCATTTTTCCCCTATATAAAAATTCTCTAAATGCCACATTCCAGGAGATATTGGCGGGAAACCAATTTTTGGAACTTTGGGGCAGGGAATACCCCCCAAAATGGCGATTAGGTGTGTGCAATTTCTGGATGTTCAATTTCTAGTCAAACCCTACCCTTCACGGAAAATTCATGGACCGGCAGGTATAATCGCATCTGGCACACTTTATTTACTGGACAGCTATTTATAAATGATAACGAATTGTTGCAAACTCCATGAATTTCAAGAAGGACCATTTTGTAAATAAATTGTATAAATTGAAAATTGTAACTTTAGCAACAGAGCGCTTACTCGCGTTGATATGATTAAAATAATATTGGATAAAATATGGCGACGACCACACGTGGTGGAGCTGTAAACACAGTCGCCATCTATCGCTGTACCCCACTTTCTTCAAATTCATTTCCCGTAAGCTTGACAAACTATCTCTATATCTATTAAACAAGGGTAATACTTACATTAAAGCTTCAACATTTCGAAATTCAGTTGAACAATTTGATCTAATAGCCTTTATAAAACGTTTTCGTAATACAAAAGTGAGATTCCTAATAGTTCATAACGAGTAAATATCACATAAACGAGCAAATACAATGGAAGTTCGAACGATATTCAAAATGTCAATTGCCTTTTCAAAAGGTTGACTTCACGCGCTTATGATCGGTGTTTTAGCTAAGATGTCTTTTTTTTGTATTTATATTTTTACTGAAATAAATATAATCAAAATAAATGATTTCCCTGGAATTTCTATATTCTACATAATTATTTCAGTTATTCTGTTATGCTTTTTACAATTTAGCTGAATGTTTTTCTTTAAAGTTTAGTGAACTATACAAAAATTCCGACGCGTAGGCTGAAATCACATTTTATTATACATGTACCTACGTTTATTTTCAAAATACTATTGTTAAATTGTGATTTTTATCAAACAAAGCTATCTATTCATCTTTATATTGAAAAATATTCCTTCTATCTATAAATTCTTCAAGATAAATTCCTTATACTGTCGTCGAACTATGGTAACATATATTAAATTCGATGTTGAAAATATGCATAAATTTCACAAGGATCGGTTGAAATATCCAAACTAAGGTTTACATAATAATCGCTCTATAAGCTGCATACTTTGTACGATCGAATTCTCGATATTTTAAAGTAATTTATGATTGTGGTCCGGTTCCGAACACGGAACGTTCTATGAAAAATGTGAATTATGCATTTTAACCATGCAAACCCGTCTGCAACTTCCAAGTCGTTTCTTTAATAATACTCGGAACAATCGAAATCGAAAAGTTTATACCTACCAGCTGTTGAAAGACAGTCGTTTTAGTCATATTTAATTTGCGTGTTGAAAAAGTAGATACAATTTTTTTTAAAGAATTGGTATAACCGGTGTGCCACGTGCAAAATCTGACATTTATATAACTAATTTTTTCGTTTTTATCGTAAACGTACGCAAGTTTCAGCCATGGAGATAAAATAAGGAGCACGAAAATAATGTCCTATGTTTGGATTTTTTACTACGGGCGTCGCTAATATTCTTTCTGTACTGCTCTGAATATAATTGCGAGTTAGGGCACGCAGGGTACGTAAACGTAACAATTTCTCGTTACAGCGACGTTATACGACAAGACTTATAACAGTTAAGGCAAGGAAAGTATCAAAACGTCACGTTTTGGTTTTGTATGTCAACTGTCAAATATTAGTAATTTAATATGTTTATTATGAAACAAAAATACAAATCTATAAGACTTTGATCAGACTTACTTACTTAAGCACTCGAAACAACAACTATAAACAAAACAGAAGAAGAACATCTAAAAATAATAGAAAGGAAAATATTGAGAACGATACTTGGACCAGACATAACAAGAGATGGAGAAAGAAGATTAAAAACAAACATAGAAATAGAAAAGGAAACAGGTGGAGATATAGTCCGATATAAAAAAGCAAGGAGACTGGAATGGATGGGACACCTTATGAGAAGAGCACCAACAGAAATATTAAAAAGAATAACAACATGGGTTCCATTAAAGACGAGAAAAAGAGGAAGACCTCGAAGCAGATGGTGGGATCAAGTAGAGGAAGATATAAAAGCATTGAAAATCAGAGACTAGAAAACAAAATGCAGAGACAGAAGAAAATGGAGAACTATAACAAATGGGGCCAGGACAGATAAAAGATTATAGTCGCACTGATATAAGAAGAGTAATCCACCTCGTCAATAGGATTAAACACAGTTCTATTGAGCTAGCCATAATCCCTCGGGATTGAACGGCCATGATTATGATGATGATGTTTCTTATGAAGACATCAATAGGTGACCTACTGGAATTATAGTGTTCTACCACTCTCTATAAATTTCTTTTTAAATTACTGTCTTATATGTTTTACTTTAATTCATTTTCTAGTTATTTACATCAAGCTGCTTTGAATAATAGTCCACCTAGAGGTGTTTTCGTAGTGGTCATTATTCACTTGCCAGAATTTCACAAAACTAAATAATTAAATGAAAAATCACAACAAAATTGAACTGTATTTGTAGATTATGATGTTTTTTTCATTTTGTGTTGTTTACTTCGCAATTCGGGAATTCTGGCAATTTTTCGCGTGTTGTTGGCGTGTAACGGGTTTGTCGTTTGTTTACATTTTAATCACAAATTTAAAAAATTTCTATTTGGTTTTTTCTTTATTTTGTGGGTGAGTGTTATTCTTTTGTTGAGTTGTTTCTGTATTTTAAGTAAAATATGTTAGCAATTTTGGATTATTGGAGCGTTAATAGATAAAGAAAATTATGATGATATGGATGTGGCTTTGGTTTTACACATTCTTCATGATGAGGAGAACTTGGGCAACAGAGGTCTACACTCTACTTATAATAAAAATAAGCAAGTGAAGTGACACGTGAAGTAAATCGTTTATACTCTAGTGTTCCGAGTGTCTAGCTGGGCTCAATAAAAGCTACATTTACTCATTTACAGTATTCGTAGAAACACGCAAGATAACGTTTACGAGAAGTAATTTCTGCGCACGCGTTCTTGTCAAATGCTGCGTTTCCGTTTACGTATTAATCATTGCCTCAAGTGTCTAATACCGCGTTATTGGGTGCCATATCTTTACGTCCAACGTATCTCGTAACGCAATGAAAATTTGAAAAGCGCATGCGTAGTTGTTTACGTATGTATGTCGTAGGCATAATGCAAGTTTCGGCTTTTTATAGAGTTCAAGTTGTTACTGATTACTTCTAGGCATTTTACAATTTGCAAAAGTTAGTGCCGTCAAAACGTGAAAATAAAATCAAAAATAATATTAAGTATAATAATGCAGTAGCAAAACGTAATAACTCTTTTTATTAAAAAAACTTAAACAAACAGTCTTTAGAAAAACAATTGTAAAAACTAAAGCACGTGTTAGTCTCCCTTACCAATTTTTTACTTTGATCGCCATATGTCCAATAAACTGGAGTAAAACACGTTTCGATGTTGAAGAAATAAATGTAATCCACTCTAGCCAATATATACCTTTTTTTTTTAGAAAAAAAAACACTATTTGGATTTTCCTATAACTGTAATCTGACTCTAACTATCGAACACTTTTAGTCTATCTTAAATCACTTGTTTGGTTCTTTGAAACTGTCACCTTGGAAATACAACAAAAATATAAAACCATTGTGCCAAATTTGCACTTCGCTATGATGCTATGATTTCAACTGACTCCTGATCAGGCCAAATCCTTGAAGCCCGTCGATCTAATTGAACATCTTGAGATACTAAGAGTTGGAGCAGCCCAATCCATTAAGATGCCCACGGACTTTATGTCTGCGAAGCAGGATTTCGTGCTCTCGGTAGATTTTGTTATCAACGAACGTGAGTTAACACAAAACGAACTCGATTTAATTACGGAAGAGATCCTCACTTATTATAAATTATTATAAATAAACGAAGGTGAGGAATAGGGTTACCGGTCCTAATACTAGGATATCAACATCTCTGGGAAGCACTCCTACAGTATTCAAAGCGGAACTGTTAGCAATAGATATCTGTGCTCAAAAGTGCCTCAAAAAACGCCTTAACTCAACCAGAATATTCATTGCATCTGATAGCCAGGAACAGTCTGAAACTGCAAGCAATCCCTTAATGCCAGAGCATAAAGGAATTGTCGGAAATGAGATTGCCAGATGGTCTCGCAGAGAAAGAAGCTTGTACTTTTATTTTTACCCGAACCATTTGTGGTATTCCAAAAAGCCGCATCGTGGAAGAAGTCCGAAAATGGGAAAAAGAACTTAGTGCAGCCTACTGGAAATATACTCTAGGTCAAACACAGACAAAAAGGTTAATACGACCTTCTAAACACTTCGCTAATCACTGGACACTGCTTACTCAGATATCAACGCTGCAAGATAGGCAAAGGACAGAAGAAAATGTAGATTCTGCGATGATGCAGATGAAACGGCGGAACACAATATCTGCAATTGCAGAGAAATTTTCCGCCAACGCCTTATATACATGAAATAGGTCTACTTAGAGCCTGATCAGGTTACAGACCTAGCTCCAAAAAGATAAAAGGCTTTTTCAAAAGTCTGGATCTCTTGGACTTAATATAGATGTAGGGTATACACACAAGATTTCATAGGTCGCAGTGTGGTAAGTCCAACCGGGTCAACCGACCCCCTTGTAATCTAATCTTCACTGACTCATTGGGCTTCTTGCTCTTAAATTTTCTCCTCCAGATAACCTTTACGTTCACATGGTTTCGAAAATATCTTGGCAAATTTGTCTGGCAAACACTGTCTACCTCCAAGTTCCGATGGATGTACAGATAGATACTCTGTTCCCAGTTCTTTGTTTTTATTTAATGTGAAGTTACCAGTGTAGTCTTGTATTTAAAGTATACCCAGATATCTTATGGCATTGAGTCAAGGTATTATTTAGTCGTATAGATAAATGTTGGAGAAAAATTTAAATATACCTACCGATTTTGTGTTGTTCAGCAAATATTTTCATATTATGATCAACAGTGGGTTGTAGTTTAGATTGAACAAAGGTTTTTCCTGCAGCTACATTTCTTTGTGGCGTTTCATAATATATCTCTAATACGTTTGTTGTTATAATACAATGGAGAACTTGTTTGAATGAACAGTTGAGTAAATCTTTTCATGATATGATCAACAGTGGTTTGTAGTTTAGTTGAGATATCAACAAAGGTTTTTCCTGCAGTAACACTTCGTTGTGCTGTTTGATATATCTCTCTAATACGTTTGTTGTTATAATACAATTAAGAAGTTGTTTGAACAGCTCAGGCAGGTAACAGCTAATTTTTTAAATACCCCATATCAGCTTTGTCAAAAACAAATAGAAAGTTACTATGGAACGAACAGACTTTTCTTTTTTATAGCGAACTTTTTAGAGTCCAAAGCAACAATATACAATTTACTACTCCTAGCACGCACTGTATACAAAATATTCATAGAACTTTCCAACACTTAATGACAGTTAATAAAGAGCGGTATGTCATTATTTCCACGATTTGGAATTTATCGCAATATCACTTAATTGAAATTTCAATATGGAACTTTGTTCGAGACGTGCAACAATCTTCAAACCAATTCTAACAAATGAAACCTAGTGAGACTTTACGTACGAGAACGTTAAGATATTCGTCTTATTGTCAAGTTTCCTTAATAATCTCATTACTAATATGTTACATGACCATCTATTGAACGAATGATAATGGACTCTTAATATCCGGTTGTTACAAATTGTAGAAGTAGACCATCGAACTACTATGAATTCAGAGCACTTTTAGAGTCAGTGAATACGGTGAGATTTTCGTGATTCAAAGCTGGAACAGTTCTAATGCATAAGTTTAATCGCTTATTGAGGTAAATTAATGAATGAAGTAGTAAGGGACAAACATATTTCAAGTGGACATTAATGCCCAATTCAATGTTAATAAAAGATATAGAACGCAAAAGATTATTATTATTGGGGATGACCAAGAAATTTTAAAGTAGTTAGTTCTTGTGTAATCACTTCTGAAATAGTATTGAAATATCTAGAAAAACTTAATAAACCCGGAAAAAACAACATACTGTACAGAACATACTGTAAGAAAATATTGGAAGAAATAGGTAAAACCGAAAAAAACTAATCTCATCACTTTTATGTGATACAAATGAATTCTGCATTATTTATAAGATCAATTATGCCCAGAACTCAAAATTGTAAAGAATGTTCAAGGATGGCCAAATTTATTGACACTCTTCATAAGAAAACAATGAAATTTCAAGCTTTTGAGGCGTTTAAACTTTGAGCGTTCACGCATGTATAAACGTTCTTTTCTTTCTCCGTGTATACATTGTGCCAACCGCAAAGACTGAGCGTGTATGGCACGAGCTGGTCGGCTTTGATCCCTCTCAAAGATATTATTACTTGTGCCAACACTCAGTTTGGTCATAAACTTGATGAAACGGAGTTTAATTTAATTTCTACTGGTGTAACACCATTTGTGGACATTTTGGATAATTCAAGGGAGTTTCAAAATATTAGTTGTAACAACAAACAGTACAGGGTGACCAAATAATCTAACCGATTAAATACTGACCTTTCGGTAAAAATTATTGTTATGAAACTGGCTAAAAGTAATTGCTGGAAATTATTTTCAAGCTCGTAAAATATTCGCTAGAGGGTGACACTCTAATTAAAATTACAAAAATAAGTTTTCTTTAAAAATTGCATAATTAAAGCATACTGAAAATCCTTGCAAAAATTTCTTACGTCTACAAGGCGTAATTTTGGTTCAGCCCTCTTTTTTCTTTAACTAACTCTTCAAATGAATTGGTGGGATAAGATAAACATTGATTGAAAAAACGGGATACGCTTAATTGTAAAAAATCGAACTAAGTTTCGTATGAAAGAGATGTTAGAAGCGAAGTATCTGTGATTCTTACTACGATCGCTAGATTGCGTGTTTTTTAATCATAAATTTTATTATTTTTCTCAGAAAACTTGAATGCAATGATATGCACATTATAGAGTATTGAAGGTTTAAAAGAATGGTGC